>OZ022454.1:790458-905485 GCA_963989345.1 Clangula hyemalis
CCGCCATGGCCCCTGCCCCCCCCCCCCCGGAACAAAACCCGGTGGGCGGGGCTTAACCCGTGGGTGGGCGTGGCCTCAGAGGGTGGGCGGGGCTAGAGCAGGCCGGGGGGGGCACAAGGTGGGGGGGGCACAAAAGGGGGGGGGAGAATTGGGGCAGGGGGGAGCTGTCCCCAAGCCCCCCCCCCCCCCCCCGGGGTGTTGTGGTGACACTGGGGGGGTCCCTGAGGCCAGCAGGCAGCAGCTCTGGGGGGGTGGGGGGGTCACTTTATTGTCATTTGGGGGGGGGGACACACGTAAAGGGGGGGGGGGGGGGACACATAATGGGGGGGGGCAGCGCGCTCAGGGCTTCCTGACGGTGCTGTGGATGAAGGACTCCAGCACGAAGATGGTCTCGTCCACCTGGTTCTCGCTGGCGTCCAGCCTGGGGGGGGAGAGGGGGAGGTTGGGGGGGGGGAAAAAAAAGGGCTGGGGGGGCCCCCCCGCACCCCCCTGTGCCCCCCCCCGGGGGTCTCTGACTTGTTGACGTTGCGCTTGAGGTTCTCCAGCTGCTGCCGCTCGGGGGCCGTGATCATCTCCTCGATCTCCTGCAGCTGCGCCGCCTCCGCGCCCGTGGCCTGCATGGAGGCCAGGATGGCCTCCACCCGCTGCGACTTCTCCAGCAGCCTCCTGGGGGGGGCACAAAGCACCCCGTCGGGGGCACAGCTCCTCGTGTTGCCCCCCCACCCCCCCATCCAACAAGGTTCTGCGCCCCCTCCCCGTGGCCCCACTCACTTGTTCTCTTTGGTCTCGAACTGGCGCCGCTCCATCAGGTTGGCCACGCTCTGGGGGGGGGAAGGGCAGAGGGAAGGGGAAAGGGGAGAGGGGGAGGGGAAAGGGGAGAGGGGGAGGGCAAAGGGGAAGGGCAAAGGGGAAAGGGGATGGGGGAAGGGGAAAAGGGGTCGGGGGAGAGGGGAAGGGCAGGGGGGATGGGGAGGGGGAAAAGGGAAGGGCGGGGGAAAGGGGACAGGGGAGGGGGGAAAGGGGACGGGAGAGGGCAAAGGGGAAAGGGGAAAGGGGATGGGGAAGGGCAGGGGGGAAAGGGGAAAGGGGAAGGGCAGAGGGGGAGAAACAGAGTGGGATGAGGAAGAGAACGGGGACGGGGGAGAAGGCAGCAGACGGTGGAGGAGCTGCTCGAGGCACTGGGGGGGGGGGCTAAAAGCCTCCAGGCCGTTCCCCTCCCTGCTCGGGGAGGGGGTTGGGGGGCCCGGGGGGGCTGGGGGGGGCTGGGGGGGCGCACACCTTGTAGCAGCGGTGCAGCAGCATGCGCGCCGAGGCCGGGACGTTCACCGTGTAGAGGTAGAAGGTGCGGGAGGGCGCGTGGTCGGGGGTCTTGGGGATCTCCTGGCGAGGGGGGGGGGAGGACACAGGGGGCGGGGGCAGCTCGGACGCGGCGTCCCCAGGCACGGAGCTGCCCCCCCCCCCGGCCCCCCCCTCAGCTCACCTGCAGGGCCACGAAGTTCTCGGAGAGCATCCTGTACAGCATCTCCTTGGCCTCCTTGGCGGGGATCATGGCGAAATCCTCCACCTGCTTCTGCTCCAGGTGCTTCTTGCGCAGGAGGAGGCGGAAAATCCTGGCGCAGCGCGAGCCGAACCTGCAGGGGGGGAAGGACGGGGTGGGGGAAAAAAAGAACTCGGCGGGGTGAGAAACGGGGTGAAAAGTCCAAAAAAAAGGGGCGTTTTACCTCTCCTCTACGATGGACTCCAGGGTGGCCGTGGCCAGGGAGGTGAGAGCCTTGTGGAGATCTGGGCGGGAGCCGCGTCAAGGGGCCTGCGGCCGCGCTCGGGGCTGGTTGAGCACCCAGGAGAACCCCGCTGGGGCTGCTCCCCCCCCCCCCCCAAAAAAAAAGGATACTGACGGTGTACATGCCCCCGCCGCTGTCCCCCGATTTGCCCACGAACTCGAGCTAGGAGAAAAGAGGAAAAAAAAAAAGTAAAGAGTTCAGCGCGTCCCGAGGTGTTAAAACCCCTCTGGTGGAAAATCGCCATTCTTAAAGCCTCCTGAGGCAGGACGGAGAGTTTTTCCCCCCAAAAAAAACCCTCTGTGATCTTAAGAGCTGCAGAACGTTGCCTGATTTTTTTTAATGTGATGAGTTTTCGCTTTTGTATTCTTGAAGAAATGGCAGGGAAAGGTTTTTCCCTCAGCCCCCCCCCCGGTGCGTGATGAGTGAGGGCACGGAGTGGGGGCAGCAAAGGGTACGGGGGGGGGGGGGCGTCCTCACCGGGTCGTCGGCCAGCAGGGTGAGGTACTGGTCCAAAACCTGCTTGGAGATGTTGTACCCGGCTGGAAGCGACCGGAAAATCTGCGAGAGGAGGGAAAAAAAAATGAAAAGAGAAAAAAAAAATGAAGGAAAATCACAACAGAACGGTGAAACGCAAAAACAGCCAAAAAAAAAACCACAGGAAAATCACAACAAAACGCTGAAACGCAAAAACAGCCCCCAAAAAAACAGGAAAATCACAACAAAACGGTGAGGGGGGGGGGAGGGCTCTAAAGGGGGGGTCACGGACCTCGTTGGAGGAGAGGGGCTGCGTGTAGGGCGCGCCCGAGGCGGTGGTGACCTCGCTCATGCGCAGCATCGTCCGCACGATCTCGCTGCTGGTCTGCGTGGGGGGCACAAAACATGGGCGAGGAGGGCGGGGGGGCGGCCTCACGGAACCCCCCCAACGCCCCCCAGACCCCCCTCCCCCGCCCCGGAGGCTTCTAGAAGCTTCCCCGCACCTGATCCATGCGGTTGGCCACGGCGCTGACGATGGCCTGGTCGCGGAAGTGCTGGTGGAAGCGCTCCAGGTTCACCTGCCAGTAGATGCCGTCGTCCTCGGGCGGGGGCTGCGGGGACAGGGCCAGCGGTGGGGGGGGGTCCGCAGGACGCTTTGGGGGCTGGGAGCTCAGGATGGGGACCGAGGAGTGGCCCCGAGCTGAGGTGACGCTGGACGAAGCGGCAGCCCCGCTTTGCTGCTCAGCTTGGAGGCTCCAGCCCCTTCCTCGGGTACCTCGGTGCCTTCCCCGTCCTGCTTCTGCTTCTTGGCCCTGGGCTCGCCCTCCTCCTCCTCCTCCTCCTCGCACGACCGCCTGCGCTTCCCCCGCCCTGCCAAAGAACAAAAAAAAGACAAAGGGGGGGGGGGGGGGTTAATTTTACAAAATAAAACAATAAAAATTGCTTTTTTTTGGCGTCGGGACCCAGCGGTGCTGAGCTTCCCGAGCACCCCGGGGTGCCCCTCACCGGTGAGGTTGAGCCGGGGCACGGTGTACATCTCCTTCTCGTCCAGCACCAAGGTGGGTGCGGGGCCGGGGGGGCCCTGGGGGGTTTCGGGCAGCAGCGGGCACCTCTGCACCAAGTGGGTGTCCGCCAGGCGCACGAAGGTGCTCGAGACGTCGGCGTACTCCATGGTCCGGCCGTCTGCTGGGGGGGGGCAGCGTCAGGCCCAGCACCCCCCCCAGGCTCCGGGGGCGCGCCGGGAAAATGCCCCAATTCCAGCAGAATTCACGTTTGTTTTTTTTTTTTTTTTCACGCCGCCCCCTCGGCCACACCTTCCATGGTTTCGGTGAGGCGGTCGGCGACCTTCCTCACGGCCGCGCTCATCGTCATCTTGCCGTTGAGGAGCAGCTCCTCCACCAGCAGCTCGCCCGTGTCGCCGTACAGGGTCTTGGCGGCGTAGATGTAGCGGGGGTAGCGGAGGATCCTCAGCACCCGCTCGCCCCGCGCCTCGTACTCCACCCCGCCGCGCTTGGGCAGCTGGAAGGTGGCCAGGTTGTGCTGCAGGAGGACGCACAGGGCCTTCTTCACCTGCCAACGGGGGGTTGGTTATTCAGGGGGGGCCCCAAACAGCCCCCTCGGCCCCGCTCGGGGCGGTCGCGGTGCGTTTCCTCCACGGGCGGCCACCAAAATCGGGGATTTGGCCGCGGGGGAGCCCTGCAGGGTCCCCTCCTCGCTGCCCTGCGGGGTGAGGGATGGGAAACGGGAGCCTTCTGCTCCTGCTGCCACCCTGTAGGGCCCGCACGCATCCCCTGCCCCTCCGACGGGCACCCCCTGCATTTAAACCCCACTCTGCTCCTTCTCGGGCCGTTTTATGGCCGGTTACGAACCGCCTCTGCCCTTTAAAAAACCCCACTCGGCGTTTTTATGCCTGGCAAAGCCCCGTTTTGCCCTTTCCGAGGGGTTCCCAGGAGTTTCTCCAGCTCCGTGCCAGCCCCCGAGCGGACCAGGGGTGTCCCCGAGCTCCTCGGGTGCCCCCAGGGCCGGGCCCTACCTGCTCCAGCGACAGCCCCGTGTCGCCCACCAGCATCCGCAGGGGCTGCGCGCCCGCCCTGACGAGCAGCGTGCCCACCCGCTCCACGATCTCGCCGAAGTGCTCCCGCAGCAGCAGGGAGCACAGCTTGATCTCGGCCTGCGTCATCCCGGCGGGGTCAGCGGGGTCTCCACGGGCCTGGAGGGGTACCCGGGGTCCGGTGGGGTCCGCTGGGGTCCCGCTGCTGCTGCTGCTGCTGCTGCTGCTGCCTGCAGAGCCCCGGAAAGGCCGGTCCCAAACGGAGGCGACCCTACAAAAACAAAGCGTTAGGGGAACCAGCCGGTGCCACCGCGGGGCCCATGTCCCCATGTCCCCATGTCCCCCACCCTGGGGTGCCCCTGTCCCCACATCCCCATCCCTGTACCCCCCATCCCCGTGTCCCTCCCCCTGGGTCCCCCCATCCCCATGGCCCTGTCCCCGTGTCCCCCACCCCGGGGTGCCCCTGTCCCCGTGTCCCCCCCCACCCCGCTGTGCCCCTGTCCCTATGCCCCTGTCCCCATGTCACCTCACGTACCCTGGGGTGTCCCTGTCCCCCACCCCGGGGTGCCCCCGTCCCCATGACCCCCTCCCCGTGTCCCCCCCCCGGGGTCCCCCTGTCCCCATGTCCCCCATCCCCCCCCCCCCCCCCAGGCCGCAGCCCTGCCCCAGGCCCGCTCTCACCCAGGCCCCACGCCTAGGCCCCAACCCTCCCCATAGCAACCACCACTTCCGCCCTCTCCACCTTCCACTTCCGCCCTCACACCCTCCACTTCCTCCCTCCGCTTCCGCCCTTCCGCCTTCCACTTCCGCCCCCCCCCCCCCGCTCCTTCCTCGCCTGCTCTGGAAGACCGCGGAGCAGCCGAGCTGTAGCCGGAAGCGGGCGGCTAGAGCGGAGGCGGCGCGGCGGGGCGCTCTAGGCTCTTCTCGCTGCTCCGCCCGGAGGACTGACGGCAGGAGGGGGGTGACAAGATGGCGGAGGCCTCGGCGGCGGCCGCCGTGTCCCAGCACCGCTTCTTCTGCCACAGCTGCAAGGGGGAGGTCAGCCCCAAGCTGCCGGTGAGCCCCCCCCCGCCCCCAGGACCCCCCCCCGAGGCGTTATCTGTCGGTTATCTTCATGGGGGGGGGGCTGCGGGCAGGGCCGGGCGCCCCCGCCCCAAAAGTTGGCGGCCTGAGGGGGAGGGGGCGGCGCTGAGGGGCCCCCCCCGAGGCCTGAGGGGATGGGGAGGCCCCAAAAGGGACGGGGAGACCCCAAGAGGGACGGGGAGCCCCCCCCCAAAGGGGTGAGGGCCCCCCCAAGAGGACGGGGACCCCCCCCAAAGGGGGGAGAATCCCCCCCCCAGAGGGATGGGGAGACCCCCAAAGGGGTGAGGACCCCCCCCAAAAGGATATGGGGACCCCCCCCAAAGGGGTGAGCACCCCCCCAAAAGGATTTGGACCTCCCCCCCCAAAGGGATGGGGAGACCCCCAAAGGGGTGAGGACCCCCCCCAAAAGGGGTGAGGACCCCCCACAAAGGGATGGGGAGCCCCCCCCAAAGGGATATGGGGACCCCCCCCAAAGGGGTGAGCACCCCCCTCAAAAGGATTTGGACCTCCCCCCCCCCCAAAGGGATAGGGGGACTCCCCCCAAAGGGGTGAGGCCCCCACCAAGAAGGCGGGGACCCCCCCCCCAAAGGGATGTGCCCCCCCCCAAAAAGGACGGGTACCCCCCAAAAAAAGATGGGACCCCCCCCCCAAAGGGATTTGGAGAACCCCCAGAGGGATGGGGACCCCCCCCCCGAAGGGATGCGGTGCCCCCCTCCCCAGCTCCTGGGGGGCTCTCGGGGGGGGTCACGGGGGTCCCGTGGGGTTTGGGGGCCTGGTGACCCCCACCCTGACCCCAAATCCTTTGGGGGGGGTGTTCAGGGTTCAGGAGGGGTGGGGGCGGGGGGAGATGCCCCTCGTTGAGGGTCACACGGGCGAGGTGCCCCCCCCCCATCTCCCCCATCCACCAGGAGCTGTGGTGACCCCCCCAAAAAAAAAAAAAAAACAGGCAAAAAGCTGAAAAAAAATAAAAATAATGAAAAAACGCAAGGCCCGCACCCTGACCGCACGGGGGGGGGACCCCTCTGACCTTACTGACCCCTTGGGGGGGGTTTTCCCCCCCCCAGGACCCCACAGGGTGCCCCCCTCGCCCCCCAGCCCAGCGGGGGGGGCGCAACCGAGCCTGGCCTCCCCCCCCCGGTTGCCGTGACCCCAATCCTGGGGGATTTCGGGGCTCTGACCTTGGGCTTTTGGGGCTGGGGGGGGTGGGTTTTTTTTTGGGGGGGGGGACACAGGGACGGGTCGGTGCCCAGGCAGGGCAGGGCTGGGGGGATGAAGGAGGAGGAGGAGGAGAAGCCTTCATCCCCCCCCCCCAGCCTCTGTGGGGAGGGGGGGGGGGCGCTGGGGGCTGTCCTTGCAGCCAAAACCCCCCCCCCCCCGGGTGCTTTTTGGGGTGGCAGCTGGGTCCCGGGACCCCCCCCCAGCAGAGAACTGGGGACAAATCCCCCGATAACTCCCCCCAGAGCCCCTCGGGGGGGGGGGGGGGGTTGGCTCCTCCTTCAGCCCTCCCCTGAGCTCCTGGGGGTGTTTTTGGGGTGACCCCAGGGCCGGGAAAAGCTCCCGAGAAAAAAATCAAAATAATTTTGGGGGTGAAAACCCCAAAAATTGGAGGGCTCATGGCATTTTCCTTCCCCCCCCCCTCCAGGAGTACACGTGCCCGAGGTGCGAGTCCGGCTTCATCGAGGAGGTGACGGATGATTCCAGGTAACGCTCCCAGTGCTCCCAGTGCTCCCAGTGCTGGGCCTGGGGGGGGGTCGGTGCCGTGCGGGGGGCTTTGGGGACGTCCCACGGCGAGGTGGGAGCGGGGTCGGGGCTGGCAAAGGGGAAGGAAAGCGCTCGGGGGGCTTCGAGCTGTGGGGGTTTATCGTAAATCCCGTAATTTGGGGGGGATTTAAGCTCCTGGCTCTTCCTCAGGGGTTTATTTCCTCCGCCGGGCCCCAGCTCGGGGTTCTGCCCTCTCCGATCTCGCAGCTTGGCTCAAGGCAGAGAGAAAATCCCCTGCGCAGCCACCGAGCCCCCCCCCCCGGGCTGCGATCGGGGGTCCCAAACGCTGTCATCTTCCTCCTCCTCCTCCTCTTCCTCCTCGCTCGGGGTGCGCGGGGGCCCTGCTCTCACCTCCTCTTCCCCTGCAGTTTCCTAGACGGCAGCGGCGTAGACGACAGCCCGTCCACGCAGTTCGCAGAGGTGAGTGGGGCCGCCTGCTCTAAAAGCAGCCCGGGAGGGGGGGGGGGTTCTGCTCTTCCTCCTCCTCCTCCTCTTCCTCCTCGGAGCGGGGTTGAGGCTTCCGAAATCGCCCCAGCGACACCCAGGGGGAAAACCGTGGCTCCTCCGAGCTTCCAGCGAGCTCCGGGATGCCCCCGCACGAGGCTCTGCGTAAATTTCCCTGCTTTGGGGGATTAAAAATGAATGAAATTCCTCGCGGGGAGGGGGGGGGGGGGCAGCAGGCTGCTCTGCGGGGTGATCATGGAAAGAAAAAGCCCCAAAACGCGGCTTTTCCCCTTCCCTCCCACGTCAAACGGGAGCAGGCGACGTCGGGGAGGTGCGAAGGGAGCTTCGGGTGCTTGGGAGAGGAAAATTCGAACTGCTCCGAGCTGTCGGGAGGCACTGAGGGTGTCGGACAAAACCGGGCAGGAGCAGCCCTGGCGTCACGCTGCGCGGCGTTTCGTTAATTAATTAATTAAACCCGAGGGCGCCGCTCCCCCGGACGCCGCTCCTGCCCCGGCGTCAGAGCAGAGGAACGGGGCGTGGGTTCTGCCCCTAAAACCCCCCCAATCCTCCCCCAAAACCCCCTAAAATGCCCCGATCCCTCCTTAAAATGCCCCAATCCCCTCCCTAAAGTCCCCAAATCCCCCCTAAAAACCCCCGATGCTCCCCTAAAACACCCCAAATCCCCCCTAAAATACCCCAATCCCTCCCTAAAGTGCCCCGATTCCCCCCAAAATGCCCCGATCCCCCCAAAACACCCCGATGCCCCCCTAAAACACCCCAATTTCCCCCCAAAGTCCCTAAATCCCCCCTAAAACTCCCCAACCCTCTGCAAAACCCCCTAAAATGCCCCGATCCCCCTCCTAAAGTCCCTCAGTCATCCCTAAAAAACCCCGATGCCCCCCTAAAACACACCAAATCCCCCCTAAAACACCCCAATCCCTCCCTAAAGTCCCCCAATCCCCCCCCAAACACCCCGATGCCCCCCTAAAACACCCCAATCCCCCCCCCAAAGTCCCTAAATCCCCCCTAAAACCCCCCAAAAACCCCCTAAAATGCCCCGATCCCCCTCCTAAAGTCCCTCAGTCCTCCCTAAAAACCCCCCGATGCCCCCCTAAAACACCCCAATCCCCCCTAAAGTGCCCTGATCCCCCCCAAAACACCCCGATGCCCCCCTAAAACACCCCAATCCCCCCCCTAAAGTCCCTAAATCCCCCCTAAAAACCCCCTAAAATGCCCTGATCCTCCTCCTAAAGTCCCCCAGTCCTCCCTAAAAACCCCCGATGCCCCCCTAAAACACCCCAAATCCCCCCTGAAACACCCCAATGCCCCCCCAAAACGCCCCGATCCCCCCCCAAAACGCCCCGATCCCCCCCCAAAACGCCCCGATCCCCCCCCAAAACGCCCTGATCCCCCCCCAAAATGCCCCGATCTCCCCTAAAATCCCAGCCTGGCACCGCCTCGGGCCAGCCCACCAGAACCTCCCGCCGGGATGCAGGCGGAGCAGGCAGGAGCCGCCGCGTCGCTCGTCCCGGGGGTGGCCCATCTAACGAGTCGGGGCCCTAATTAAGCTCCTTGGCCCGACTTTTAATTCTTCCCGGGAGCTACAGCGACCGCAGGAATCCTCTCGGGTTGCTCCTCTCGGGGCGCAACCCCCCCCCCGGGTCGGTGCCGGGGCGCTGGGGGGCCGAGTGACGGAGCCGTGCGCTTGGTGTCTCCCCTTCCTTCCCCTCCCCACCCCCTTCCCCTCCCTCAGCTTTGGGACCACTTGGACCACACGATGTTCTTCCCCGATTTCCGACCCTTCCTGAGCAGCAGCTCGCTGGACCAAGAGAGCCGGGACAACGAGAGGGGCCACCAAGCCCACGCCGACCTCTGGGGGCCCAGCCGCCCCCCGCGGTTGCCCATGACGCGGAGGTACCGCTCCCGGGGCAGCTCGCGCCCCGACAGGTCTCCCGCCATCGAGGGGTGAGTGCCCCAAAACGGCCCCCAAAAACCTCGCGGCGCCCCCAAAAACGAGGCTCTCGGCGAAACGGGAGCTTGGGATTTAGGGTGGGAACCCCCCCGGCGGCCCTAAAAAACCCCCCCTTGGCTCTGCCCTTCTGGGGAAGGTTTTACCGAGGGGTGAGCCCAGCCAGCAGGGGAGCCAAATTTGGGTTTCGTGGCTTTTTTTTTGCCAAAATGCTGCTGCCGCCGTGGGTTTCTCGGCTCACCCTGTGCCTTTTTTGCCGCCCTCAGGATAATACAGCAGATCTTCGCGGGGTTTTTCGCCAACTCGGCGCTCCCCGGCTCGCAGCACCCCTTCTCCTGGTGAGTAGCCAGCACGGCCCTGGCCCTGCTTCAAACCAGTGCACCCAGTAAGCACCAGTTACCCGGGAGCTTCCTTCTCCCCGCTGACCGCTGTGGCTGCTGGGGTGAGGTCTGCAAAACCTCGGGGTTGGTTTTTGGGGGGCGCTGAAGCAGCTCCCTTGACTCTGCCCCCCCCGCAGGAGCGGGATGCTGCACTCCAACCCCGGGGACTACGCGTGGGGACAGAGCGGCCTCGACGCCATCGTCACCCAGGTGAGACCCCGAGAGCTTTGAGCCGTGCCTCCAAGTTTTGTTTTTGTTTTTTTGCTCAGTGCCCTGCCTTTTTGGGGAGGGGTCGGACCTCTTTTGGGTGGAAACGCGGGGGTTTAGCTCTCCTCCTCGCCAACCAGCGCTCGCAGGTGCCTCGCAGCGGGAGGCAGAGAATAAAAACCCCCCCTCTCAGCCCCGGGTCCTGCTCCGAATCCAACATTTCGCACCCGTGAGCCGTTCCCTTGTGGTTTGGGGAAGGAGCCCAGCACGCTGCCGTTCCCCAGCACCCTCCTGTGATTCCCTCAGGGCTCCGGGGCTGCCCAGCTCCATCCCCAGCCTCCTCCCGTGCGTCGGCGGCAGCGGGAGGGGAAGGCAGAGCGGGCGGCTGCCGTCCTGGGAGCTAATTTGGCTGCTGCCGTGCTGCTGACGCCTCGGAAGGCGCCTGCCAGAGCCATCTGCTGCCGTTCAGCACCAGCCCCCGGCTCCCACGCCCGTCTCGCCCGGGCTCTGCAGCAGCAGCAGCCACCCCTGCCCGGCCCCGGGGGTTTTAGGGCGACCTGGAAAGCCAACGGGGCTCCCCCCAAGCCACGCGTGAACCTGTTGGAGCTGATCCTGGGGTGAAGCCGGGTCTCAGCAGCACGCGGCGCCCGTGAGGCAGGCAGGGAGCTGCAAGGCAGGAGGGAAGAGGCTCCGCAGCTCGGGCTCAGCCCCCGTTAAGCCCCCAGAGACTCCACGCTGGGGATGGAAACCCCCGGGGGAGCGGGGTGAAGCCCCTGGAGACGCAAAACCCCCAGGGGAGCGGGGTTTGGGGCGGCGGGGCCAGCCTAAAGCAGCTCCTCGGGGCTCCCCGCCGCCCTTGGGGGGCTCCTCGCCCCTCCTGGCACCCCGATAAAGAGCTGGGGGAGGCAGCAGGCGCCCCGGCCCCTCGGCTGAGCAGCACGAGGCTCTCCCCCTGCCCACAACATCCCCTTAGGGTTCAGGATCCCGCAGGCCCTTGGCTCTCCCAGCTGCTTTTTCGGGGTGGCCCCCGGGGTGCTGTGGTGGCCGGGGCCGGGACGCGGCGCTGCCCCTAGCCCCGAGTACATTTTGTGTTGTCTTTGCAGCTCTTGGGACAGTTGGAAAACACGGGGCCACCCCCGGCCGACAAAGAGAAGATCTCCTCCCTCCCCACAGTGACAGTAACTCAGGAACAAGTCGGTAGGTGAAGGCTCCCGGCGCCTTGCTGCGTGTGCCTCGGGCACAGCCTGGGGGGGGGTTTGGTGCCCGAATTCCCTTCCTCCTGCGAAGAATCAGCCGATTTGCAGCGATCTCGTGTCCCCGGGTGGCTTCACCCTTCTTTAAAACCTTCAGTTTTTGCTGCTGGCAGCCTTCTTAGGGCTGGGCTTGGTGCGTCGCGTTCTCCCCTTGCCACCTGGCTCGCAGCGGGGCTGCTGCTGAGGCTCCGAGCGTCCCCCCGCCGAGTTCCTTCTGAAACCTGGTGCAGGACCCGCAGGTTTTTGTAACGGAGCTGGCGGCGCAGACCCGTGGGCTTCTTTTTTCTTTGTTTTTTTTTTTTTTTTTTTTTTTTTGCAGTGTTTATGGTTTTGCAATTAGGGATTTTTCTCCCCCCCCCCCCCACCCCGTCTGCGGGCGGCTGCTCGCGGGATCCCTCTCCCACCGAGCCGCCCCGCGAAGGCGAGCGGGTTGATTAGAAAAGCTGCTTCCGCGACAGATATTTTCGTCTGGTTCTTTTTATACACCCCGTGGCTCTCCTCCTTGTCTGGGAAGCCAGGAAGCATCCGAATTTCCATGCTGTCATGCTCAGCCCTGCCCTCTGGAATTGACACGGCTCGATCCGGGCAGCCTGGCGGGCGGGAGAGGAGCCCTGGGAGCTTTTGTCTCCCTTTGCCTGCGGTCGGGACGTTTGTGTGAGCATCACCCCGGCAGCATCAGGCCCGGGATGAGGGAGGAGCTCAGGTTTTCACCGTCTCTCCCCCCCCCTGACCGCGCTCCGCAGCGCGCTGCGTCCTCGCAGAGCAGGGGGGGACGTGCAGGAGGCGTCCACCACCCCCCTCACAAAGCCTCTTTCTGCACGAGGAGGTTTTATCAGCTCAAATACCCCTGATGAGGTTTTCTCAGTCACTTTGGGGAAACAGAGGAGTCCTTTGGGTACCCGGGGGTGCGTGCTGCGCTCGCCCTGCCCGCCCCGCTCTGCGCCTCTCTTCCAGATACGGGCTTGGAGTGTCCCGTGTGTAAGGAGGACTACACGGTGGCCGAGCAGGTGCGGCAGTTACCCTGCAACCACTTCTTCCACAGCAACTGCATCGTGCCCTGGTTAGAGCTGGTAAGGGCTGCAAGCACCCACGGCTCTGCGGGGCCCAACGGGGGAACCTCGGGGCGAAGCAGCCCCCCCCAGAGCCCTTTCCCTGAGCCCCCCTCCCGCGTTTTTCTTGCAGCACGACACGTGTCCGGTGTGCAGGAAGAGCTTAAACGGCGAGGACTCGACCCGGCAAGCACAGAACCCCGAGGCCTCAGCGAGCAACAGCTTCAGCAGTGAAAGCCAGCTACACGACCGATGGACTTTCTGACCTCGGGGGCTTCCTCGGGGGGCTCTGGCCGGAGCGTTCTTACTACAGATGTACATTGTATTATAATTCCAACAGAGTAGCAGGAAATATAGGGCAGGGGAGGGCACCCACCCCGTGGTATCGCGTCGACGAGTGCTGTCTTGTTCCTGAAACTTTTAGCATCTCCGAGCCAATCGCGTCTCCATCGGAATCGCCTCTTTAGTCCCCAATCCAGAGTCTTTTGAGTGATTTGACTTGATTTTATACCTGTGAAACGTGGCCTCTGGAGGGGCTGGGCCGGGCAGGGAGGTTTGTGGCTCTCGTGGGGACCCTACCTGGGCCCTGGGGTCTCGGCACAGCCTCCGTGCGCGGCAGCGGAGGTGGGGAGAGCGTCTTGGTGACGGAGAACCGAGAAGATTTTCCTCCTGTGGCCCCTTCCCGGACCCCTTGAAGCGTGTGGGTGGTTTTTTTTTTCCCCTCTTCTGTTGAATTCAGCCTATAAAGCGTTGCTCCAGGTGTTCTCCAGGGAGGCGGAGGCGTGGAGGGCTCCGGGTCGGGGCTCACCGCGGTGCCGGTGGACAGAAGCGCGCTCGGGGTGCCTGCGAGCCCCCGGTTCTGGGAACAGGAATGCACAGGCAGGAATTTTTGGGGCTCGTTGCGGACTTTTTCCTTTTTTTCTGTCCCTTCTCCAGGTGCCTGTGGCCCCAGGTCTGTCCCAACCTGCCTCCCCACCCCAAAAGTGAGTCGTTTAGGATCCTTAGCTGGCTTGTATCGTAGGGACCACATCCGCGGTGTCCTGCAGGACGGCGGCCCCAGCTGCAGCCCCTTCTAACGGCAGCCTCCTCGCTGTCTAACACCCGGTCTTAATTCTCCCTTAGTCCGGTAACTTTAAGAGAATCTCTTTTATTTTTGCAGTTGTTTTTTGTTTTTCTCTTTGGTTTTATTTCTTTTCCACTCCTGTAACATCTCATCCACGTCCCCGCTCCTCCTTCTGAGCCGCGCGGCGCCGCTCCCTCCCCGCTGGGCCTGGCGGGGAGAGGGGAGGTCGCGCCCCCGACCCCTCGCCCCTTCGTCGCTGTGACGGTGTACCACGTACACTCGATTCCAACCAGTGTTCTGTTTGCTATGAAGTCAAATAAAGGCCTTTCTAAAGAAGAGCAGAAGCTTGAGCAGGTTGTTGGGGGGCGGAGGAGGAGCCGGGGAGGCTGGCGGAGGAGTCCCGGGGAGGGAAGTGAGCTCGTGGGGTGTCCAGAAAGGGGTTTTTTGGGGGGGGGCAGATGGGTTCTCCTTCAGGTCCGGGGTAGGGTGGGGGAGGGTGGCCTTGGTGAAGCACCCACCCTGTCCCCAAAACTGGAGGGGGCTGAGGGTGAGCAGCAGGAACCCCATGTTCTGTGCCAGGGACTTGGTGCCCCCAGGGTCCCCCCCCTTGCATTGGGGTTTAGGGGAAGGAGCCCCCCCCCCCCCCCCCAGCACCTCTCCCCCTGCTCCTCGTGGTTTTGGGGCCAGGCCCGTCCCCGCTCTGCAGCAGGCTCCTCGTTGGGAGGAAACAGAAGGGAAAATGTTCAGCTGCAGCCAGCGCCCGGGCTGAACGTTTCCCCTCCCGGCTTTATCCCGTTGCTTTTTCCCCGTTCTTTAGCGTTTTGTGCTCCCCCGAAGAGCCCTGTGCGGGCAGGGGGAGCTTTTGGGGTGCCACAGCCCCTCCCCCCGGTGACCCCTTTGGGGTCTGCTCTGGGTCCCCTCCTGCGCCCCCAAGGCTTGGAGAGGGCCTGAAGCGGAGGATTCCCCCCCTTGGCCATCCCGGGAACCCCAGGGCAGCACCGAGAGACCTCAGAGGGGGGATTTGGGGCACCGGGGGGGGGGGGGGGGGGGGGGCGCACAGGGGCTCCCTCCCCTTCACACATCGGAGCCTTTTGGGGCTCCCCTTTCTTGCCCCCCCCCCCTCCCCAAGGCAGGGCAGAGCGCCGGCAGGTCGCACACGGGTGAGCACCTCCACGGGGCTGAGCTTTATTGGGGGGGGGGCCGCTTCGCTGGGTGCTCGCCCCCCACCTCCGTCCCCGTCGTCTCCTCCGGGCCCAGCCCCGCGGCTCCTGCGCCGCGGCGCCGGCCCCAACCTCACCTGGCTGCGTCCGCGCCAGCACAACCCGGCACCGGCAGCGCCCTCGGCCACGGTGGAACCAAAACTGGGGGGGGGAAGGGGCAGAGTCCCGAGCCCCCCCCCCCTGTTGTCCCCAGAGATGGGGAAGGGACCCGTCCCCTCCCCACGGTGCCGGGCTCGGGGGGCAGCTGGGGCTGGAGAGAGCCGGGAAGCGCGCGGGGGCCGCCAGGGCTCACTGCTCCTCCTTCTCCTCCTTCTCCTCCTCCTCCTCCTCCGGGAGCTTCTTGCGGGTGAAGAAGCCGAGCTGGGGCCGAGAGGGAGAGGATGGAGGGGATGAAGCCGCCCCCATCCCGTCCTGCTGGGTGTGTGTGTGTGTCCCCCTCCCCTGCCCAGCTCTCACCCTCCACAGGCAGAAGATGATGAGCGCCAGCAGCAGCAGCCCCCCCAGGATGCTGCCCACCAGGATCCACAGGGAGATGGGCACCCGCTTGGCCTGGATGATCTCCAGCACCGTCTGCAAGAAAAAGACGGCCCCGGGGAGCACCTGGGGGGGTTGGGTTGGGGGGAGACCCCCCCCAGCCCCCTCCTGGGGGTCCCCCAGCTCCTACCTCCCTGCGCTGCGCCGCCTCCCCCAGCACCAGCGCGCTGCCCCCCGGCACCCCCAGCGCGGCCGCGCTGACGATCCTCACGCTGCGGAATTTAGCCTGGAGAGAGAGGGCAAGAATTAAAGCTGGGGGGGGGGGGGGCTCAAACCTCGTCCCCCAGCCCCGTCCCTCCTGATGGAGCTCGGGGGGGGGGGGGTCCTGTCCCAACCCCTCGCCCCGCACCGCTCGGAAGAAGTCGTTGTGGACGGCGCGCAGGACGTGGACGGAGACCTCGCCGCCGCGCTCCAGCCGCCCCAGGGCGCAGCTCAGCTCCTGGCACCAGGCGTTGCTGCAGTCCTGGGGGGGGGGACGGGACACAAAGAGGCGATGTGGGAGGAGGAGAGGTGATTTTGGGGGGGGACACGCAGCCAGGAACCCCCCCAGGTCCCCGTCCCGGCGCGGCTCACCAGCCTGTCCACGCGCAGCAGGTCCTCGGGGTGCACGGGGACCACCGGGGCTGGGCCCCCCCCTCGGGGCTCCTCGGCGGGGCCGCGCAGCTCGCACGTGGCCTGGACGGAGGGGACGGGGGCCGTGCTCAGCACCGTGGGGAGGGGTTTGGGGGGGCTCAGGACCCCCCCTCCCCAAAATCTGAGGACTCACGTTGTCGGCCAGGACGCGGGTGACGGAGAGGAAGGCGGCGCGGCGGTAGCCGAGGGCCGGCAGGGCCAGGCGCAGGCTGAGGTTGCGCAGGGGGTAGCAGCCCAGGTTTTGCACCTGGGGGAGAAAAATGTCAGCCCCCCCGGTCCCCCCCGGCCCCCCCATGTCACCCCCTTTATCCTTACCCCCCCCCCCACCCTCCCTTTACCTTCACCGTGGTCTTGAATTCGGGCCCGGGGCCGTGGGGGAAGGTGCCGAGCGGGTGCACCTCGTAGCGGTGCAGGTTGGCCTCGCTGCCGTGGGGGGGGGGGGGGGAGTGTGAAGAAAAGAGGGGTCGGATCCTGACCCCCCCCCCCCGCCCCCGAGCCCTCCCCCGGAGCCCCCAGCCCGTCCCAGTGCCCCCCCAGCCCCACCTGGAGAGGAAGAGGTCGGGCTCGTAGCGGATGGGAGCGGAGATTTGGACCCGGTTGTCCTGTGGCGTGGCCTCGGCGCTGTCACTGGGGGGGCAACAGGTCCGGGTGGGGTCTTGGAGAGGACCCCAGAGGGCCAGGTTTTTTTTTTTTTTTGGGGGGGGGGAACCATGAGGACCCCCCCCCCCCTCCTTGCTCGCCCTCTGCCCCTACCTGCTGGCCTCCAGGCTGACCTCCGCTCGGCCGAGCAGCACGGAGCAGCTGAACTCAAACTCCAGCGTGAAGGAGACCTGGGGGCGAGGGGGCTCTGAGGGTCCGGGGGGGGTCCCGGGGGGGTCCCAAGGGAGGTTCCGGGGGGGGGTCCCTGCCCCCTACCTTGGCCATCGAGCGAAAAACGGGGTAGCCAACGCTGCAGAGCCGGCGGTGGCCCCCCAGCGCGGTGCACTCCAGCTTCACCGGGTTTGTGTCCTGTGGGGGGGGGGGGACACAGCACCGGGGGGGTCAGGCTGAGGACAGGGCAGCCGGGGGGGGGGGGGCACGAGGGGCACCGTGAGGCTGAGGGGTCCCTCCTCCTCCAGCCTGGGGGGCTTTGGGGGGGGACACAAAGGGATCCCCCGCCCCCAACCGGGGTGAAGTGGGTCCCTGCAGCCACCCGGGGGGGGGGTTGGGAGGCAGAGGGTGGTCCCCAAGGGGCTGAGCACCCCCTTGATTTTTGCCCGGGGGGGGTTCCTGGAGGGGGGGGGGGCTCACCTGGAGCACGAGGCTGGAGAAGAGCAGGTTGCTGGAGAAGCTCAGGAGCAGGCTGGCGTTGTAGGCATTCTCGCCCTTGTTCTCCAGCACCGCGTCCAGCACCGCCTTCCTCCTGCCCTTGCGCAGGACGTGGGGGCTCTGCCTGCAGCATGGGGGGGTTGTGTGGGGGGGTTACGGCCCCGGGGGGGATCTTTTAGGGCCCCCCCCCCCCCCCATGCCCGTCCCCAGCCCTGTACCCATCCCCGGCGATGTCCGTGGTGGCGCGCAGCACCAGGTCCGCGACGCACTCGTCGTCCTCGCCGCAGTCCTTGAAGAAGGGGATCTGCAAGGGGACAGCGCAGGGCGCTGGGAGCAAGGTGGGGGGGGGGGGGGGGGAGGGCACGGGATAGACCCCCCCCAACCCCCCCACGGGGAGGGGGGGGGGGCACCCACCAGTTTGCGGACGGCGCTGGGGGATTCCTCATCCAGCACCGGGCCCTTGGGGTCAGCCAGCGCCAGGCGCACGGTGAAGCTGAGGGGCCGCAGGTAATCCGTGGTGTCCTGGGGGGGGGGGGCAGCAGTGGGGGTCCCCGTCAGCCCCCCCCAGGGTGGGGATTTGGGGCTGGGGGGAGGGGGGACAGGATAAAGGAGAAGGGGGGGGGATGCTGTGCTCACCAGGACGTGGAAGGGGAAGCGGAGGCAGCTCTGCCTGCCCAGCTCCAGCTCCGCGCGCCGCTGCAGCAGCCGCCGGGCGCCCGAGTCGAAGGCGGCGCGGGCCCCCCCACCCCGCTCCTCCAGGGACACGTTGTACCGCAGCTCTGCGCGGGGACAAGTTGGGGGGGGGGGGGGGGTAGCAGCAGGGGGGGCTGAGGGGCTGGGGAGGGGCTGGGGGGACCCCTGGGGTGATCCGGGGACACCCTGGGGTGCTCCTGGGTACCGGGGGGGGGACCTGGGGGCATCCTGGGGGGCTCTGGGGATGGTTTGGGGGGCTCCGGGGACACCCTGGGGTGCTCCTGGATCCCAGCTGGGTGCCCTGGGGACTCCCTGGGGTGCTCCGAGGATGCTTTGGGGTGCTCCGAGGTCCCAGGGGGGTTCTCTGGAGACACCCTGGGATGCTCCAGGGACACCCTAGGGTGCTCCAGGGATGCTTTGGGGTGCTCCTGGGTCCCAGTGGGGTGCTCAGAGGATGCTTTGGGGTGCCCTGAGGTCCAATTGGGGTGCTCTGGGACACCCTAGGGTGCTCCAGGGACACCTTGGGGGGCTCCTGGGGTGCTTTGGGGTGCTCCTGGTTCCCAGTGGGGTGCTCCAGGGACACCCTGGGGTGCTCCTGGGTCACTGCAGGGTGTCCTGGGGACACCCTGGGGTGCTCCTGGGATGCTTTGGGGTGCTCCTGGGTCCCAGTGGGGTGCTCTGGGACACCCTAGGGTGTTCCAGGGACACCTTGGGGGGCTCCAGGGATGCTTTGGGGTGCTCCCGGGTCCCCGTGGGGTGCACTGGGGACTCCCTGGGGTGCTCCACGGTCCCAGTGGGGTGCTCTGGGACACCCTGGGGTGCTCCAGGGTCAGAGTGGGGTGCTCCAGGGACTCCCTGGGGTGCTCCTGGGTCACTGCAGGGTGCCCTGGGGACACCCTGGAGCGCTCCAGGGTCCCAGTGGGGTGCTCTGGGGACACTTTGGGGTGCTCCGGGGACA
Source organism: Clangula hyemalis (assembly GCA_963989345.1). The sequence goes on from OZ022454.1 coordinate 809,319, forward strand.
CCCTGGGGTGCTCTAGCGTCCCATTGGGGAACCCTCCCGGCCTCCCCCCGGTGCCAGGAGCCCCGTGTGTACCCCCCAACCCCCCCCCAGGCTCTCACCGATGTCCCTGTCCCTCTGTCCCGGTGCCCGGCTGGTGGCACGGAAGCAGACCCTGGCCCGCAGGCAGACGGCGCCGCCGCCGCCCCGCCGGCAGTTCCTCCGCGTCACGCTGATGGCCGGGGGCTCCACCGACACCGCGGTGGCCACCCGCACGATCCGCCGCGAGCTGGCAGCCAGGGGACGGCGTCACAACCCCGGGGGGGGGCACACAGGACATCAGTGTCCCCCCCCACCCCCCCACCTCCATCCCACCGAGGTGCTCCCGGGACCCTCCCCGGAGAGCAGCCGCTCGCCTTGGAGCCCCCAAGGGGAAACTGAGGCACGAGGCAGGCGGTGCCCATGCAGGAGGGACCCCCCCCCAAAGGCCCAGCTTGGGGGATTTGGGGGGGTCCCAGGAGTGCCCCCCCCCCCAGCCCCAGGGCTCACCGCAGCAGCACGGCCGCCCCCTGCGCCCCCACGGCCAGGTCCAGGAGCCCGTCGCCGTCCAGGTCGAGGCGGGCGTCCAGGCTGCGCCCGAAATATCGCAGCTGCCCCCCCCGGCCCAGTGCCGCCGCCTCGATGCGCTGCGGGGAGAGGCAAGAGCAGCCCGAGCGGTGGCTTCTCTGCTGGCTCGTATAGGGTTGTGCCGGCACCGCGGCGGCGGGGAGAGGGGGGGGGGACACCCCCAAATTGAGCCCCCCAACCCCCTCCCGAATCTCTCACCTGCTTGTAGCGGGGCAGGAGGGTGCCGGGGGCGCCGTGGTAGACGTAGACGGCGCCGCGGTGGCCGTCCTCCAGCGGGGCCCCCACCAGGGCGTCGTTGAAGCCGTCGTGGTTGAGGTCGGGGACGGAGGCCAGGGCGTAGCCGAAGCGGGCGTCCTGCGGCCTCTGCTCGGCCTGCAGCGTCCCCGCGGGGGCCAGCAGCCTCTGGTGGGGGGGGGGGGGGGGCACGGGGGGTGGGGTTCTTGGTACCCCGAGGTGCTGGGGGGGCTGCCAAGGGGCTGGGATGGGGAAGGGAAGGGCGGGGGGATGGCCGGGGGGGGGTGTGTGTGGGTGTCCCCCCCCCCCCCCATACGCACACCCTGAACCTGCTGAGTGCCCCCAGCCCTGCTGCGTGCCCCCCCCCAGCCCTCCAGCCCTGCCGTGCCCCCCCCACGCCCCCGCCGTGTCTCCCCCATCCCATTACGCCCCCAATCTCCCTCACAATCCCCTCCCCAAACCCAACCAGGTCCTCCCCAACCCCACAACCCCCCCATTTCCCCCCCCCCCATTCCCCTGCCCCTCTCATTTCCCCCAACCCCTCCACACCCCTCGGCCCCCTCATACCCCCCCAACCCCTTCATCCCCCCAACCCCACCGCACATCCCGCCCCCCCCCCAGCGCCCCCCCCCCCTCACCTGCCCCACTCTGTAGACGTACACCCGCCCCGTCTCCCTGCTCTGCCCCCCCAGGAACATGGGGGCGGCCACCAGCAGCACGTCGCTGACCCCGTCCCCGTCCACGTCCAGGGCGCACACCTCGCTGCCGAAGTAGGAGCCGATCTTTTTTTTTTTTTTTGGGGGGGGGAGGAAAGGGGGGGGGCAACAAGGCCACAATTCAGGATGGAGCCCGGTGCCGGTGCCCCCCCCCCACACACACACACCCCCCGCTGGCCCCTAACCTGCTCGCCCAGCAGCGCCTGGGCCACCGTCACCGTCCCCGTGGCGCCCATCTGGAAGACGATCACCTTGCCCCGGTGCTGGAAGCGGGGGGCCCCCGCCACAAACAGGCGCTGCCCCCCCGGGAGACGGAGCGAGGAGACGGAGTAACCTTGGGGGGGGGGGGGGGAAGAGCCCCGCTCGTGGCCCCCTCCAGGCAGCCAAAAAGCCCCCCGGGGGGGGGGGGGGGGGGTTCGTCCCCACGGCACCGTGCGCCCCTTGGCGAGTTTTGGGCACGGCCACGGTGCTGAGCCTGCACCCCTGGGTGCTGAGCGGCCCCAGGACCCCGAGCAGCCTCTGGGTGCTGAGCCCCCCCCCCCCCATTTGGCACCCAGCAGCCCCAGTTAACCCCGCATCCTCAGGGTAATGGATGCACCCCCCCCAGATCACCCCACGCCGGGGGCGCACGGAGCACCTTTGGGTGCCAAACCTCCCCGTTTTCCCCTACACCCCCAGGGTGCTGAGCGACCCTCGGGTGCTGAGGCTCCCCCGCTTCCCCCAGGAGCATCCCTGCTCCGTCCCAGACCCCGGGGCACGGCGCACCCCCGGGGACCACCCCCCCCGGTACCCAAATACGCCGCGTGGTTCTTCAGCTCCAGCGGGAACTCCGGCTCGAAAGCTTCCCGGGGGGGCACGAGGCGGCCGCGGCGGCTCTCCTCCAGCACGGCCCCGTCCCAGTCGTAGGCACCCACGGCCCCAAAGAGGATCCCGTCCTGGGAAAGGGGGTGGCAGAGGGGGGCACCCGTGGGGGTGGGCGCGACGCCAGCCGTGTGTCACCTTCACGGGGCACCCCGCGCGTCCCCGTTCCCCAAAATCACCCCAAAATAACCCAGCCCGGGACACTCAGCCTCAAGTGGGGAGGCTGACGCACGGCTGAGGATTATTTTCCACTTCTGCAGAGAGCCCCCAGGCTGGATCCCTCCCCCTCTGTGTCCCCCCCCAGCTCTGCCGGGGCCGCATCCTGCCCGTGCCGCGCGGCGCAGCCTCACCTCCAGGAGGTGGATGGAGAAACCGATCTGCGACATCTCCAGCTCGAAGGAGCTCTCGTTGTTCCCGTGGGTGCCTGGGGGGGCAGGGGGGAGGTTATTCCTCCTCGGTACCCATGCAAGGGTTCATCCCAATGGACTGGGGGGGCCCCGTGTGCCCCCACGCAGCGTCACGGGGGCCAGTTTCGGGGTCACGGCACCTTCCAGGCTGAAGATGCGGTCGCCCAGAGCGTCCACGATGTCGTTGAGGGCGGCCTCGTCGGTGACGTTGAAGAAATACTTCTCGTCCGGGTCGCTGGCGATGTACTTGATCTCGCGGATGAAGTCCTCGGGGTCCTGCTGGCGGCGCAGGTAATGCCCCAGCACCTGCGGAGAGGGCTCCGGCCTCAGCCTGGGGCCGCATCCTGCCCCCCCTGATGATGATGAGGAGGAGGAGGAGGAAGGGACCGGGTCCCTCCCTGCAGCCCGATGATGAGGGTGGGACGGGGAAACGGCGGCGGGGGGCTCACGGCGATGGCGTAGCGCGTGATGTTGCGCCTCTCGCACTCCTGCAGCGCCTCGGGCAGCTCGTCCCCGTCGTGCGACTCGCCGTCCGTCACCACGATCATCAGCCTGGTGGCGTCCTCCCGGCCGCCCCGCTCGGGGCTGAAGGCTTCGGTGCTGCCAAACAGGGCGGGAGGAGTGAGCTGGGGGGGGTCCCCATCCCGATCCTGACCCCGATCCCGATCCTAATCCGGGTCCCCACCAGGCCTGGTGGATGGCGAAGGCGGTGCGCGTCTCGCGGCCCTCCTGCCGGCTGATGTTCCTGGCCGCCTCCACCACCTCCTCCACCGTGCGGTGCTGCCCCAGCGTCCACTCGTGCACCGCGTGCTCCCCGTACTGCAGCACCCCCACCTGCCGTGGGGCACGGGGTCAGCGGGCGCAGCCCCCCCCAAAAACGTCCCCAGTCCCCCCCAAACGCAGCCCCAGGTGCCCGGTGCACGCCTGGCCCCGCAGTTTGGGGACATCCAGCCACGTTTTGATGATTTAAGCCCCAGAGCACAGGAGGTGCCCCCCACATCACCCCCCCGGGGCTGAGTCAGCCCCGGCTCCGGCCGCATCCTGCCCTCCGTGTCACGGATGTGGGCACCCGCAGCCCCCAGGGACATCCCCATCCTGCATGGGGCAGGAACCCCCCAGGATGTGGATCCTGTTCCCCCACCCCACCCGGGGCCATCTCGGGGCTTCGGCATCGCCCTGGGGTGCTGGGGGCACCCTGGGGACAACGGTGGCATCACCCCAGGGGTGGCATCCCCCAGGGGCCCTCGTGTCACCTGGATCTGTCCCGGCCCGATGAAGAACTTGCTGAGGATGTTGCTGAGGAAGTTCTGCACCTCGTACCAGGGGTAGATGCTGTTGGAGCCGTCGAGGACGATGACGATGTCCATGTAGGTGGAGCAGCCTGCGGGGGGGGGGACGGACAGATGGACACGGCTGGGGTCGGGCTGGCATGGCACGGTGTGACACGGCACGGCACGACACAGTACGGTGTGGCATGGCATGGTGTGTGGCATGGCATGGCACGGTGTGACACAGCACGGTGTGACACGACACAGCATGGTGTAACACAGCACAGCGCGACATGGCATGGCACGGTGTGATATGGCATGGAGTGACACGGCACGGCACAGTGTGACATGGCACAACACGGTGTGACGTGGCACAGTGTGACATGGCATGGCATGACACGGCATAGCGTGCCACGATGTGACACAGCGTGGTGTGACACGGCACAGCATGGCACAGTGTGACATGGCGCAACATGGTGTGACATGGCACGGTGTGACGCAGCACGGTGTGAGATGGCATGGCACAGCGTGACACCACACAGCACAGTGTGACGTGGCACAGTGTGGCATGGCATGGTGTGACACGACGCGGCATAGCATGGCACGATGTGACACAGCGTGGTGTGACATGGCACAGCGCGACACAGCATGGCACAGTGTGACATGGCACAACACGGTGTGACATGGCACAGTGTGACACAGCATGGTGTGACACGGCACAGCATGACACAGCATGGCACGGTGTGATATGGCATGGTGTGACACGGCACGGCACAGTGTGACATGGCACAGTGTGGCATGGCATGGCATGGCACGATGTGACACAGCGTGGTGTGACACGGCACAGCGCGACACGGCACAGCATGGTGTGATATGGCACAGTGTGGCATGGCATGGCACGACACAGCATAGTGCGGCACGATGCGACACAGCGTGGTGTGACACGGCACGGCACAGTGCAACGTGGCACGGTGTGACATGGCACAGCCTGACAGACACCGCGTGGCACGGCCCGGCGCCAGCTCCCACGGGTGCCCCCGACTCACGCTGCGCCGTGGGCGCGATCGTCTCCACGGGCCGCAGGTCGCCGTCCACGCGGGCGCAGACGCCGGTGCTGAAGACGGAGGTGCCGCACTCCTGGGACCACAGCGGGGCGCAGGCCTGGGGACGGAGGGGCACCGAGCGTGACCGGGGGGGGGGCACGCCGAGCCCCCCGCCATGCCCCCAACCCCACGCAGGCCCCCCCACCCCACCCCACCCCTGGGTGCCCCCGCGCTCACCACGAAGCCGCCGTCCTTGCTGTCCAGCAGCGTCATCCCCAGGTGCATGTTGCGGCTGGGCAGGGGGGAGCTCTGCAGGGCTGCGGTGCCTCGTGAGGGGAACCCCAAAAAAAAATCAAACAGTGACCCCCGGACCCTCCCCCCCCCCCCCCACGACCCCCCCTCAACCCTTCCTGGCCCTTGGTGGTACCGAGGTTGGCTTTGTCACACGTGGCGTTGGGCGAGCCCACGTGGCACTTGTAGACGTCCCCGCGGCGGTCACCCTCCGGGCCGTCCCAGGGGGCCCCCACCAGCAGCCTGCAGGGATGGGAGACATCGAGGAGGGGGGGGGGGGACAACACAACAACACCACCACCACCCCCCTCCCTGCCCCAACGGCACCCATGGGCTCTGGGGGCGATGCTTTGAGGTCACCCAGCTCCGGGGCACAGCTCCAGAGCCCCCCAGGGGCATCCGCTCGCTGTGCCCGGACCCCCCTGCGCTGCTCCCTTCCCACCCCCCCCCACCCGGACGGAGCTGCCAGCGGCTTCCGTCCGTCTGTCCTGCCTCCGATCCGTCTGTCCTGCCTCAGATCCCTCCGTCCGCCCTTTGATCGGCGGCCAGGCGTGCGTGGCCCCCCCCCCCCCCGGGGCCAAGCAATTTTCGCCTCCCTCCAGCTGCCCCCGGCCAAAGCACGAAAGCAGGGCTTAAAAACGGATTTTTTGGGGGGGGAAAAACAGCGAGGGCGCACGCGCCGCCAGCTCCCCCTCCCTGCCTCAGTTTCCCCTCCCCACGGCGCTCCCACCGTGCGCCCCCCAGCCCAGTTCTGGGCTTTTTTTGGGGCTCGCACGCCCCCAAATCGCCGCACCCAAAGCTGGGGGTGAAACCCACCCGGGGGGGGGGGTCCCAGTGCCACCTGGGGGGGGGGGGGCCACTCACCACCGGTCCCCGCCGGCTGCCCGCTGCAGCACCTTGTACCCAAACTGGGCCTCGGGGGGGCCGTGGAAGAAGCGGGGGCTGCTCACGTCGATGTTGAACGCCCCGCACGGCCCTGGGGAGACGGCGAAGCCTTGGGTGGGGGGGCACCCACAGCCCCCCCGTGCCCACCCCGCTTTATTTTGGGGGCCCCGGGAAGCGGGGAGGAACCGGGCGCAGCCCCGCAATTAGGCAGGGCGATGCCCCCCGCGCCTTTCGGGCACTGGTAATTAAATGGGAGGGAGCGGGGCCGGGTGGGATCCGCCGCAGGCCCTGGCCCCGAGCCCAGCCAGCGGCCCGAAGCCTTCCTGCCCGCCGCCCCCGCTCCCCGTCTGGGTGAAAAAGGGCAGGAAAAGGGAGCGAGGACGGCCCGGGGGGGTGAGAGCATGTCTGGGGGTGCGGGATGGAGAGCGGAAAGTGGAGCTCAGCACCCCCTGTGGCTCCCAGGACCCCAAATCCAGCACCCAGCGCCCCGTGGAGAGCAGCCAGCACCCCGCAGGTGGCTCTGAGCACCCCAAATCCAACCCCGAGCACCCCATAGGTGGCCCCAAGCACCCCAAAGGTGGCCCCAAGCACCCCAAATCCAGCCCCGAGAACCCCAAAGGCGGCCCTGAGCACCCCAAATCCAACCCCAAGCACCCCATAGGTGGCTCTGAACACCCCAAAGACGGCCCCAAGCACCCCAAAACCGGCCCCATGTACCCCAAATGCAGCCCCGAGCACCCCAAATGCAGCCCCAAACACCCCAAAGGCAGACCCAAGCACCCCAAATCCAGCCCCGAGCACCCCTGGAGGCTGCCGGGGGGACAGGGCGAAGCGGGACGGTGCCTTTTGGGGACAAACAGAAGCTTTCTGTTTGTGTGTTTTCTTTTTTCTTTTTTTTTTCTTTTTCTTAATCCAAACTTAAAACGCGTCCAGATGTGACGGAGCTGGGCTGCCCCCGTCGTGGACGGAGCTGCCACCCCCCCCCCCCCCCCCCCACCCCGTCTTCCAAGCGGAAAAGAAAACCCTTTTTTGTCTCTTTTTTCCCTGAAATTGGGATATTTTCCACAGACGCTTTCCTTCAGTTCCTCTCTGTGGGGTTTGGGTTCCTTCCACACCGGCCCCATCCTGGGACACGGGGCAGGATCCTGGGGGGGGGCTTTGGGGTCCCTTCCCAACAGGGGAAAGCCAGAAATAACTCATGGAGGGGGGATAAGGGGGGGAAAAAAAAGGGTGTTTTTCCCCCAAAAGCCATGCTGGGGGTCCTCCAGGTGGCATCGCCACCTCCCTGGGTGCTGGGTTAATTGGTGGCTCGAGGTTAATGGGTGGCCCCGAGGTTAATTGGTGGCTCGAGGTTGGTTAATGGGTGCCTCGGCTCGGGACGGGCGCCCTTTGGAGCCGGGTGCCCGGTGCCCACCCCACAGGGCCCCCATTTCCCCCCTTTCCTTATGGGATTTCCCCTCGGGCACCCCAATCCCTCGGGCACCCCCAATCCCAAACCCCACACCCCAGGAGACCCCACAGCCCAGGAGACCCCAACCCAAAAAAGAACCACCCCAAAAACCCCCAAATCCACCCCAAAACCCTTTCTTTCCCCGACACCTCAGCATCCCCAAAAAGGAGCCGGGTGGCTCCGAGGCACCCCAAAACCCCCCCGGCTGGGGGGCTGCGGGTGGGCTTCGGGCATTACCTGGGAGCAGCAGCAGCAGCAGCGTGGGCAGCAGGCGCAGGGACCCCCCCATGGCCCCAGCCGCTCGCCGCCGGAGCAGCTCAAAGGTGACTCTGTCTCCGGCTGGGCACGCACCGATTTTTTTCTTTTTTTTTTTTCCTCTTTTTTTTTTTTTTTTTTAAATATATTTTTTTTTTCCTCCTCCTTCATCTTGGAGACGTTGCAATTGGCTGCTAAAAATAAACGGCCGGGCGTTGTGATTTTTTTTTTTTTCTTTTTTTTTTTTTTTTAGGCGGACGGAGTTAGGGGAAGAAAAAAAAAAAAAAGAAATTGATGCAAATTTGGAGAAATCAACCAAAAAAAAAAAAAAAAAAGGGAGAGGAAAGAAGGGGGCGCTGGGCTGCCCGTCGGGGCAGGGATCCTCGAGCAGGTTTGTCCTGTAAGGGGGGGGTGACACCGTGCCCCCTCCCCGCTCCAATTCCCCCCCCCCCAAAAGGGCAGGATCGGGCCCCCCCCGGGCGCAGGGGGGACCGAGGGACGGGGCCACGTCTGCCGGGCGACACCGCCACCCCCTGGACGCTGTCTCCATCTCCTGCCCCCCTGCGAGCCTCTGGGGACCTCGGTGCCCCCTTCCCCTCCTTCCACCGCTTGGGGAAACTGAGGCAGGGGCTGCTCCAGACCCCCAGGGTGCCCATGAGGGGGGGGGAGGACACCCCAAAAACCATCACCGGAGCCATCGCCTAGGGTGGGACACGGCGCTTGGGCAACGGCTACGTGCTGGTGGTGGCGGTGACGGCGGTGCTGGTGGCGGTGCTGGTGGCATCCACGTCCGTCTCCTCCTCGCCACCTCCGAGCTCCCCGGGGGTCCCCAGGAGGCTGCGGAGCTGCATCCAGAAGAAGGGCCGGCGGCCGGGCTCGCGGGGCCACTCCAGGTAGGTCCTGGAGCCCAGCATCTTCCGCAGGCGCGCGAACCTCCGCGGCAAGCCCCGCGGGTCGATGGGCTCCTTGACCACCAGGATGACGTCCTGGTAGCCCAGCCCCACCGCCCGCTGGTGGGCGAAGTAGAGCTCGTAGTTGCACCACTCGCTGTCGACGAAGCTGCGGGAGAGGACGAAGATGACCTTGGCGCTGTTCTCGATGTTCTCCACGATGTTGTCGATGATCCAGCGGCCCGGCACGAAGTCCCGCTCGTGGATGCAGAGCCGGTAGGGGGGCTCGGCGCTCTCCAGCCGCCGCAGCAGCTCCCGGCGCACCCACTCGGCGTCGGCGCGGCTGTAGGAGATGAAGGCGTGGTAGAGGCAGCGCCGCGCGGTGCCGGCGTGGCCGGCGCGGTACTTGGAGCGCAGCAGCCGGTACGTGGCCCGCACGTACCAGCCCGCCTCCAGCTTCCAGCACAGCGCCGCGCACGCCGCCACCGCCACCGCCGTGCTGGCCACCGCCACGGCCACCAGCGCCGGCACGTCGCACTCCAGCGGCCGCGGGGCGTAGGAGGCCACCGGGGTGTCCAGCAGCGCCTCGGGGTGGTAGCAGGTCCAGTTGTGGGGCCAGTCGCCCAGGCGGGGCCGGCCCCGCCGCCGCGTCTCCCGCAAGAAGCCGTAGAGGTCGCAGGTGCAGTGGTAGGGGTTGTTGCCGGCCGTCAGGTTGGCGAGGCGCGGCATGTTGACGAAGGAGCCGCGGGTGATGACGCCGAAGGAGTTGCCGTCGATGGCCAGCGCCTCCAGGCTGGAGCAGCTCCACTCGGAGGGGATGAACTTGATCTTGTTGCCGCTCAGCAGCAGCTCCCGCAGCCGGGGGGTCCGGGCGAAGTAGCCCATGTCCAGGCGGTCGAGCTGCGAGTGCGAGAGGTCCAAATACTCCAGGGTGGTGGGCAGGCACCCGAAGGTGGCCGCCGTCACCCTGTTGTGGTGCAGGGCCAGCCAGCGCAAGGTGGGCCCCCACTGGCACGTCTCCTGCAGGCCGCCCAAGGCGTTGTGGCTGAGGTCCAGGCGGGCGAGCCGGGGCCACGTGCGGGTGAGCGAGGCCACCACGGCCAGGCTCTGCAGCCGGTTGTTGGCCAGCACCAAGTCGCGCAGCTTGGGCATGACGCCGCGGTAGTGGCAGCGCTGGTTGTAGATGTAGGCGTCCTCCAGGCGGTTGCGGGAGATGTCGAGGAGCTCCACGCTGCGCATCTCGCCCCAGGCGTCGCAGGGCACGTAGTTGAAGTTGACGTTGACGATGGAGAGGGCGGCCACGCCGCTCAGCCAGGTGAAGGTCCAGTCGTAGCGCAGCACGTCGGGGTTGCTGATGTCCTGCAGCAGCAGGCGGTCGAGCCGCGGGGCGACGGCGCCGACGCCGGAGCTGTTCCACTGGGGCGAGCGGGCGAAGTCGATGGCCACCAGCTCCAGCTGGCGGACGCGGGACCGCTGCACGTTGAGCAGGGCCAGGCGCAGCAGGTTCTCGTTGAACTTGCCCCGGTAGAAGACCAGCTTGGTGGCCCGCAGCTCGGCCAGGCCGGAGAAGGGATCCTGGGCGCCCTGGTAGTAGGTGAACTCGAAGAGGTTGCGGAAGCGCAGGTAGTCCAGGGGTTTGCCCCGCAGGTCCCGCAGCATCGCGGGCAGGGCGGCCGCGCTCTCGTCCAGGGCCATGTCGCACCACAGCTCGGTGGTGTTGAGCCAGGAGAAGGCCCCGGCCTCGTAGCTCCGCAGGCTGGAGGCCGACTTGAAGGCGAATTTCTGCAGGGCCGTGTCCTTCAGGGCGGCCAAATCCCCCCGGGCGACGTCGCGCAGCAGCGGGCCCCCCATGGACAGCACCCGCAGGCGCCGCAGCGCCCCGAAGACCCCGTCCAGCGCCGCGCTGCCGTAGGGGTTGTTGGACATGTCGAGCCAGCGCAGGTTGGCCAGCGGGCGCAGCGCCGGGGCCGGGATGAGGGCCAGGGAGTTGTTGAAGAGCCGCAGCTGCTCCAGGAGCACGTTGGAGAGGAAGGCGTCGGGGGCGATGCGCGAGATGTTGTTGTAGCCCAGGTCCAGGCTCCGCAGCTGCGTCAGGCCGGCCAAATCGGCCGCCGTGATCTCCCGCAGCTTGTTGTAGGACAAATCCAGGCTGCGGAGGCCGCCGGGGAACCCGCGGGGAACCCGGGTGAGGCTCAGCCCCTTGCACAGCCCCGTCTGGTTGCGGTCGGCCAAGCGGCAGGGCAGCAGCACCGCCGTCCCCGCCAGCGCCAGCAGCACGGCGCACCGCAGCCCGCCGGTGCCGGAGGCCGGCCACGGCCTCATCGCCTCCCCAGGGACCGCTCGGCATCGCGGGGGGGACGGGGGGGCCGCAGCCGGCCCACGGGGAGCCAGGGACGGGGCTGGACGGGGCATCCGGGGCGGCCCCGTGGGGCTGAGCTGCGGGGAGAGAGGAGAAAGGGGTCAGGGGTGGGGGGCCGGGGAGCCCCCCCATGGGTGCCGGCACCGCTGGCAGCCTCCCTTTGGGGTGGGGAAGGGCAGAGGTGCCGGAGGGTGAGGGCTGGGGGCCGGTGATCCCAATGGGGTCGGGGAGTTGATGCCGGGGGGGGGGCGGCAGCGGGGGGATCCCAAGGGTCGGGTGCTGGGTCCTAGGGGATCCGGGACGGGATCCCGGGGGCAGACTGGGGGCAGGGACTGGATCCCGGGGGGTGTTTGGGACTGGATTGGGGGGGGGGGGGGCGATCTGACCCCATGGGACCAGGGACTGGATCCCAGGGGACTTGGGGACCCCCCCTTTGGCTGGGGGGCCACTTCCAGGTGCATGGGGGGGCCCCGCTGAGCCCTGCCCCCCGGCAGACCCCCGGGGCTGGGGGCTCCCCGGGGCCCACCCGAGGCGCAGCTTTCAGCCCCCGCTCTGCTTTGGGGACCTTTTATTTCTTTATTTTTTTTAAATAACCCCCCCAATAATAACAGTTTCCGCACAGACCAAAACTCGTGCTCCCCGGCAGCGCTTCCAGCGAGAGTTCTGGCATTTTATTACCGGGGGGGGGGGTGAAAAAACAACAGGAAACTGGAGGAGAAAACCAGATGGGAAAGCGTCCCGTGCCTGCCCCGAGCAGGAACAACCCCAACCAGGGCAGCAAAAAAAAGCAAAAACACCCAGACGCTGCCAGGTACGTCCCCACCCGGGGGGGGGGGCAGGATCCCAGGGCTGTTTTTTTGGGGCCAAATCCCCCCCAAAACCCAACTCGCCCCCGCCCCGCGTTGTCCCACGTGCGGGATCCGGCCTTTTCCTACCTGCTCCGGCGGCCTCCGGGGTTGGCAGCGCTCAGGGGGGAGCTGGGGGGGGCCAGGGGGGGGCACCAGGGCCCCATGGTTAAGGGTGGGCAAGGAGCCGGGGGGGGGGGGGGGGGGGGCCAGCGCCCAGCACCCAGCACCCAGCACCCAGCACCCTCCCCTTCCGAGTTCTCGAAGCCAAGCCCAGCGCCGCTTCCCCGCCCTCGGGAGGCCGGGAGAACCGATCAACCCCCCCCCAAAAAAAAAAAAAATAATAATAAAAACCCCCATACACGGCCCCCCCACAGCCCCCCCCCCAGGATGAGGGGAGCTCGCTGGGGCTCAGCCCTGGGGGGCCACGGCGAGGCCGGGGGGGTGACGCTGGGGGCCGGGGGGGTGACGCTGGCCCCTGGGGATGGGGGGGGGGGGGGGACACAATTTGGGCCCCCCCCCCCGGTTTGCTGCCTCTCTGTAGGGTGGGGGTTTTATGGTGCAGCACCCCCAGTGCAGCCCAGTATTCCCAGTCCAGCCCCGCCACCCGCTCCGTCCCTCCCCCCACCCCCCCCCGGGAGCGCAACCCCTCCTGTTGGCAGCGGTTTTTATGGTTTTTAACCAAAACCACGACTTTTTCTCCCCGCCGCCGCCGCCGTTAACCCCGGCCCCGCTCCCAGGTGGAACCTCGCGCCCACACGAGCTGTTTTCTCCCCCCCCCCACCCCTTTCACCCCCCCCCCCAGGACTCACGGGACCTCCCGTTGCACAATCGGGATTTTCTTCCGCTTCCCCCCCCCCCCCCGCGGGGACATTGACCCTTTATCCGAGCCCCAAATCTGAGAAAATTCCCCAGAAACAGCCCCGGGGGGGGGGTGACAGCACCACAATGCCCCCCCCCCAGCAGCCACCTGCACCCCTTGCACCCTCCCACTCCCCCCAGTGCCCCCCCCAGCCCGCACCTTACTGGGGGGGGGGGGGCAGAGGTGACCCCAATCCCCTCCACCTTGGGACCCCCCCCCAGGGGTTTAGGACCCCCCCGTGCCCCCCAGCACCCCAATTTGAGGCACCAGGGCGAGTCCCCACCGTGTCCCAGGGTGGGGGGGGGGGCTGAGCGCACCCCCAGCATGGTGCTGGGACCCCCCTGGAGCTGCTGCCCCCCCCTCAAGCTCTGCAGACCCCCGAAACCCATGGGGATGGGGGGGGGGGGGCTCGGTGTGGGGAGAACCCACCCCAAACCTTTCTGTGAGGCTGGGGGCACGGCCGTGACCCCCCCCACGCCGGGCTGAGCGCTCACAGAACTCATCCGAAAGCAGAACGGAGCCGAAAAGCAGCAAAAAAAAATAAAAATAAAAAAAAAAAAGATAAAAAATCCTAGAACCCGACGGGGCTCGGTAGCTGGGTTTAATGAGCAGCTCCACAAAGGGACCTGGGGGGGGGCACGGGGGGGCTGCTTCCAGGGCAGGATGCACGCAGCAGGGATGGGGGGGGGGGGTCCTGCACGGCCCCCCCCCCTGCTCCTTCCAAACCTCTGCAGGTGGAAACGTCGCTCCGAAACCTCGAGGGGAGTGCACGGGGGGGGGGGGCAGAAGGGTGCCCCCACGATTGTTTCGCTCTCTTCCTCCAGCGAGGGGTCGAAGCCTCCGAGCCGGACCCAAAATCTCAGCCAGGAGCCCACCAAAGGATCCGGAGGGGGGGGGGGGGGCGTGCTCGCTTTGCAGCCCCCCCCCCCAAGCTGCCAGCCCCACGCCCCCGGTCTCAGAAATCGCCCCCCCCCCCCCAAGCTTCTCGCAGGGATGGGCTTTGTGGGGTCAGACGGCGTTTTTCTTCCCTCCCCACAAAGCACCCGCGGAGAAGCCGGGCTGGGGGGGCTGGGGGGGACCCCCCCACACAGCCACAGCCCCCCCCTGCCCTGCCCCGAGCTCCTGGGGCACAGCGAAGCCCCCCCGGGAAAAGCAAAGCGGGTGCCAGGCGCACTTCAATACAATAAAAGCGCTCCTGGAGGCCGGGAGGAGCCCAGGGAACCCCCCCCGGGGCAGAGATCTCCTCGCTGCAGCCGCTTCTTCCCCCTGCCGGGGCTGCGGGAAAGGAGCAGGAGAGGAAATCTCCTCTTTTTTTTTTTTTGGGGGGGGTCCCGCCGTGGGCTCACCTCGGATCCGCCGCCAGCACCCCGCACTCACCCCGCACTCACCCTGCCTCTGCAGCCCGAGTCCTTCTGACTCTCCCCGCGCGCCCACGGCCAGGCTGAGGATGCTTAAAAGGAAAAGCCGATGTCAAAACGGGCCCCGGGGGGCGCCGGGGCCACCCCACCCCCAAGGTTTAACCCCCCAAAATTCCGGAGCAAAGCCCCCCCGAGCGGCTGCAGGGCAGCAGCAAACGGTTCCCCGGCGGTGGCTCCAGCAAAAGAGCCCCCAGGGAGCCCCCTGAAGAGGGGAGGGGAGGCGTTGAACCCCCCCAGAGCAGCCCGGCGAGCTCTGCTGCGGACGGGGAGAAGAGCCGAAATCCTTTGGGGAGCAGAGGGGAGGCGGCAGCAGCAGCTCCCCGGGGACTCGGGCGCCGCATGAGCTCCTTCAGCCTGCCCCGAGCTGCTCTGCCCCTCGGTGAATGCGCAGCCAGGCCCCACAGCAGCTTTGTGTCGTGCCCCAGCGCCCCCAAAACGTCCCCCGATCTGTGCCCAGGCTGGTTTCGAGCCGGGGAGCCCAAGGGCAGGGCCCCCGAACGCGGCTACGGCTTCAGCTTGAGCCAGGGGTGCAGGATGGTGAGGATGGAGAGGACGGAGGAGGCGAGGCCGCACAGCCCCACGAAGGCCGGGCTGCTCCTGTAGAGCCCCAGCTTGTCCAGGGGGATGAAGAGGTCGCAGGCGTTCTTCAGCAGGTCCAGCAGCAGCGGGGGGTTGCTCCGCAGGACACGAAGCAGCAGCCGCAGCTCCAGCTGGAGCCTCAGCCCCAGCTGCTGGAGCCCGGCCTCGGCACGGTGCCGCTGCTGCTGCTGCTGCTGCTGCTGCTGCCTCCCCTCGGCGCCTTTCACCCTCTTCCCGTTGGCCTCACGTTCCATCAGCACCCGGAGCTCGTAGGCGTCCCGGCTCAGGTTGACGATCAGGGCGAAGAGATAGTACCTGCGGGGCGAGGGGGGGAGCAGAGAGAGCGGAGTCCTCGGCCGTGGGTTCGTGGAGAGGGGGAGAAAGTTGTTAAAACGCCCGCCGGGAGGCTGGGAGGGGGCTGGTGCCGCCCAGCTCCTGCTCCCTGCAGTCAGCGAGGGGAGGAATCCTCGCAGGGAGGGGTGAAACGGGGAGGAATCCCCGTGGGGAGGAGTGAAATGGGAAGGAATCCCCGTGGGGAGGAGTGAAATGGGAAGGAATCCCCACGGGGAGGAGTGAAATGGGAAGGAATCCCCACGGGGAGGGGTGAAATGGGGAGGAATCCTTGAAGGGAGGGGCAAAATGGGGAGAAACCCCTGTGGGAGAGATTGAATTGGGAGAAATCCTCGTAGGGAGGGATGAAATAGGGAGAAATCCTTGAAGGGAGGGACGAAACGGGGAGGAATCCCCAGAGGGAGGGGTGAAACGGGGAGAAACCCTTGTGGGGAGAGATTGAATTGGGAGAAATATTCGTGGGCAGGGACAAAATGGGGAGGAACCCTCATGGGGAGGAGTGAAACGGGGAGGAATATGTGCAGGGAGGGACGAAATGGGGAGGAATCCTTGAAGGGAGGGACGAAATGGGGAGGAATCCTTGCAGGGAGGGATGAAACGGGGAGAAACCCCTTTGGGGAGAGATTGAATTGGGAGAAATCCTCGCAGGGAGGGATGAAATGGGGAGAAATCCCTGTGGGGAGGGGCGAAATGGGGAGAAATCCCCATGGGGAGGGATTGAACTGGGAGAAATCCTCGTAGGGAGGGATGAAATGGCGAAAAATCCCCATGGGGAGGGATTGAATCGGGAGAAATCCTCAACAGGGAAGGATGAAATGGGAAGAAATCCCTGTGGGGAGGGGCGAAATGGGGAGAAATCCCCGTGCGGAGGGATTGAATTGGGAGAAATCCTCATAGGGAGCGATGAAATGGGGAGAAATCCTTGAAGGGAGGGACGAAATGGGGAAAAATCCCCATGGGGAGGGATTGAATCGGGAGAAATCCTCACAGGGAAGGATGAAACAGGGAGAAACCCTCGCCCGGGGCTCTCAGGGAGGGCTCAAATCCCATCACAGCCCCCGGGAAGGCCGCGGGGAGGCGGGCGGGCAGCCCCCAGCCCTCGCCCCTCACCTGAAGGACCTCTGGCTCCACTTCTCCTGGTCCACGGCGGGGGCCAAGCCCGCCTTGCCGGCCCACAGGACGTTGTCGCAGGCCAGGTAGAGGGCCCTGTTGAGGTGGCTGAGGGTGAGGCAGAAGCGCAGCACGGCGTCCGACAGGTGGATGGCTCGCTTGGCCGCCTCCAGCGCCTCGGCCGAGCCGCCCAGGCGCAGCACTGCGGGACGGAGCCCACCCCCAGGGGGGTTAAAGGAAGGGGGCCTCGAGGGGCGCGGAGCCCAAGCCGCCGAGCCCCGGAGCCCCCCCCCCCCCCGCACTCACGCTTGCGGCCCAGGCTGAGGTGTGCCTCCAGCTGCCGTACCCGGGCCAGCACCTCGGTGCTCGCCCCGTTCCTCCGCAGCGCCGCCCCGGCCAGGGCGCAGCCGTACTGAGCCGCCCTGCAAGAGATGGGGGGGGGTCAGGGGGGGGCTGGGACCACCGAGAG
This sequence comes from Clangula hyemalis, assembly GCA_963989345.1. The sequence goes on from OZ022454.1 coordinate 826,215, forward strand.
GGGGCCCAGGACCTGCGTCTGGGGTCCCGGGAGCACCAAGAGGGGCCCTGGGCTGGTGTCAGAGGGGCCAGAACCACTAAGAGGGGCCCTGGGACCACCAAGAGGGGCCCTAGGTTGGTGTCGGGGGTCTTGGGACCACCGTGAGGGGCCCTGGGCTGGTGTCAGGGGGCCCAGGACCACCAAGAGGGGCCCAGGACCACCAAGAGGGGCCCTGGGCTGGTGTCAGGGGTCTCGGGACCACCAAGAAGTGCCCTGGGACCACCAAGAGGGGCCCTGGGCTGGTGTCAGGGGGCCCAGGACCACCAAGAGGGGCCCGGGACCACCAAGAGGGGCCCTGGGACCACCAAGAGGGGCCCTAGGTTGGTGTCGGGGGTCTTGGGACCACCGTGAGGGGCCCTGGGCTGGTGTCAGGGGTCTCAGGACCACCAAGAGGGGCCCTGGGACCACCAAGAGGGGCCCTGGGCTGGCGTCAGGGGTCCCAGGACCACCAAGAGGGTGCCCAGGACCAGTGTCAGGAGCCCAGGACTGGCCTCAGGAGCCCAGGACCACCGTGAGAGGCCCCAGGACCAGCGTCAGGGGGCCCAGGACCACCAAAAGGTGGCCCAGGACCCGTGTCAGGAGCCCGGGGATGCCAAGAGGGGCCCCGGGGCCAGCACCGGGGGGCCTGGGACCACCAAGAGGGGCCCAGGACCGGTGTCAGGAGCCCGGGGGTGCTGTGAGGGCCCCGGGGGGAGGCATCAGGGGGCCCAGGACCACCAAAAGGGGCCCCGGGACCACCGCGAGGAGCCCCCGGGGCTGAGCCGAGGGGTCCCGGACCCCCCCTGCCCCCCCCCCCGAGGGCCCCGCACCTGAGGAGCCGCTCCCGGGCCTGGCTCTGGGCGCTGAAGCGCACCCAGGGCTCCATGGCCGGGCCCCGCCGCCGCCGCCACCGCCACTTCCGGGAAGGCGACGGGAGCCGCCGAGGGACAAAAAGGGTCCGCTGGAAAGGGGGGGAGGGGGGGGGGGGGCAGCACCGCTTAGAGGCCGCCGCGCCGCCGCCGCGTCCCTATTGGTTGATCGCCGCCAGGTCCCGCCCCCCCGGGGGAAAACAGAAGCTGTGAGTGGGCCGTTGTGGCGGGCCCCGCCCCCGCCCCGCCGTAAGGCGCGGCCATTGGTCGATTTCTCGCTGCCCCGCCCCCTTCCCCCTGCTCCGTCGGGTTGTTAGGGTTAAGTCCCCGCCCCCTCCTCGGCGCTGCGCGTTTGATTCGCTCCCTCCCCATCGCTCACCGCCCTCCCTGCGCTGCGATTGGGCCGCTACCCCCTTCCTCCCTCACTTGTGATTGGTGAACCCATCCAGCGCTCCCCTGATTGGCGCTCCCCTGATTGGCCCACCCCCTCTTTGCCCCACCTTCCCCCCTCCCTCCTCTCCCCCCCCATTGGCCGCCCACCGCTTTCCTCCCGCCCCCTCCCTGAGGCGATCCGCTCCCCCATTGGCCGCCCGCCCTTTCTCCTCCCGCCCCCTCCCTGAGGCGATCCGCTCCCCCATTGGCCGGCGCGGCGCTGAGTGACAGCGGCGGCTCGGCGGGGCCCCGTGAGGAGAAGGAGGCGGCGGCGGCCGCCATGGAGTCGGTGCGGGCGCAGCGGCTGCAGCCGGGGGTGGGGACGCTCCGCTCCCTGCGGGCCGGGCTCTCGGGGGCCTCTGCGGGGCCTCCGCCGCCTCCTCCCCCTCCGCTGCCCCCGGCTTTGGGGCTGCAGGGCCCCGCCGCGCTGTCGCAGCCCCCCCCCCAGCCCGGTGCCGGGCCGCCCGCCGTGCTGAGGGAGGCGGTGGAGGCGGTGGTGCGGAGCTTCGCCAAGCACACGCAGGGCTACGGCCGCGGTGAGTGGGAAACCCCCCCCCGAGGGTCTTTGGGAAGCCCCCTCCCCGGTTTTTTGCCCCTCACTCCCCGCTTTTTGCCCCCCCCGGGGGTCCCCGAGAAGCCCCCCACCCCCGTTCTGCCCCCCCCGGGGTCTTTGGGAAGCCCTCTCGTCGTGTTTTGCCCCCCCGAGGGTCTTTGGGAAGCCCCCTCCCCGTTTTTTGCCCCTCACTCCCCGGTTTTGCCCCCCCGGGGGTCCCTGAGAAGCCCCCCCTCATTATTCTTCCCCCCCAACCCTGTTTTCTGACCCCCCAAAGGTCTTTGGGACCCCCCTCCCCCCCGCTTTTGCCCCCCCGGGGGTCCCCGAGAAGCCCCCCACCCCCGTTCTGCCCCCCCCGGGGTCTTTGGGAAGCCCCCTCCGTGTTTTTTGCCCCTCACTCCCCGGTTTTTGCCCCCCCGGGGGTCCCTGAGAAGCCCCCCTCTTATTCTTCTCCCCTCACCCCCCATTTTCTGCCCCCCCAAGCTCTTTACGCCCACCCCCCCCCCATTTTTAGACCTCCCCAGGGGTCTTTGGGACTCTCTCCCCATTTTTTACCTCCAACTCACCAATTTTTGCCCCCCCCCAGCCAGTTCCTGAGACCCCCTCCCCACGTTTTCCCCTCATGGGGGGGGCATCTTCAGATCCCCCCCCTTATTTTCCATCCCCACAGCATCCCTGAGAAGCCCCCCCTCTATTTTACCCCCCCCCTCCCCTTTTTTCCCTACCATGGGGTTCTTGGAGGGTCCTTGGGATCCCCCCGTCAATTCCTGACCCCGTTTTTCCCCCCCCTCCCCATTTTTGGGGGGATTTGGGGGCTTTTTGGGGCTCACCCGCAGGCTGTGCGGTGGGCACAGGACCAAACTCTGCCCCTGGCATCGCTTTGGCACCAGGACAGGGAGTTAACGAGAGGAGGGGGCTGAATAATTGGGTTGAAAACCGCCCGTTTTGGTCGCTGTGGGCTCCGCAGCCGCCCCTGGATGGGGTTTGGTCTCCGAATCCCCCCGGGGGGGGATTTTTGTGCCCCTCAGTGGGACGGGGACCGGACTGCGCGGGGCTTCTGCTCATCCCTTGGTATTATCCCTAGGGCTTTTGGGCAGTTTTCAGTTGAAAATCACATCTCTGGCGTGCTTAACCAAAAAAAAAAACACAAAACACCCCAAAACGCAGCTTGGGAACGTCTGCTGAGGGGAAAAAGGCTCGGAGGGGGAGCGCTGGGGGGGATTTCTCCAGCCCCCTGCCAAATTACTGATGTAGGAAGGAGCTCGAGGTGTGTGCCGAGGTTTTTAACCCCCTGTTTCTGCCTCTCCTTTCCCCCCCCGACCCCGTTGGCGTCCCCGCAGTGAACGTGGTGGAGGCCCTGCAGGAGTTCTGGCAGATGAAGCAGTCGCGGGGGGCCGAGCTGAGGAACGGGGCGCTGGTGGTGTACGAGATGGTGCCCTCCAGCAGCCCCCCCTACGTCTGCTACGTCACGCTGCCGGGGGGCAGCTGCTTCGGCAGCTTCCAGGTAGGGGTTTTTGGGGGGAAGTTTGCCTGGAAACGGTGCTTTGCGTCCTGCGCCGCCTTCCCTGCGCGTGACGGGCTCGCAGCTCGGCAGCACTGAGCCGTACAAGGTGGCGTTTTGGGGGGAAAAACCAAATAATGACAACTTTTAGATTAATTTTGATATTCAGTCGTCCTTCACGGGGCTGGGCAGGGGGATGCGTTTATAAGATGGAGCTCGGGCGACTTGGTGGAGCAATAATTCCCCGCGCAGCTCCGGGTTTGACCCTGAATCTCTTTGAAAGACACCAAAACAATCAAGGAAACGTCGCAGCGCCTGATGGGCGGCCCCCTGCTGCGAAAGGGAAGGCGTCCAACGCCAACACCTCACCCGAGAGGCGAAGGGCCGGCGATCGCAAGGGGTCCTGCCCCCGTTTAGGGCCCTGGGCTCGGTTTGAAGTCTCCAAAAAAAAAAAAAAAACCCGACAGCGAGAGCAGGAGGGTCCCCGGGGTTCTGACCCCGTTTTCTCTCCCTGCCCAGTTCTGCCCGACCAAGGCCGAGGCCCGGAGGAGCGCCGCCAAGATCGCGCTGATGAACTCGGTGTTCAACGAGCACCCCTCGCGCCGCATCACCGACGACTTCATCGAGAAGAGCGTCTCCGAGGCGCTGGCCTCCTTCAACGTGAGCCTCCCGCGTGTCTTGGGGTGGGGAGGGAAACCTCAAACGGTGCCGGGAACCTTTCCCTTCGGCAGCCGGGAGCCCTCCGCTTCTGCCGGGGTCCTGGGTTTTAAGGTTTTAATTCTCCCGCCCCCTCCGCGCGGCCTCGTGCTCCTCTGGGTGGTTTTATCAAGCGAGGGGGATGTGGCGGGGGGGGGTAGGGGAGCAGCCCCCGTGCCAAATGTCCCCCGCAGGGCAACCGGGAGGAGGCTGACAACCCCAACACCGGGATCGGCGCCTTCCGCTTCATGCTGGAGTCCAACAAGGGGAAATCCATGCTGGAGTTCCAGGTACCTCCCAACCCGTTTCATGCTTTGGGGTGGTTAGGGGGGGGTCTGTTTAATCCTCCAGCTGCTCCCCACGCTCCAAACCACAACGGGGCCGTCCTCCTGGAACACAGCTGAGGATTCGGGGGGGGGAAATTTTGGGGCTCGGGCTGCTCCGCGCGTGGGTTTGGCTCTGAGCCGCGTCGTGGAGCCGTCGAGCTCCTCCCGGCGCGTGGGGCCGCGCGTTCGGCGCCCCCCAAACCTTTGAATTGCTTTTTAATTCCCATCCTCACCCCTTGCAACATCAGCACCGCCTCTTCTCTCCCCATTTCGTGGCTTTTTATCACTAAATCAATAAATTCAGCAAACGTGGCCTTCGGGGGGTGCTCGCTGAGCCTCGAGGGGCTCCCCCCACCCTAAAATTGCCCCCCTCTCCCCCCGGCAGGAGCTGATGACGGTTTTCCAGCTGCTGCACTGGAACGGCAGCCTGAAGGCCATGCGGGAGCGGCAGTGCTCCCGGCAGGTGAGCCCAGCGCCCTCCAAAATCCTTTTATTTTTATTTTTTTGGGGTCTTTTCACCCTTCCCTGACCTCTTTCCCGCAGGAGGTGCTGGCCCACTACTCGCACCGCGCCCTGGACGACGACATCCGCAACCAGATGGCCACGGACTGGGTGAACCGGGAACAGGGCAACCCCGGGGCCCTTTCCCGGGAGCTGGCGGCCACCGAGAGGGAGCTGGACGAGGCTCGGCTGGCCGGCAAGGAGCTGCGCTTCCACAAGGAGAAGAAAGACATCCTGATGCTGGCCGCCGGGCAGCTGGGGGGCGCGCACCCCCCCGGCTGTTAGGCCCGACCCCGCAAACGGCCCCCATAAAACCCGGGGCGGCCCCGTAGGGCACCCCCAAAGCCTCTTCTTCCCCCCCCCTTTGCACATTTTGTGGGGGAAACGGAGCGAAAAGGGCGCCCTGCGGGTTGCGCTGCCTCGCGGCGCTCGCTTCCAGGCCCGCTCCTAAATCACGGAGCTCCTCCTGCCCCCTCTATTTTTTATTTTTTATTTTTTTTTTACGGAAAAGCAGCGGTTTTGTAACACTAACACTTCCCGGCGGTATGGCCGCGGCGCTGCCTCCGCCAGGCTCCCGCTCCGCGCCGCTGCTTTTTGCCTTTTTCCCCCCAAAAAGGGGGGGGGGATTTCAAAGTGGGGTTTTGGGGCCGGCCAGGCGTGAGGAGGAAGAGGAGGAGGAGGAGGAGGAAGGAGAACCGAGGACCGGGAGCTTCTCCCCACATGCCGACAGCCTCCCTCCCCCAGCCCAGCCGCCAGCTTTGCCCTTTCTCTGCTTTTTTCCCCCCAAAACCACGCTGGGAGCGGAGGCACGAAGCCCTCGGGACCGTCCCGACGCCGCTCTAGGCCCCCCCTAGTTTTTGTATTCTCGCCCTAAGCGGCCCCTTTTGGGCTGTTTTGTTTTTTTTTTTATATAGATATTTTTTATACGCAGGCTCCTCGCAGCACCGCCGATGTGTAACGCGGCCATAAACCTGACCCTCAGCGGCCGGGAGGCTTCGGGCTGTGCTTTTTGTCCGGGCGCGGGGTTGGGATTTAAGCACTGAGCCCTCAATGGGACCCCCCCGAGGGTTTTGGGGCTTTTTCACGGGATTTGGGTGCTTTTTTCACGGGATTTGGGTGTTTTTTTCACAGGATTTGGGGGTTTTGCGTGGGGTTTTGGGGGTTTTGCGTGGGGTTTTGGGGGTTTTGCGTGGGGTTTTGGGGGTTTTGCGTGGGGTTTTGGGGGTTTTGCGTGGGGTTTTGGGGGTTTTGCGTGGGGTTTTGGGGGTTTTGCGTGGGGTTTTGGGGGTTTTGCGTGGGGTTTTGGGGGTTTTGCGTGGGGTTTTGGGGGTTTTGCGTGGGGTTTTGGGGTTTTTCATGGGGTTTTGTGTTTTTTTCATGGGGTTTCGGGGTTTTTGCCCAGCCTTTTTGGGTGAGGACGCAGCCGCGCAATCGACCCCAGCCCAGCCTGGGGCTGTCGAGCTGCCCCCAGCCTCTTTTTTGGGGTTTTCCTTGCTAAATCCACATTTGTCCTCGTTTAATTCCAGCTTTTTTTCTTTTTCTTTAATTCCAGCTTTTCTTTAATTCCAGCTTTTTTCTTTAATTCCAGTTTTTCTTTAATCCCAGCTTTTCTTCCGCCTGCGAAAACGCTTTCCAGGCTGAAGCCCCGGGGCTGCAGCCAGGCCTGGCCCTCGGCTGTTTGTTTTTTTTGTCTTGTTTTTGTCCTTTTTACCTCTTTTTCCCCCCTCCGGGGCCCCCTTCGTGTCCTGCCAGGCCCGGCCCGCAGCAGCCGTCTCCTCCTGCCCCCCCGTTTTGATGTTTTTTCCCCTTTTTTTTTCAACATTTTGTGCAGGACCCGACCTCCTGCTCCCCGCGCCTTGGCTGCCGCGGGTGGGCCGGGGGCCAGCGGTGCGGACGTGGCCGCGGCCTGCTCGCGGGAGCCCCGTTTCTGGGGGAAATCAACCCAAAAAGAGCTCGGCTGTGGCCCCATGGAGCCAGGGGCCCACGGAGCCCTCCTGGGGAGGGGCAACCCGGGGGGGGACGAGGCCAGGACTGGGGGACACTGGGGACAGAGTGGGGACAATGGGGGGGGGGAGGTGACAATGGGGGGTGACAAGGGGGGGGCCATGAGGGGCCGGGGGCCACTATCGTGTCCCCAGGTCACTTGGGTGGGCAGGGGAGGGGTCAGAGGTGACATTTTGGGGCGCTGGGGGGGGTTGGGACAGCGGGGGGGGGGGGGGGCTGCCACCCGCTGCCACCCCCCGGCTGTAGGGGTAACGGCCCCCGAAATGGGGCTACAGGCACCCCCCCCCCGCCCTTCCCAACATGGCGGCCGGGGCGGGACGAGCCGCGCTGACCTCCCCAAGATGGCGGCACCCCCCTCCAAGACGGCAGCGTCCTCCCCAAGATGGCGGTGCCCTTCCCAAGATGGCGCCGCCCCTCATAACACGGCGGCGCCCTCCCCAACATGGCGCCACCCATCCCAACATGGCGGCGCCCTCCCCAAGATGGCGCCACCCATCCCAACATGGCGGTGCCCTTCCCAAGATGGCGCCGCCCTTCCTAACATGGCTGTGCCCTCCCCAAGATGGCGCCACCCATCCCAAGATGGCGGCGCCCTTCCCAACATGGCGGCGCCCTGCGGCCGCGGCGCTCGGGGCCCCTGCTTCCGGCGCTCTTCCCGGCGTGCACAGCGGCGGCGGCGGCGGCGGCGGGGCGGAAGGCGGCAAGATGGCGGACGTGCTGGACCTGCATGAGGCGGGCGGCGAGGACTTCGCCATGGACGAGGATGGCGACGGTGGGGGCGGCTCGGGGCCGGGCCCCGCCCGCTGCTGCCTCCCCTCGGGGCCGGCCGGGGGCGGCGGGGACGGGGCTGGGGGGCGCCACCCGGCCGGGACTGCGGCGCCGGGGCCCGTTCGGGGCCTGCTCGGGGCTCCGTGTCCCGGTTCCGGCCCCTCGGGGCTCGGCCGCTGCTCCCGGCCCCGGGCCTGATCCCGCTCCTGGGCCTGGTGCCGGTCCCAGTCCCGGTCCTGATCCCGGTCCCGGTCCCGGTCCCGGTCCCAGACCTGATCCTGGTCCCGGACCTGATCCCGGTCCTGATCCCGGCCCCGATCCTGGTCCCGGTCCTGGTCCTGGGCCCAGCCCCAGGCTCGGTCCCGGTCCCAGACCTGGTCCCAGTCTCGATCCTGATCCCGGTCCCGGTCCTGGTCCTGATCCTGGTCCTGGTCCTGGTCCCAGTCCTGGTCCCAGTCCCGGCCCTGATCCTGGTCCTGATCCCTATCCTGGTCCCGGTCCCGATCCCGGTCCTGGACCTGGTCTCAATCCTAATCCCGGTCCCGGTCCTGGTCCCAGACCTGGTCCCGGTCCCGGTCCTGGCCCTGATCCTGGTCCCGATCCCGGTCCTGGACCCGGTCTCAGTCCTGCTCCCATTCCCGGTCGCAGCCCCCCACGCCTCAGCCACTTCCCCCGTGGCCGCCCCCTCCCCTTTGGCCCCCTCCCCGGTCCCCCGGTGGCAGCCCCGTCCCTCACCACCCCCCCACCCCACAGAGAGCATCCACAAGCTGAAGGAGAAGGCCAAGAAGCGCAAGGGACGCGGCTTCGGCTCAGGTGAGCACCGGCAGCCGCCCGCTTTCCCCTTCCCTCCCCCCCCCAGCCTCAATTTTGGGGCGGTTTCAAGGCTTTTCGGTGAGTTTGGTGCCGGCAGCGCTCCCCAATTTTTTTTTTCTCTCCCCTTCCCCAGAGGAGGGCTCGCGGGCCCGCGTGCGTGAGGACTACGACAGCGTGGAGCAGGACGGCGACGAGCCGGGCCCACAGAGGTGTGAGTACCGGGACGGGGGGGGGCTCGGGGGGGGGCTCAGGGGGTCTCGGAGCCCTTCCCCACCCCGCTGGGATTCACCTCACGCCCCCAGCGTTGCTCCAAACCCCGCTCCCGTCCCCCTTCGCCGCGTTCCGATCCCCCCTGCGGCACCCCCGGGGCTTCCCAGCTGGATTTTTTGGGGGGTTTTTCAATGGGATGCGCCCCACCCCCGGTAATTCTTCCCCCCCCTCCCTCACCTCGCCGCAGCGGTGGAGGGCTGGATCCTCTTCGTCACGGGCGTCCACGAGGAGGCGACGGAGGAGGACATCCACGACAAATTCGCCGAGTACGGGGAGATCAAAAACATCCACCTCAACCTCGACCGGCGCACGGGGTACCTGAAGGTAGGCGCCGCGACGCCTCCTCCCCCTTCCCTCCCCCCCCCATCCCCACCCCGGGATTTTTTGGGGGGGGAGGGGAGGGATTTGATTCCCCCCCACCCCTTCAATTTTGGGCTCCCCCGCCGCCCGCAGGGCTACACCCTGGTGGAGTACGAGACCTACAAGGAGGCGCAGGCGGCCATGGAGGGGCTGAACGGGCAGGAGCTGATGGGGCAGCCCATCAGCGTGGACTGGTGCTTCGTCAGGGGGCCCCCCAAAGGAAAAAGGAGGTGAGGGGGCTCCGTGGCGGGGCCGGAACCGGGGTTTTTTTTTCCCCAAAATTCCTCCCGACCCCGTTGAAGTTCCTTGGGCTCCGTTGTGCTGCTGGGGGGGAGCCCCAGGAGGTGGGCGAAGACCCCCAGGACCTTGGGAGGAGGGAATGGGGTCCCCGGGGGCAGACACTTCCCACTGGGGGGGGGGGCAAAATAAATCCCCGCCCCCCTGGGCCCGAGAGGGGCCCTGAGCCCTCGCCTCTCTTCCAGGGGCGGCCGCCGACGGAGCAGGAGCCCGGACAGGAGGCGCCGGTGATGGATCCCCATCGCCGCCCAGCGTCTTACTGGGAGGGAACTGGGAGGCTGGGGGAGGGGCGGGGGGGTTCTGGGACCGGGCGTTTGAGGAGCGGCAGCGGCAAATTCCTGCCTGCGGGGCCGCCCGGTGCCCCGAGGAGGCGGCACCTGCAGCTCCCCGGGGTTTCCTCCACGCATTTCGTGGTGGCCGCAGCCCCCGGAGCTCCGTTTCTTACCAAACCACCAGGGTTTTTGTGTGTTTTTTTTTTGTCTTTTTTTTTATTTTTATTAACAATTCTCGGTTGTTTCATTTTGGGAAGCCCGAGCGTCCGGGCCGCTCTTCTTTGGGAGAGAAGTTTTCTAATTCCCCGACAAACGTTCCTGAAACCTCCCGAGGGGGCTGCTGACCCCGGTGGCTCCGTTCCGCTCGCGGCCTTTCAAACGACTCCTCTTTGGCGTACGATTCTCCTCTCGTTATTTGTTCTTAATTAAACATCCTCGGAAGCCGGGGCCGAGACGTTTCCTTTCCGCGCCTCCTCGCTGCTGTTTCCTTTGCCCAAAATCGGCTGACGGCATCGTCGCGGCGTCGCCGCCGGCAGAGCAAGCTGGGTGCTTTTGCAAGCGTTTGGGGAAAAGCTGGCTTCATTTCGCCGCGGGCCGGGCCCCAGCCCCGCGGGCTCCCCGTGTGCCTTGGCTCCGTTGCCGTTGACTCCTCCCCGCGTTTTTAGCCGCGTGCACGTTGGGTGTTGTTATTTTTTCCCCCCCCCGAGGAGCTCCTGCGGCGTCCTGGAAGGGATTTCTGCCCCAGAACTCTTTCTTCTCCTCCCGGAGGAACTCTTTCTTCTCCTCACACCCGTGGGCCAACTCCTCAGTGCTGCTCCACCCTCGGCTGCCGCGGGGCTGGAAGGAAAACCCAACCGGGGGGGTGCCCGCGCCGTCCCCGCGCCACCCCACGAGGGGAAAAAGTGCCCGTGGAGCCCCCCCAGGCCCGAAAAAGGCCCCCGCTGAGAAAAAAACCCCGAGGTTATCGCGAGTGCCGCTGGTGCCGCCCCTCACATGAAGCTCTCCACCGTCCGCCGGCGGCACAGCTCGCACCCCCGACCCAGCGCCCCCAGCTCGTGCCTCCCGGCCCCCCCCAAGCTGCTCCCGGCCCCCCCCAGGCTGCTCCCGGCTCCCCCCAGGCTGCTCCCGGCCCTCCCGGCCGCGGTGGAGGCGCGGAAGGAGCCGGTGAGCGCCGCCTCCCCCCCGTCCTGCTCCTGCCGTCGGCGGCCGCAGCGGCAGGCGCGCCGCAGCTCCCTGCGGAAGTGGACGGTGAAGAGCCCGTAGACCAGCGGGTCCAGGCACGTGTTGAAGAGGCCGAAGAGGAAGAGGATGTGGCTGAGGGCCGGCGGCACCTTCTGGCGGGTCAGCATCTCCGGGGAGAACCAGTACCAGAGGCCCAGCAGGTAGTAGGGGGTCCAGCAGACGATGAAGGTCAGCACGATGGCGATGGACATGCGCAGCGTGCGCATCCGCGCCCGCGGGATGTTGTTGTAGGACCGCCGGAGCTGGAAGTCCCGGGAGGAGGCTGCGGGGAGGACAAGGAGCAAAAAGGAGGGGCGATTTCTAGGGTTAATTAACGGTTAACGAGCTGGGGAGATGGGGCAGAGCGTTGGGCAGGGCGGAGGAGCTGAAGGGACGCAGGGTTTGGGGACGCTGAAGTGTGCGGGGCTGGAAAGGTGAAGGAGGCGCGGGAGGAGGAGAAAGGAAGAGGCGATAACGAGGAGAAAATGGAAAAGGGGAATAAAAAGAGAAGAAAAAGGCGGCGGCGGAGCCCCCCCCCCCCCCGCGCTCACCGCCGGCCTCCTTCATCCTGCCCGAGATGGCGGCGAGGATGCGGCCGTAGCAGAGCACCATGACGAGCAGCGGCAGCAGGAAGAGGCAGGCGAAGGTGAACATGTTGTAGAGCGTCTCCTGCCAGTGCGCCCCGAAGCTGCCCACCGTGGCGCACTGCACGAAGCGCCGCGGCCGCGAGCGGCTCACCGTGTGGAAGACGAACGCCTGCGAGGAAGGGAAGGGGGATGCGGGGCCGTCAGCGGCCTTCCTCCCTCGCCCTCATCCCTCCTCATCCTCGTCCTCGCGCCCCCGGTGCCCCGTCGGCTTCGCCCACCTGGGGCAGGGCCAGCAGGGCGCTGAGCCCCCAGGCGGCGCCCAGCATCGCCTTGTTCCTCCTCTCGGCTCCCCCCACGGCCAAGGGGGTGACGATGGCGGCGTGGCGGTCCAGGGCGATGACGACGGTGACGAAGGCCGAGGCGTACATGGCGGCCAGCTTGAGGAACATCAGCCCCCGGCAGGCCGCCTCGCCCCCGTACCACTGCACCGTGGCGTTCCAGGCGGCGTCCAGCGGCATCACCACCAGCGTCACCAGCAGGTCGGCCGCCGCCAGGTTGGCCATCAGCAAACGGACCCGGGGGGGGCGCCGGCGGGGGGCCCGGGCGGCCGCCCAGAGCACGGCCCCGTTGCAGCAAGCCGAGGAGAGGAAGAGGAGGCAGGTCAGCGCCACCCGCACCTTGGCGGCGGTGGAGAAGGTGGGCAATGGGGGGGGCTCCTCGCCGCCGCCCCCCCCCCCGCAGCTCCGGTTGCCCCCCGTGCCGTTCATGCCGCCGCCGGGGGCCGGGACGGGGCTGGGAGGTGGGGGCCGCGCTGGGGATGAGCCCCCCGGGCTGTGGTGGTGGTGCCGTGGGGGGGGGGCGCGGGGGTGCTGAGCATCCTCGGGGCTCCTCGGGGGGCTCCTCGGGGGGCTCCTCCCGTTCCCCTGCCTCGAGCTGCGTCGGGGCTCAGCCCCCGGGGGGACCCCGAGTGACGGAGCCCAGCCGGGACCTGGGGGTGCTGGTGCATAAAGGAGCCGGGCACCCGCGGGCTCTGGGGGCACCCAGGGGTGCTGCGGCTCACCCCGAGGAGCCCTCCGGGTGCAGCAGGGCCAGGGGGGGCACCCAGCCCGCTGGCATCGCCTCCTCTCAGCACCCCCCGGGGCGCTCTGCGGGCGTCCTTCGTCCTCCTTCCTCCTCCTCAGCCACCGCGGGGGCCCTGCAGGGGGTGGGGGAGCCCCCCCCGGTCACCATGGGGCAGGGCAGGGGGTCCCGGCAGCAGGGGGGGGGCTGTGCCCCAGCCCTGCTCCCCCTCCTCGTGTCCCCGCTCCTGTCCCCGGGGCTCTGCGGAGGATGAGGAGGAACCGAGGAGGGGGGGGGGGGGATGTGGGGGTTCCCCCCCCACATGAGCTGGTTCCCGTGCCAAGGAGGCCCCCGGGGGAGGGGGGGCCTGGAGGCGCTGCTGCCACCCCTGTCCCACACCCCCAGGGTGCAGCCCCCCTCCAGCCTCCCCCCAGTGCTGCTCCCCCTCGGGTCCGTCTGTCCCTGGGTCCCCAGCGGTGTCCCCAGGGTGCTGTCACCCACCCCGCTGCCAGCTCTGCCCCCAGCAGTGTCCCATGGCGGTGTCCCCCCAGCCCCAGCAGTGCCCCATGGTGATGTCCCCAGAGCCCCAGCAGTGTCCTAATAGCTCCAGCAGTGCCCCGTGGTGATGTCCCCCCAACCCCAGCAGTGTCCCCAGAGCTCCAGCAGAGTCCCAGTAGCCCCAGCAGTGTCCCAGTAGCCCCAGCAGTGCCCCATGGTGGTGTCCCCAGAGCCCCAGCAGTGTCCCAGTAGCCCCAGCAGTGTCCCCAGAGCCCCAGCAGAGTCCCAGTAGCCCCAGCAGTGTCCCAGTAGCCCCAGCAGAGTCCCAGTAGCCCCAGCAGTGTCCCCCCAGCCTCAGCAGTGTCCCCAGAGCCCCAGCAGTGTCCCCAGTAGCCCCAGCAGTGCCCTGTGGTGTTGTCCCCAGAGCCCCAGCAGTTCCCCGTGGCGGTGTCCCCCCAGCCCCAGCAGTGTCCCCAGAGCTCCAGCAGAGTCCCAGTAGCCCCAGCAGAGTCCCAGTAGCCCCAGCAGCGCCCCGTGGTGCTGTCCCCAGCCCCAGCCGTGTCCCCCAGCAGCGTCCCCGGCCCAGCCCCGCTGCGGTACCGCTCTGCAGTGCTGCCGCAGCCGGTGCCGCCAGCGCCCGGCTCAGCCCAGCCTCCCGCTGCGGGCAGGGCCGGCCTCAGCCTCAGCCTCAGCCTCAGCCTCAGCCTCACCGGGAGGCCGCGGGCTCCTCACACCCCAACACAGCCCTGGGGGGGCTGCACCCCCCCTCCCCAAAACCCCCTGGGGTTGGGGTCCCCGCCGGGGGTCCCGGTTGACCCCTGCCTGCCCCTGGCACCGTCACGGCCGGAGCTGAGCCGAGCCCACCCGTGGGGCTGCCGCGTCCCCGTGGGGGTCTGGGGGGGGGGACAGCAGCCCCCCTGCTGCAGCCACGCCGTGTTTGTAGGGGCAGGGAACCCCCCCTCTGCCCCCCCCCACACACCCCAAGCGTCCCCCTGTGGGTCCTTACACAGCCCCTGCCCAGGGGTGTGGGCACCCGGAGGTGCAGGAATTGGGCACCCTGGGGCGTGGGCACCCGGGTGAGTGGTCCCTGTGCACCACAGCACCCAGGGGTGGTGGCACCCAGGGGTGGTGACACCCAGAGATGGTGACACCCAGGGGTGGTGACACCCAGGGGTGCTGGCATCCAGGCGTGCAGCCCCCGTGCACCCCGGTGTGCCCAGATGTGCAGACACCCAGGTGGGACCCCCAAATGTGCTGGCACCCAGAGGTGCTGGCACCCAGAGGTGGTGGCACCCAGGGGTGCTGGCACCCAGGTGAGCAGCCCCCACGCACCCCAGTGCCCAGCTCTATTGACACCCAGGGGTGCTGGCACCCAGAGGTGCAGCCCCCGCGCACCCCGGTGCCCAGCCCCGCTGGCTCCCAGCCCCGCCACCCCCCAGGCACCCCAACACCCCTCCTGCTGCCCCCCCACCCCCCCACCCCCTGCAGCCCCCTTGGGAGGGCACCTCTGGGCAGGGGCTGGGTGCCCCCTGGGGGGCTCAGGGCGAACCCCAACCAACCCAATCCCCCCCCCCCCGACCCCAAAAACACACACCTGGGCTGAGCCGTGCCAGGCCTTTATTCATGGGGGTGCTGACAGCGTGGCCCCATCCCCATCCCCGCTCCCCTTTGGGAACCCCCCCCCCCCCCAGCACACAGGGGGCGTCCCTGTGGCCAAAAACCAGGGGGGAGACCCCCCCCAGGAGAAGGGGCTGTCCTGGGGCACGGGCATCCCGCGGCCGTTATTGCTCAGCGCACCCGGCCCCGAGCAGCGTGTGGCCAGCGGGGACCCCCCCCCAAAACGCTGGCCCTAAAAAGGGGGGGGGGGGGGGCACAGGAGCGGGGAGGGGGGGGAGCAGGAGGTGGGGGTGTGCGCAGCGCGGTCCGGTTGTTGGCTGCTGCCACCGAGATCCACGGGAAGAAGCGGTGCTGGGGGGGGAGGAAGGAGCGGGATGAAGATGCGAGGGAGCCGGGGGGATGCCAGCTCCTGCCGAACGTGCAAAGGTTCTGCCAGCGGCAGCAAGGGAAGAGTTTTTTTGGGTCCCCCCCCCGCAGCCGTCAGTAGGCTTCAGAGTGAACGTTGCCAGCAGCCAGCCCGGGGAGCCCCCCCCGCCGGTGCCTGTGCCGTGGGGCTCTCCGCTCCCGCAGTCCCCGCTGCCCTGGCAGGCTCACGGCCACCACGGCGAGAGGCCGGCAGCCCACGAGCACGGTCCCTTCACGGGGCGTCCCCACGGCAGCCAGGACTGGGACCGGGACCGGGACTGGGACCGGGACCCCCTCCGGGCCGGCGCACGTGGGCAGGGGAAGGGACGCTGCGGGCATCGCTCCGGGGAGGCCGTGGGGACCCTTAGGTGCCCGGCTCCAGGCTGAGGGCGCTCTGGAAGTTGGCCAGGAGCCGCATCTCCTCCGTCTGCATCGAGTGGCGGCGCAGCAGCTTGCGGCGCCCCTTGGGCGAGCCGGGAACCGGGAGCCCGCGGGGGCCGGGGGGGTGCGGGCCGGCGTGCAGGGGGGGCAAGAAACCGGCGCGCCCCGAGGCCAGGGGCTCCAGCAGGAGGGTGCCGGAGCCGCGGCGCTCCAGCAAACCGGGAGCGCGGCGCCGGGCACCGGGGGGGGACTCGGGGGTCGGCAGCGGCATGGCCGAGGCCGCGCATCGCCGCCCGCGCCCCGGCGAGGGGGGTGGCGAAGGGGGCCAGGGGCAACCCTCGGGGTCGGGGGGCTCGCGGCGCCCCGCTTTGACCCGCGCCGCCTCGGGGGCCGTGTTGCGCCGGGCCAGGGGCTGGGGGCAAGCCGGGGGCACCCGCTCGGCCCAGGCCGCCCCCGCCAGCCCCGCGGCCTCCCTGCCCTCGACGCTGTGACGCCGGGGCCGCGTGCCGAGGCTCAGCCCCTCCAGCCCCGGGGCCAAACGCTCCGGGGGAACCCGCGATGCCTCGACCCCCGGGGCCACCAACCCCCAGGGCTCCGAGTTGAGGCGTTTGAGCGGCCGGACCCGGGCGCGGGGTGGCTCCGGCACGGCGGCGGCGGCGGCGGCGGTCGGCGGTGGCGGCGGTGGGAAGCGGAAGACGTCCCGCTCCTCCTCCTTCTCGCTGCCCGCCGGCGAGGCCGCCGTGCGCACCTCGATGTCGGAGGGCGACATGCAGAGCGCCGGCGAGCGCTTCTCCTCCAGCCCCGGCGAGGGGGGCGAGTTGAGGTACTGCCGCGTGGTCTTGGTGCCCGAGGGCGACGTGTCGGTGGTGATGATGATCACCTCCTTGCCCTGCGCCTTGCAGGCGTCCAGCAGCGCCTGCAGCGTCTCCCGGTCGCCCCGGTTGATGGCGTAAACCAGAGCGGAGGCGCCGGCGTAGTCGCGGGCGCTGGGGTCGGCGCCGTGGGCCAGCAGCACGGCGGCCACGGCGGCCCCGGCGCGCTCGGCGCAGGCGTGCATCAGCGCCGTCTTGCCCGTCTTGTCGGGGATGTTGGGGTCGGCGCCGTTCTCCAGGAGGTACCGAACCATGCGGGGCTGCTCCAGCGGGTCGGCGTAGCGCGCCCGGCACGCGGCCATCAGCGGCGTCTGCCCGGCGGCGTTGCCCTCGTTGATGTAGGCTCCCCCTTCCAGCAGCAGCCGGGTGAGGCGAAACTTGCCCTGGGCCACGGCCCGCAGCAGCGCCGAGCCGTCCGCGGGCAGCATGGCCAAGCCGGGAGGCGCCGCGGGCCCGGGCGGGCGGCGCACGGGGCTGGGCATGGCACGCTCAGGGCCACCGGGAGGGCGCGCGGCGGTGCCGAGGAGCCCGGAGAGGCATCGCCCGCCTAGGGCAGCGGGGAAGGCAGAGGGGACGCTGCGGGGTCGGGGTGGTCCTGGAGCATCGCGCGTTCAGGGCGGGGGGACGCGGGGTGAGGCGTTTGCAGGGCGTCAGGGGGACGCGGTGCCGGGACGTGGCGTGGCCCTGGGGGGGGCAGGAGGGGGCGCGCGCTGAGCGCTGCACATGGAAGCCCCTCCGATCCCTCCCCGCCCGCAGTCCTGGCTCCCTGCCTCAGTTTCCCCAGCTGCCGCGGTCGCTGCCCCCCTCCCGTGCTCCCCCCCCTGGGGCCGTGGGGCTGCTCAGGCTTGGGGGGGGCACTGGCAGGGTTCACGGAGGGGACGGTTCCCGGGAAGGTGACCCCGGTGTCACCGCACTGCCCCCAGTGCCCTGCAGCCCCGCGGCCTCTGCCGTCGCCTTGGGGCTGTGCCCACCTCCCCGCGCGGTGCCCACGTCCCCAAATCCCCAGGGCCCCCTTCCTCCACCCTCCTTCCCTTCCCCTCTACCCCCCCCCCAGGCCCCCACCTGCAGCCCCATAGCCCCCAAATCCCCCGTCCCCCTTCCTGCACCCCCTGCTTGTGCCCCATACCCCCCCGTGCCCCCCTCCAGCCCTGTCCAACCCCCCCCCCATACCCTCCCCATACCCCCAAACTCCCCAAGCCCCTGCCCGTACCCCTGACACCCCCCCATCCCCTCCCCATCCCCTTAATCCCCCCCCCCATCCCCTCCCCATCCCCTTAATCCCCCCCCATCCCCTCCCCGTACCCCCCAATCCCCTGCCCGTGCCCCCCCCCCCCGCGCATCCCCTGCCTGCCCGGTTCCCATGGTTACTGCAGCTCATCCTCAGCTCTCTGGCCAGCCAGGAAAATGGGGAAGAAACCCAGAAACCACCCCCCCCCTCCCTATTTCCCCCCCCCCCCATTTTTTCAAGCCTGGCTGCCGCGGCCCCCCAACAAGATGCCGAGCCCAGGCCTGGTGCTCAGGGGCTGCACAGTCCCGGCCCTGCTGGGAGGGGGGGGGGGGAGGAGACCCCTTCCCACCCCCCCCAAAAAAAAAAAAAGCCCCCCCCCCCCATCCCTCCATCCCTGCCTTTCTCTGTTACCGTGGTAACCGGAGCGTGGCCCCCCCCAGCGCCGTGTGGGGGTCCCCGGGGTCCCCGGCGTGGGGGCGATGGAGGCGCCGGGGCCGGCTCCCGGTGGCCGCCATCCCGGCCGGCCGCGGGCTTAGCGAGGGGGAAGGAGGCAGGGGAGGTTATTTGGAGGGTTTATCCCCCCCCCCCCTTCCCCAAACCTTCCCCCCCCCCCCCCCCCCATCAGCTCAGCTCTCCCCGCATCACTATTTTTGGCAGCTCCTGGCGCGGGGAGGGCTGGCTGGGGATGAATCACCCGGCGGCGGCGGAGCCAGCGCCGAACCCGCTGCGCCCGAGCAGCGCGGGGGTGCGACGGGAAAGGGGCGATGGGGGCCGGCGCAGAGGGGCTGGGGGGCACGAGGCAGCGGGGCTGGGGGCTGGGGGGCAGCGGGGTTAAGGGGGAGAGTGTGGAAGGGCTGGGGGGTATGGGGCAGTGGGGCCGGGGGCTGGGGGGCTGGGGGCTGGGGGGCAGCGGGGTTAAAGGGGAGAGCAGAGAAGGGCTGGGGGCTATGGGGCAGTGGGGCCGGGGGCTGGGGGGCTGGGGGCTGTGGGGCAGCAGGGAGGTGGGGGGCAGCGGGCGGTGGGTTGGGGGCTGGGGGGTTGTAGGGATGGGGCCGGGGGGTTGTAGGGATGGGGCTGTGGGGTGATGGCCGCGGGGGATGTGGGTGAGCAGGGCTGGGTGCAGCAGCGCTGTGGGGCTGAGGCGCCCCGGGGCTGGGGGGCAGCTGGGTGGGCACCGCGGGGCTGCGGTGTTGGGACAGGAGCCCCCCCCCCCCCCCCCCCACCTTCTGCCCGCTCCTCTTCCCATCAGTTTCTTCAGCCTGGTCTCTAGCCCTACACCCAGCCGCTACTGAGTTGGCCTTCATCCCCGTCCCATCCCGTCCCATCCCGTCCCAGTCTCCATTCCGTCCTGTCCCATTCCATCCCCATCCCAATCCCAATCCCAATCCCAATCCCAATCCCACCCCCATTCACCCCATCCCCATCCCATTCACCCTATCCCTGCCCCATTCACCCCATCCCACCCCCCCCATTCACCCCATCCCTCCCGCCCCATTCATCCCATCCCATCCCCATCCCATCCCCATCCCCATCCCAATCCCCATCCCAATCCCAATCCCAATCCCAATCCCAATCCCAATCCCAATCCCATCCCATCCCCATCCCAATCCCAATCCAAACCCCATTCACCCCATCCCCATTCACTTTATCCCCGCCCCATTCACCCCATCCCACCCCCCCATTCATCCTATCCCCATCCCAATCCCCATCCCAATCCCCATCCCAATCCCATTCACCCCATCCCCTCCAATCCCCCCCAATCCTCCCCATCTCCCCCCCACCCCCCCCTTTCCCCTCCCCATTCATCCCCTCCCTGCCCCATTCATCTCCCCTCGCCCCGCCCCTTTCCCCGCCCCCTTTCCCGCTCCGCCTTCTGATTGGCCCCGCCTCCCACCAATCAGCGCGGCCCTCGCCCTTCCGTACCCACCCCCCCCCAGCCGCGCGTGGCGCAGCGGCGCATGCGCGGTGCAGGTACGGGGCCGAGCTGGGAGCGGGGGGGGGGGCACCGGGACCGGCACCGGGGGGGGGCCCGGGGGGGGCCCGGGGGGGGCCGAGCCTCGGGGGGAGCGGCCCCGGGGCCATGAGGGGGGCCCGGCCCCCCCCCAGCCCTGCTGTGTCCCTTAGGGGGGCCCCGTCCCGTTCCCCCCCCCCCCCATGTGCCTGTTTAGGGACCCCCCCGTGTCCTTTAGGGCCCCCCCCCCGTATCCCTTTAGGGGTGCCCCCCCATCCTTTTTTAGCCCCCCCCCCCCCTTAGGGGTGCCCCATCCCATTACCCCCCCATGTCCCTTTTTAGGGGTGCCTCCCCTATCCCTTAGGGGTGCCCCCCCCATTCCCCCCCCCACGTCCCCTTTCAGGTGTCCTGTCCCATCACCCCCCCCCATATCCCTTTAGGGGCACCCCATCCCATTGCCCCCCCATGTCCCTTTTCCAGGTGTCCCATCCCATTCCCCCCCCCCCCCAATGTTCCTTTAGGGCTGCCCCCCCCCAATCCCTTTTTAGGGGTGCCCCCCCATGGCCCTTTTTGGGTGTCCCGTCCCATCCCATTGCCCCCATCCCTTAGGGCTTCGCCCCCCATATCCCTTTAGGGGTGCCCCCCAATATCCCATTTTAGGGGTGCCCCCCCCATCTCCCTTTAGGGCTGCCCCATCCCCTTCCCCCCCCGTGTTCCTTTAGGGCTGCCCCCCCAATCCCCTTTTAGGGCTGCCCCCCCCATCTCCCTTTAGGGCTGCCCCCCCCCCCCATTCCCCCCCCATCACCCTTTTTAGGGGTCCCCCTTCTCCCTTAGGCTTCCCCCTTCCCCTCCCCTTGCCCCCCCCTTGCCCCCCCCTGCCCTGGCCGCCCCCTCCCCTGCTCTGTGCCCCCCCCCGCAGCTCCCCCCGGCTCCGTGCCCCCCCCCCCCCACCATGGCGGGCCGAGGCCGGGGCCGGGGCCGCGGGCAGCTGACCTTCAACGTGGAGGCCGTGGGCATCGGCAAGGGGGACGCGCTGCCCCCCCCCACCCTGCAGCCCTCCCCCCTCTTCCCGGTGAGTTGGGGGGGCTGGGGGGGGGGGGGAGGGGGGGGGACAACCCGAGAGTGGGGTGTGCAGCCCCCCGGGGGACAAGTCAGGGGAGAGGATGGGAGTCGGGGGGACAAGGGGGGGGACAGGATGGGAGTTGGGGTGGCAATGGGGGTGGCAGTTAGGGTGACAACTGGGGGGACAAGATGGGAGTCGGGGTGACGGGGTGACAACTGGGGGCACAGGGTGACGGTTGGGGTGGCAGTTAGGGGGACAGGGTGACAACTGGGGGGACAGGGTGACAATCAGGGTGGCAGTTTGGGTGACGCTTGGTGACAGGGTGGCAGTCGGGGTGACAACTGGGGTGACAGGGTGGCAACTGGGGCGACAGGATGGGAGTTGGGGGGACAGTCAGGGTGACAATCAGGGTGCCAGTTGGGGTGACAATTGGGGTGACAATTGGGGTGCCGGGGTGACAATTGGGGTACCAGTCCGGGTGAGAGTTGGGGTGCAAGTTGGGGTGACAATTGGGGTGACATTTGGGGTGCCAGGGTGACAATTGGGGTGCCAAGCAGGATGACAGTCGGGGTGACAGTTGGGGTGACAGTCGGGGTGACATTTGGGGTGCCAGGGTGACAATTGGGGTACCAGGCAGGATGACAATTGGGGTGACGTTTGGGGCGCCAGTCCGGGTGACAATTGGGGTGCCCGTCGGGGTGACAATAGGGGTGACAGCTGGGGTCCCGCCCCCCCCGTGCCCCCCCCCCCAGCCCGTGGAGTACCGCCCGGTGCCGCTGCCGGGGGGCGAGGAGCTGGAGTACGTGCTGGCCCTCAAGCAGGAGCTGCGCGGCGCCATGAGGAACCTGCCCTACTTCATCAAACCCGGGGCGCCCCGCAGAGGTACCGGGGGGGGGGGAGGATTTAGGGACCCCCCCCTCGACCCCAAAACGTGACCCCGCTGACCCCCCCCCCCCCGCCCCGCAGACATCGAGCGCTACTCGGACAAGTACCAGGTCTCCAACCCCATTGACGGCGCCATCGATTGGAACCCAGGTACCTGGGTTTTTTTTTTTTTGGGGTGGGGGGGGACTTTTTTAGGGATGGGGGGGGTTTAGGGGGGGCTGATCCAACCCCTGCTGCACCCCCCCCCCCCCCCCAGACTGGAGGCGGCTGCCGCGGGAGCTGAAGATTCGGGTGCGGAGGCTGCGGAAGGGCCGTGAGTACCCCGTGTGTCCCCCCCCCCATGTGTGTGTGTGACCCCCCCAGGGTGGGTGACAGTCCCCCTACTCCCCCCTGTGTCCCCCCCCCCTCCAGGGACCACCGTCCTCGTCCCCAAGACCAAGCAGCGGGCGGCGCTCGACAAGGAGGAGGCCATCAAGAAGCTGGAGGTAACGAGGCCGAAGGCTCCGACGTGCCCCCCCCCCCCAAATTAGAGCTGGGGGGGGCATTTTGGGGGGGGTTCACGGCTGAACGCCCCCCCCCCCCCCTAGAGCCTGGAGAAGAAGGAGGAGGAGGTGACCTCGGAGGAGGAAGAGGAGAAGGAGGAGGAGGAGGAAGGCAAGGAGGAGGAGGAGGAGGAGTACGACGAGGAGGAGCACGAGGAGGTGAGGGGGGGGGGGGGGGCGGCACCTCCCGGCTGCGGGGTTTTGGGGGTGGTTTTATTTTTTTGGGGGGGTCTCCTCACGGTTTCTCCTCGCCCCCCCCCCCCCAGGAGACCGACTACATCATGTCCTACTTCGACAACGGGGAGGATTTCGGCGGCGACAGCGACGACAACATGGACGAGGCCGTTTACTGAGCCCCCCCCCCCCCAAAAGGGGTATCGGGGGGGGGGCCCCAGCCCGCCCCCACCGGCGGGGGGGGGGAGTCCCAGTATCCCCAGTCTACCCCCATACTGGTGTCCCCAGTGCTCCCAGTCAGGGTGGCCGGCAGGTGGCACTTGTGCTCCAGGGATGGGTGCTGCAGCGCCGGGTGCCCCCCCCCCCCCCCCCCACCAGGGATGGTATTTTTTTGGGGGGGGGTATTTTTGGGGGGGAGGGGGGTGATCCTGCTGCCACCCCCCCCAATTCAGGGGTCCTGGGGGGTCCCAACCCCTGTGGGAGGGGGGCGCGGGGGCAGTTTTTAACGGGCTGCGTTGGATTTTGGGGTGAGGGGGGGGCGCCCCGTGTCCTTTTGGGGGAAAACATCGTGTGTGTCCCCCCCCCCCCCATTTCACGGCAGCTTTTTAACGTTTGGAGCTTTTTTACTGATTCGGGTGGATTAAAATCAGGGTTTTTCTTTTCGCATCCTGTGGCCTCCAACTTTTTGGGATTGGGGGGGGGGATTAAAAAAAAAAAAAGGGGGGGGTCCCGAGCTGACCCCATCCCTGCAGGGGGGGGTCTCAGCTCCTTGTCCCCTTCCAGGGGGTCCCCTCCCAATTTAGGGTCCCCCCAAACCCTGCAGGGACCCCCAAATCCGTGCCGCCCCCCCCCCCTTCCCCCAGAACCCCCCCCCCCTCTCCCCGGTGGCGCGGAGCTGCTGGGCAAACAGGGCTGGGTGTTTATTGTAGGGTTTTAGGGTTTTATTTATTGTAGGGTTTTATTTATTGTCGGGTTGTTTGCCCAGCAGCGCCCTGGGCTTGCCCTCCCCGGGGCGGGTTGTTATTGTAGGGTCTCGTGAGCGCTGCTCAGGAGCAGCCTGTTGTTATTGTAGGGTTGCTGGCGCCTTCACCTGCTGTTGTGGGGTGGCGTGATGGGCCGGGACCTGCCCCCGAGCCACGTTTCCCCCCCCCACCCCCCCCCCCATTTTAACCCCTATGGGTGCCCTGTAGCGGAGGCCGAGCACCCTTGGGTGCTGGGAGCACCCTTGGGTGCTGGGAGCAGGGTGGGGGCCCTGCACACCTGGCTTTTTTTTTTTTTTTTTTGGGGGGGGGACACACAAATGGCACCCCCAGCCCCCCACCCGATGTAGGGTGAGGGAGCAGGAGACTGCAAAGGGGGATTTATTTTGGGGGGGGGGCCATTCCCACAGCCCCCCCCATTTATCTGCCACCACCCCATAGCCTTGGGGGGGGGGGGGCTCGGGGATCCCCAAAAAAAGCCGGTAGTGGCTGGGGGGGGGCACTCATGGGGACCTCGTGTGATGGGGAAGTGCCGTGACCCCCCCGTGCCCCCCCCCCAGCCCCAGGAGGTTCCTGTTCATGGCTTTGGTTTTCAGCTCCCAGGCACTAAAAACGCGGCGCTGGAGCCCTGCCGGGGGGCTGGGGGGGTCCCCGGGGGGGTGACGGGTGCTGATGTCGGGGGGGGGGCACGGCAGAGCCCGTTTGTGGCCCATTTTCCCCCCCCCCCCCCCCCGGGGACTGCTGGGGGGACGGAGCCAGAGGGCACTGGGGGCACTGGGGGCACTGGGTTGAAGGGGCAGGGTGGGAATCGGGGCCAAAACTGCTGGAAACGGTGAAGCTGCAATTTTTGTGTGGTTTGCCCCCCCCCATTCCCCCCCCGGCCCTCTTTTGGGGTGTCCCCAAAACCGAGAGATGCCCCGGGTGCTGCCCCATGTGTGTGTGTCCCCCACCCCCCCCCAAATCCCAAAGCCACCAGCGGGGGGGTCCCCAGGCGGTGCCGATTCCCCTGCCCAGCTCCGGGGCTCTGCGCCCTGTCTTGGGGTGGGGGGGGCTCACGGACACTGGGGCACGAGGGGAAGGATCCGGCCCCACCCCAAGGAATCCGAATGCTCTGGAAAGAACAACCCCGGGGCTGAGTAATGGGGTGAGTCAAAGCCGGGGGGGGGGGCGGAATTTGGGGCTGGGAACAACCCCGGCCGTGCCCCGCTCCCACGCCCGGGACTTTGGGCACGGGGCTGGGGGAGCTTCCCCATGACCCCCCCCCCCCCCCCCCATAATTTAATGGGGGAACCTCAGCACCCCCAGGACCCCAAAGCCGCTGCTGTGGCCTCTTTCCGTGCCTCAGTTTCCCCAGAGGAGGAGGAAGAGGAGGAGGAGGAGGAGGGGGGGGGCCTCTTCCTCCCCGGTGCACGCAGGCGGCGCGTGGGCTCCTCGTGCGCCGCCGCTCGCCGCTATTTTTACCCCTTCGCTGCTGCGCCGCGGCTCCACCGGCTCCCAGCTTTGGGTTTTTCCCCTGGGGGGGGGCCCAGGCGATGGATTCGGGCCCTTTAGGGGCGGAGGGAGGTGGTTTGGGGGCCCCCGTTTCAGGGTCGCCCCGTGGTTTGGGGTCTTTGGAGCAAGGGTTGGGGTTGTGGGGGGCAGCAGCTGAAGTCTGAGGTGGGGCTGGGGGGGGCTGATCCCCCCCCCCCCTCCATGTCCTGCTGCTCCTGATGGGGAGGGGGCAGGTCCCGAATCCCTGCTGCACCCCACAAAGGGCCCGGGGTGCTCCCAGAGCCTCCTGAGAGCTGGGGGGGTGCAGGGCTGGTGACGGGGGGGGGGTCAGGATTGGGGACAAGGGGGTGCAGGGCTGGGGATGGGGGGGTCAGGATTGGGGATGGGGGGTGCAGGATTGGGGACAGGGGGTGCAGGATTGGGGACGGGGGGTGCAGGATTGGGGAAATGGGGGTGCAGGGCTGGGGACGGGGGGGGTCAGGATTGGGGACAAGGGGGTGCAGGGCTGGGGATGGGGGGGTGCAGGATTGGGGATGGGGGTACAGAATTGGGGACAGGATGTACAGGATTGGGGATGGGGGTGCAGGATTGGGGATGGGGGGTGCAGGATTGGGGATGGGGGTGCAGGACTGGGGATGGGGGTGCAGGATTGGGGATGGGGGGTGCAGGATTGGGGATGGGGGGTGCAGGATTGGGGATGGGGGTGCAGGATTTGGGAAGTGGGGGTGCAGGATTGGGGACAGGATGTGCAGAAATGGGGACGGGGGTGCAGGACTGGGGACAGAGGGGCGCAGGATTGGGGAACGGGATGTACGGAATTGGGGACGGGGGTGCAGGATTGGGGAAATGGGGGGGGTGCAGGATTGGGGACGGGGGTGCAGGACTGGGCACGGCGAACCGCAGCAGCCGGGGCCTGCTCCTGCTCCGGCACCGCGCTGCCAGCAGCGATGGGGACGCGTTCCCCGCGTGCCGCCCGCCGCAGCCCATCGCGCTCGCCCTTTCCCCAAATTGGCTTCGGTGACGGGGGAGCTCCGGCACCGGTAAGCGCCCGCCGCCACCTTCCCAGCCCGGATCAGGGTTTGGGGGGGGCTGCGAGGGCCCGAGCCAGGAGTGACCTTGGCGAGCTGGCCGGGAGCGGAGCTAAAATTAAACGGCAAAGCGGAGAAGTTCAGCAGGTCTTGGCGGTGCCTCCCCCCCCCCCAAAAAAAAAAACACCTCATAAAGGTCGGCGGGTGAATGTCAGCGCTCGGGGGGGCTGCCCGCTGCCAACCGAACCCCCCGGCAGGGTTTGGGGGGCTCGATGTGGTGGGGCCGAGAGAAATCCTGCCTCCTGCTAACCCCGCGGCTCCTTTCCCAGATTGTGCCCAGGGCGAACCCGGATTTTTTTTTTTGGGGGGGGCAGAGCCCCAAAACCCTCGCGTTGGCATCGCGACCCTTCCCGGTCACCCGAGGGCTGCGATTTTCGCCCCCCCGGCCCTAGGATGAGCCCCCCCCCCCCTTCCCCTCTCCGTAGCCTTTGACCCACTTTGCTGCAGGAGGCGACAAGGGGAAGGCAGCGACCGCAGGAAAGCCAAAATAGTCGGTGGGGACTGCAAGCGCCTTCCGGCAGCGCCGCCGAGCCAAGGCAGCTGCCGAACAAATAGTTTCCAGAGGAGCACAGCGAGGACTAGAAAGTGAAAAAGAAAAAAAAAAAAAAAAAAGTCGGAGCTGGCAGAGCCCCCAACCCTGCCCGCCCGTAAACAAGTGACCTGGAAACCTGCAGCCCGGATCAAGTGACTCGCTTGTTTGTTCTTTTGGAGGGGAAAAAAAAAATTAATAAATGGTAAAAAAAAAAAATATAATAATAAATGGTAAAAAAATAATAAATATGGTTAAAAAAAATAATAAATGGTTAAAAAAAATAAATGGTAAAAAAAATAATAAATGGTAAAAAAATAATAAATGGTTAAAAAAATAATAAATGGTAAAAAAAATAATAAATGGTTAAAAAAAATAATAAATGGTAAAAAAAAATAATAAATGGTAAAAAAAATGCAGAGGCAAGGAGCTGAGCCCCGACCCCAAGGTGCTGGGGGGGGGTGCTGAGGGGCGCACCCCAGGCACATGGAGCAGCGAAGGCAGGACGAGGTGCCCCAAAATCTGTGGGGACCTCAAATCCCGGTGCCCGGAGCAGCCCCTCTGCACCCCGCTGAGGGTTTTGGGGTCGTCGCCGTCCCCCCCCCCCGGGGCTGTGGCTTGGCCGTGGGGGGGGCTGAGCCGCCCGGGACCTTTGGCCGAGTTGGAGCCACCGCGCAGCGGGGCCGGAGCCAGCGCGGGCCCCGAGCCAGCAGCCGGGACGAGCAGCCAGCTGCGGGGCTGCCGAGCAGCATCAGGAGCGGGGTGTGCATGGGGGGGGCTCTGCTCTGGGCCCCCCCACATTTATTTTGTCCCCTTGGGGCCTCAGCTCAGCCCCAGCCCCGTCCCTGTTCCCCCCGGTGCGCGGTGGGGAGCGCCTCTTGGGACCCCTTAGGACCCCCGCTGGTTCCTTCTGCTTGTCCCGGGGGGGGGCAACGGAGCCCCAAATCCCGCAGCAGCCCCCGGGATGGGGTGGGGGGGACACAGGATGGGTGGCATCGTGCTGGACGGACACGGGGATGGACAGACAGAGGGACAGCGCTCCAGCCCTTGGGGTTGCTCCAGGGGACAAGAGACCCCCCCCAACCCCCTGCCTTGTGTGCAGGGACCCCCTTGGCAGCGTGCAGAGGGGCTTCAAGCCCTTTTTTTTTTTCCAAAGAGAGCCCCTTTTTAGCCCAATTTAGCCACGGCCGAGCCGCTCCTCGTGCCGGCAGCAGTGTCCCGTTGCAGGGGGCTCGGTGTCGAGTCCTTGTAGGGCGCAGCGGTGGCTCGCCCCCAGCTCGGCGGCGCATCGCCGTAAACAGCTCGCTGGAAAAATCCCTGCCTGGGGAGGGACAGCTGGGCAGGGAGGGGCGGGCAAATAAATCCCCCCCCCCCCCCCCAGCCCCCTCCCGGCAATGGGGCTGATGTGGGGCTGGGGGTGATGTGGGGCTGAGACCCGGCCCCATTGCCCCCCCCGGGTGTGCCGGGGCACGGTCCCACTCACCGCGGCGCACGGCCTGAGCTGGCGTGCCCCCACCCACCCCCCCCAAGCCAAGGTGTTGTTTTTTGCTTTTTTTCCCTCCCCTCCCCTCTTTATGGCCCGAATTGGTTTTTATCGGGGCCATAAAGCGGGGCGCGGGCGCAGATGTGCTGAGGCTGCAGCTCCGGGGCTCCGCTGGCACCCAAAGGGGCTGGCAGTGGCCCCGGGGAGGTGACGGCGAGGTGGCCACCGGCCCCGCCTGGCAGCGTGCCCCACGCCCTTCCCCGAACGGTGCAGTGGGACAGCAACAAAACAATAAAAAAATAAACAAAACAACGCAAAAAAAAAACACCCACACCTTTGTTTGTTGTAGGGTCTCGGCGTTTCCTGGCAGAGCCATGCCGGGGGCTGGGGCAGGTCCCAAAATGGGGTCTGGGGGTGCCTCCCCCGGTGGGTGCGCAGCGCTGCCCCTGAGGGGCTGTGGGGTTATTTTGGGGGGGGGTCTCTGCTCGCAGGGGCTGCCCCCCGGGACCCCCAGCTGGCTGCGGCCCCCACCCCATAAGGATTTTCCTGCCCCTACTTGGGCCGGAGCCGAGTTCCCCCTTCACCTGCTTGGAGAGCAGCCCGGCCCCGCAGCCGTGCCAGCCGGGCACGGGGACAGCGGCTCGGTGTCCCCCCCCCCCAAAAAAAAATAAAAAATCCCCTCCCACGCGGGGCATCAACCCACAAAGGGAAACTGAGGCACGGGTGGGGGCGAAGCTGGGAGTAGGGGGGCAGCGGGCTGCCCGCTGAGGGCACCCTGAGCCTGGCACCCATGGGTGCAGGGGGGAGGCTGTGCCGTGGGGGGGTCCCAGCACCCCAAAAACAGCCCCGCAGTGAGGAGGGGATGGAGCTGCGGTTATGGGATGGGGCCGTGACGTCCTGGGGACACGGGGTGCCCTGACGTCCCCCGGGCCCAGCTGGACCCCGCGAGATAAGCGCCGCGGGGCTGGGGCTGGGAGATAAACCCCGAGCGGTGCCGGGGGCTCCCCGACCCCAAACGCCTGGGCAGGCCCCAACAGGGGCTGGTTTGGGTCCAGAAATGGCAAATCCGGGCCCCATTTGTCCCGGGGGAGGGTGTTTGGTTTTTTTTGTGTGTGTGTGATCTTTGTTTGTGGGTAATAAAAAAATAATTTGGGAAAACAGGAAATGGTGAAACAGGGCTGGTGAAAAAAAGGGTGCTGAGCCCCTCGCTGCGCCACCGGTGGCAGGGACTCGGGGTCAGGGATGGGGACGGGGCAGGGGGATGGGGATGGGGACGGGGCATGGGGACGGGGATGGGGCTTGGGGACGGGGATGGGGCTCAGGGACAGGGACAGGGTTTGGGGTCGGGGATGGGGCTTGGGGACAGGACTTGGGGACAGGGACGGGGCTCTGTGATGGGGACGGGGCTTGGGGACGGGAATGGGGACAGGACTCAGGGATGGGGACAGGGCTCGGGGACAGTGCTTGGGGTCAGGGCTGGGGCTCAGGGATGGGGCTGGGGCTTGGGGACGGGGCTCAGGGACGGGGACGGGGCTATGGGACGGGGTTTGGGGATGGGGCCAGGGCTTGGGGCCAGGGCTCGTCCTACGGGGCCGTGCTGGCCTGGCACAGCCGGAGCCGCCGGCATCCAGCTGATAAGGCCCCTCCGTGCCGCGCCGTGCCGGCTGCAGCGAGATAAGGACCAGCTCTGGGGTGTGGGGGGGGGACAAACAGGGGGAATGTGGGGGGGCTGCAGCGGGCAGGGCGGGGAAACTGAGGCACGGAGGTCTTGGTGCAGGGCCCTGCGGGGTGCTCGCGGTGCCCCCGGGGGTCCTGCAGCCGCTGTTGTCCCCCCCCCCCCCCACCCCGGGTGCTTGGTGAGGGAGGGGGCGCCCGCGCCAAGTAGGGGACGGGTGAGGGAGGGCCAAGGGCGGGCGGCGCGGGGGCTGTTTTCCTCTCGAGGGATCTGGGCCCCGTTCCTGGAGGGCCGCAGGTAGCGTCACGCCGCCCCGTCAGATTTTCCATCAACTTTCACCCACATCCCCCAAAAAGGGCCGGGGGGGGAAGGAGCCGCGGGGCGCGCGTGAGCCCCCCGTTGCCACAACAGCCCCGCGGTGACGGGGAGCAGGAATTTCTCACCCCACTGGGACCGGCGGCTCCCGCTCCGTGCCTCAGTTTCCCCTTCCCGGCCGCGCACGAAGCGTTCGCCTCCTGGAGCCGCGTCCTCGCCCGCCACCACCTCAACGGGGTTTTTTTGTGGGGTCCCCGGTCCCACAGGGACCCACAGGGCTGGGATGCTCCTGCTGCAGGTATGGGGCCGGTTGTCAGGGTGAATTTGGGGTAAAATGAAGCGATTTTGAACCAAGCAGTGGGTTTTCCTCTCGCCACACAGCGGGGCACCGAGAGAGGGCAGCTTTTGGCCGATCCAGCCCCAAAACCCACCTGGAGCAGGGCCGCGTGCTCTCTGGCACGGGTTGTGTTCTTCAAGGTGCACCCATGGGTGCCCTACATGGGTGCTGCGGTAGCACCAAGCTAGAGGTGCAGGGGGCAGGGATGGGGACACGGGGACAACACCTCAGGTCCCGCAGGGGGCTTCAGGACGCCTCCACCCCACTCCCCGCACCCCGCTCCACACACCCCAAGTCAGAGACCCCCCAGCGATGCCACTTGCAGAAATCTTTATTAAAAATTTCGCCCCACAGGGGCTCGTAGAACATCAGCAGTACAAAATATAAAGTTTTTTCACTTCTTATCCCCCTCTCTCCCAAAAAAAAAGAAAAACAATACAAAATCAGCTGTACAAAGGAGTCATCGGCCGCTCCACGCCCCTGCACCCCACAGGAGCTCGGCCCTACCGGGGCCATCCCCACCCCGGCTGGGCACCGAGGGGGCAACAGCGGCAAAAAAATTCACAGCCGGGTTTTGGTTTCGCCTTTTCCACAGAGCAGCCCAGCCTCACCCGAGTCGGGGGCATTTTGGCACCAGGAGATGAAGTTTTGGGGCCGGGTTTGGCCACAATCGTCCTCCGCACGCTCGGGGTGTCCCTGACACCCCCCCGAGGTGTCGCATCCATCCCAGGACGGCGTCACCGGGTCCGAGGCATCGCGCTGGTTTCCCACAAACTGACACCGCTCCAAGTCCTTCCAGGCTGGCACCCGCCTCTCCTCCCCGAAAGATTTGGGACCGCGGTGTCCGAGGCACCGACACCTCCCGTGCACCACGCACCCGCCAGCTTCTGCCCGTTTCCACGGGAGCACCTTGGTTATTTGGTTTGGTTTTGTGTTTTTTTTTTTTTGTTTTTTTTTTTTTTTTGCTTTTTTTGGAAGACTTTGGCTGTGAGCAAGGTCCCGAACAACCCCCGAGCCACAGGACGGTTTCTCGTACGCGCCGAGGCAGCCGGCACATGAGGGAACACACAAAACTCAGACAACTTCACCCCTTCCAACGCTCGCCCCGGAGCCTCCCGGGGAGCTGTCGCGCCGGGCGCCCTTCGTGCGGCCGCTCCTGCAGCAGGGCTCCCAGGAAGACGCCAGCCTGGGCGGCTGCCAGGTCCCACAGCAGGGTCAGAGTCCAAAAAAGAGAAGTGGGAGAGCGACTTCCTCTCGGCACTCACTGCACGTTGTTGTTAGCGACGCAGGGATCCACCTGGGGAAGAAGCCAAGAGGCCGTTGAGATACTTCCTCACCACATCTGGCCAGAGCCACCATCCAGAACCACGCCTGGCCCCCACTCCAAAACCCCCCCTGCTCCCCAAATCCCCGCTCCCCACAGCCCAGCGGCCACCCCTGGGGGCTCACCTCGGTGTAGGTGGGCGGCGGCATGAACTTGAACTCGGGGGCGTACATGAAGATGGGGCTGTCGAAGCTGTCGGGGTCGTCGAGGAGAGGGGTGGTCGGGCTCTCCAGGCGGTGGTCTTCAGGCACGATGTCCAGGTAGCAAGGGGGTGCTGCAAGGCGAGGAGGGAAAGGGTGAGGATTTGCCTCAAAGCACCCCAAAAAGCGTCTGTGGTAGGTGTGGGGCACCCCAAAGAGCCCCCCCCCGCTGTTGCTGTGCCCCCCCCCCCTCACCTTCTGGAGCATCAGGCAGGTTGAGGTCCACCCAGCTCATCTCGGAGCTGGTCTGGCTGGCCATGCTGGAGCTGCGGCTCCCGATGCCCGAGCGGCTGCCGATGACGAGGGGCAGCTCCAAAATGATCTTCTTGGAGCCCGGGACACTGACGTAGATCTGCAGGGATGAGCGAGGAGAGCAGGGTTAGGCGACGTCGGGAGCCAGCAGCAGCCCAAATTTACCCCTTGCTGAGGAGCAAGGACGTGAAGTCAGCAGCCCCAGGCACTCACCTGCAGGAAATACTCCACGCGCAGGATGTTGCAGCCCAGGATGGAAGGCTTCAGCTTCTTGACTCGGATGGTTTTGCCCCGCCAAGACTCCGACATGCCCGAGATGATGTGGTTGCCCCGGACGCAGGAGAGCTTCTGAGTGAAGACCTTGGTTTGCCCGTTGGCCAGGTAGGTGTGCTTGGCAACGATGGCTGCTTTGGGCACCACGATGCGGGAGCAGGTGTTCTCAAAGTCGGCATTGATGCAGATCTCATCACCTGGGGAGGAAAGGACAGCTTGAGGTTAGGACGGTCCGGCCTTTTCCCTTGGGGTGTGCCCGTTCGAGTCGTCACGCACTGGTTCAACACCCCCTGATGCTCCCCCTCCAACCTCATCCCCCCACCCCTCGCCTCCCCCCCTTCGCTCCTCGAGCCAGGCAGGCTCCTACCTTCACAGAAGCCCTTCCTGTCGATCTGGGCGCTGACTGACACGCGGCCATCAGGAATGAACATGCAGGACACCTTCTTCTCTTTCTTGGCAGCCACTGGGGACTGTGGAGAAAAGTAGAGGGTTAACTGGATGAAACCTGCCTGCTGCCCCCCAGGCCAATCCCCCTGCCAGCTCCAAGCTTCACCTCCTCCCCCCACTTTGGGATCTCAGCTTCAAAACTCCCCGTGAGGCTCGAGTGTCTTGCAGGGAAATGAAGGCCCAACCGCCTCACTCCACCTGCCCAGGTGCACAGTTCGAGAAGTGACTAAGACTTCTTAGGAACTAAGCACTTAATCCACGCTCAGCAATAAAGCCCATTAAGAGCGTCTTAATTACAGAGGTCGGAGTGACCCCACCTAAGTGCCTCTCCCCACACCCTCTGGCACCCAAACCTCCTGGAGGGTGGCAAGGCAGAGCAGCACTCACCAGCAGCTCTGGGGTGTTCACATCGACGGGGTCCATGACCTCGAAGCGCTGCTTTGTCTCCTGCGTGGGAAAGGACGGGCGCTCGAGGAAGGCCTTCACCCAGTAATCCACGCAGCCATACTTCCCCTTGAAGCTTGTACCAAGAGGCCTGAGAAGACAAACACCTGTTAGGCACCTCTGAGGCAGTAACAGAGTTTTCCATAAAACTGCAGTTTGTTTTTTTCTCAGAGACCACATTTGCGTGATACTTACCCCTGGGGAAGCTCGAATCCAAATTTGTACTCGTATTTGTTCCCAGG
This sequence comes from Clangula hyemalis, assembly GCA_963989345.1. The sequence continues at coordinate 859,458 of OZ022454.1, forward strand.
TCTCAGGATTACGGAACCATCCCCATCTGGGAAAAGAAGAGGGGAGCATTAAGTGAAGCCCCGGGGCATTGTTCTTAAGCATTATCCCCTTTGTGCTTACCCATGCAGCGATCAAGCCAGACGCTGCATGAGCTCGAGCAGCATTAGCTGTTTGCTAAGAGCCTCCCACACCTGTCCCCGAACAACCACAGAACTCCATGTCCTCGCGAAGCGAGCAGCACTTTCACTTCCTCTTTCAACATCCGCAGCTGAGGCCACAAACACTATCTGCTTCAGTTCAGGCTGCCTTACCCCTCCCCACTGCCTCCCCCTGCTTGCACTTTGGAGGAGTATCCAACTCCAACTTCTTTCCTTGCTGTTTATCTCTGAGATTTCACATCACCCCAGGTGTATCTCCCGGGACGCTGCCAACTCCCTCTCTGCCTACCCTGAAGCCAGCCCAGCGAGGAGGCTGAGGGCAGGCAGGGGAAGTTCTCCGTGCCCTGGGAACTCCTCGCCTCTGGCACCGTCTGTGCGGGCCCCTCCCTGGCTACCTGTTGCAGGCACCAGGCTCAGCGCCCGCTGCCGTGTGACATCCAGCCCAAACCCATCTCATTCTGCCTGCTCCCAGCCACAACAACACCCAGCTCCTCGGTAGGAGCACTGCTTTTGTTCTGGGCTCCTGGCAGGGCACACAAACCTTCACCTTTCCCCCTTCCCAGCTGTGACATCCCTACCCATTTCCTCATTTCTCCCAACTCCCAGCCACCACCCAACTTCCACTTTCACCCCTGAACCTTCCCACCCCAAAACTCCCCCAAAACCCCCAACCAGGCCACCCCATCCCCAAGGGGACACAACCAGGCCACCCCACCAGGGGCCCACACCACCACGCCCCCCTCTTTCCCAGCCCCAAGCCCTCACCTGTGGGCTGTTCCTCCAGGGTCAGGACGTCCTCAAAGCGCAGATATTCCATCTCCTGCCTGCACTGCTGGGGGCCCTTGGCCCAGTTGACTTTGGCCACCCCGCAGGCCAGCACCTTGACGGCGCTGACACGAGTCACCTCGGCCACCTCCACCAGCACACGGCCGGCCACCTTCTCCCCGCTACAATAAACCTTCTCTGGCTCGCTGAAGGCCAAGAGGAAGGTCTTGACTTTCTTGAACATCACCATGGCTGAGGCGAGGGCGTGCGGACGGCTCCTGAGGAAGCAAGCGAGCGGCGACGGCAGGCAAAAATACCTTTTTCTCCCTCGCGACGAGGAAAAAAAGGCTATAAACCACCCCGAAACAGGCTGGTTTCAGTCAAAAATAGAAAAAAAAAAAGAAGGAGGGTTAACCCCTTTCTGCCCGCCGTAGAGCCGCTGCGTAGCTCCTCCGCCTCTCGCTGCCCTCAGCGCTCTGATCGCGGCCCCCCGCCCGCTCCCTTTTATAGCCTCCGCCCGCCCGCCTCCCCCCCGCCCGCGCCTGTTGATGCCAGGCACTCCACGCCGAGGGCGCGTGGCCAGGCCGTGCTGTTCGCGTGATCAGCGCGCCCATTGGCCGCCGCCGCCTTGTTTACAAGCCGGCGGGCCAATCAGCGCGCCGCCTGCGGAGCGTGGACAGCGTGTGAAGGAGAGGCGAGCGTGTGCTCGGCTGGGGAAGGCGGGGGCGGGGGCGGGGAGTGGGGAGGAGTGACAGCGAGGCGGGCCAATGGGAAGTGCGGACGGGCGGCGGTGGAGGCCAATGGGGAGCGGGGAACGGGATGTTCTGTTCCCTGCTGTGAGGGCCGGGGGCGAGCCCCCCGCCCGCGGCCGGGCCCTGAGGTGTTTGGGGGGGGGGCTCGGGGCGACCCCCGCCCTCTGGGGGCTTCCACAGCCCCCCCCCAAATCCCCCCTCAGTCACCTCCTGTGTTCCCTCAGCCCCCCAGTGATGTCCCCCCCCTGCACCCAAAACTGCCTTCTTTGTGGTAAAAAAGCACGGAATTGGGGGCTGGGGGGCATCCCTCAGCCTCCCTCCATCGTTTTGGGGGGGCCGTGAGGGGGCTCCCCTCATCCACCGCCATCTGCAGCCCCCAGAGGGTCTTGTGCCCCCTCCAACAGGGTCCTGTGCCCCTCCATTAGGGTCCTGTGCCCCTCAATAGGGTCTTTTGCCCCCTCCAGTAGGGTCCTGTGCCCCCCAGTGGGGTCCTGTACCCCTCAATAGGGTCCCATACCCCTCAATAGGGCCCTATGCCCCCTCCAGTAGGGTTCTGTGCCCCCCAGTGGGGTCCCATACCCCTCAATAGGGTCCTATGCCCCCTCCAGTAGGGTCCTGTGCCCCCCAGTGGGGTCCCATACCCCTCAATAGGGCCCTATGCCCCCTCCAGTAGGGTCCTGTGCCCCCCACCAGTAGGGTCTAGTGCCCCTCAACAGGGCCCCGTACCCCTCAATAGGGTCCTGAACCCCCTCAATAGGGTCCTGTGCCCCCTCAATAGGGTCTTTTGCCCCCTCCAGTAGGGTCTTGTGCCCCCCAGTGGGGTCCTGTACCCCTCAATAGGGTCCCATACCCCTCAATAGGGTCCCGTACCCCTCAATAGGGCCCTATGCCCCCTCCAGTAGGGTCCTGTGCCCCCCACCAGTAGGGTCTAGTGCCCCTCAAGAGGGCCCCGTACCCCTCAATAGGGTCCTGAACCCCCTCAATAGGGTCCTGTGCCCCCTCAATAGGGTCCTGTGCCCCCTCCCTGCCTGCCAGATTTGGGGACCCCCCCACCCCTCCCTTTTGTGCGCCGTCACCCCGCTAAAAGCAGGCCGTGACGCCCCCCCCCCCCCCCCCCTTGTCCCCCCTACACTCCGGGACCTTTCCAGCCGTCACCCCGGGGTGTCAGCGCCGGCGGCACGCGGCTGAGATCACCGGGCCTCGGCGTCACCACGGCTCATCACACAGCCACAGGGGGGGCACACAACCCCGGGGGGGGCTCTTATCTTATCAACAAGCCCCCCCCCCACGAGCTGCCCCCCGCCTCCTACCCCTTTTTACCCCCCCACAGCTCCTCGGCCCCGTTCCCCCCGCGGGGATTTGGGGCGCTGCCGTGGCCCCCCCGCTCACGACCCCCTCGCGTTTTCCTTCCTGGGTTATTTTTGCCAAGCACATGCCCCCCCCCCCCCCTCCCGACTTTTTCTTTTCCTTTTTTTCTTTTTTTGGGCTTTTTTTCGCCGCTCTCCCCAAGCCCCACGACCCTCCTGCGGCTCAGGAAGGGCAGCGCGGGGAGTGGAGGAAACGGCAGAACAATCTTTTCGGCATCGCCCAGGCCTCCCCACCCTTAACGAGGAAAGGGATGGTGTTGGTTTTTTATTTTATTTATTTATTTTTCTTTCTTTCTTTCTTTCTTTTTTTTTTTTTTTTTTTTTTTTCCTTTCAGGAATTGTCTCTTTTGTCCTTCGCCCCCGCTCACGTGGGCCTTGTTTGTCCGTGCCTTTCTGGCACACACACACACCACCCTTTGCTTTTCGCCTTCCCGGCTTCTGCTTCCCTCAGCATTAATTCACACCTGCGAGCATAAACTGAGAGAGCAGCCGGATAAACTGATCGCCCGCCAAGCTGTGGGGCCGATCTCCCTGCTGGCGAGGGAATTATTCCACGATTAGGGGCGTAATGAAGGGCCTGCACCTTTTCCTGCTGCCTCTGGCCAGCTCTCCCCGTTGCCTCTCGCGGCACGCTGGGGATCGAGGTGCTGGGTTAATGAGAATTGCGGATTTGCTCTCATTTGGCCCGATGAGCAGAGCTCTCTCACCAGCCCTGCCAGCCTCGGGATACTCGATCCCGAAGCCCCCAGCTTGGTTCTGGGCCCAGCGTTCCCTTTTTCGTGCTTTCCCTCTCTGGTTTCCTCCGCAGCCCGTCTTCCAAGAAAGACATATCCAGCCTGGCCGCGGCCGGACAGCAAAACGCATTCCAGCGATGTCAAAGGACAGTGAAGTCCCAAGCCAAAGAGCTTGCCAAAGATATGGTCCAAGGCACGTTCCAGCTCCTGTATCCCCTCCAAATTTGCTTTTAGCTGTCACTCAGCTCCTGCCCTTTGTTCCCCTGACCTCTATCCGGCTGGAAATGCCTCCCCGGTCCTCCCGCACGAGGAGGGGAAGCTGCGATTTCCTCAGGATGAGCCTGGGTTCACGAGGTTTCCCACGCGAGCAGCACTCTGAGTTAAGCAGGGGGTTTGGAAACGGAGCTTCAGCTTGTAAAGGAAAGCCCCAAAATGTCACGTCCCCTCAGAACGAGGACATCAGAGGAGAGGACACTTTGATTTCTGGGCAGGGGATGGCCCTTGGGTGCTTCCTCGCTCCCCCCAATGATTATTTTAAGGCTTTTGCCCCCTCTCAGCTCGCTTCCCACTGGCGACGTGAGGCTTAGAGGATCCCCCCTGGCCTCGATCGCTGCCACAGGGAAGGAGAAAAGCTCCGGGTGAGGCTGCGGCAACACGGGTGGGTGAAGAGGGTGACCAGAGCCGTGTCCCCTCCTGCTGTACCCGGCCTGGGGCGAGGAGAGCTGCATGAGGAACTGAGTGTGCTGGGTTTAAGGCAGGTCGAAAGCAGCAGGGCTGGGCTGAAAAGCAAGGCCCTAAAATGAGTCACGGGGAGCAGGGACCGCTGAGTGGGTCACGGAGAAGGAATTCAGCGAGGCAGAAACCGGGCAGTGCGACTCAGCAGCTCGCCCTTCTGCTTTCGGTGCCGGGCTCCGCAATGGCCACGCCGTGCTGGAAGCTGCTCTCCTGCCAAGCCCTGAGGAATAAAACCTTTATTTCCTGGTGTGGGCTATCGGGAGCCACGACCCCGGGTTGCCAGGAGAAGCCAGGCTCCTCTTGGTGCAGCGTCCTCTGCCCCGTCCCCCCCAACGCCCTGCAGCCGGTGGCCGGGGCTGGAGCCTGGTGCCGAGCTCCCCGGAGTTCCTCGCTGCCGTTTTCTGCCTTTTTCCCCATATATGGTGACTTCCAGCACGTTCAGGGCAGGGAGGGGGAAGAGAGGGACGCGAAGGGATTCACAACAGGCCCAAGAGAAGGGACAGAGTGTGCCTGTTCTGCGGACGGGAACAGGAGCCGGGGCGGAAGAGGCATTTCCTTTGGCAGCGCTGTTTGCGTGCGGGGAGCAGCGCCTAGAAAATCCCTCCCCGATCGTATCGGGGCCGTGTGGCTGGAAAATGAGGGGTCTGGGGGACCCGTGGGGCTGCTGGCAGGACACCACTGCCCTGCTTGGATCTGCTGGCGTTCGGCTGTGGCCACCTCCAGATCACCGCAGCGATTCGGCTCGGTTCGGGAGCAGGAAAGCTGAGGCAGAGAAGCAAGGGGAATGTTTCCATCCGTGCTTTTGAACAAAAAACAACAGTTTTGGTTGCAGTGCCTGGCTTGGGGCAGGGGCCACAACACCACTGGGTCTCCGGAGGTGGATGGGGTTGAGTTGTCCCTTGGTGAAACGGGCTGGAAAGCTCTCGGGGCACGCCCCGCAGATCCCCAGTACCCAAATCAGTTTTTTGCTGCTTCCATCCGCAGCAAGGGCCTGGCTTTCCTCTGCCTTCAATGCGAGGCACTGTGCAGGCTGCTTTGTGCACGCACAGCACGGGCCTGGAGCCCCTTCTCCCCTTCCCAATCCCTGCTGAACAGGGAAGAGTCCTCGCAGGGCTTGAGCGTGAGGATTTTTCCCCCGAGGGCCCAGATTCCCAGCTCCTGCCAGGAACACGACGTGAAAGCTCTCCCTAACAGATGGTTCTTTGCTGCGACGGGATTTCTTCACCTTCCTTCTGGCCAGATTGTGTTTTTGCAACAGAGCAGGGGGGGAAAGCCGGAGCTGCGAGGCAACAGCCTGTGACAGACCGGGCTCGGTCATCCACAAACAAGGAGGAATTTGACTTCTGGAGCTTGGGAAGTCCCGTGTCTCTCATCTGCCCTGCGCAGGAGGTTTTGCTTGCATCAGCTGCCTCCCTGTTCAGGCTGGGCTCTGCTCTGTCACCCAAGTCCTGCTCTTTGCAAGACCAAAGCCAGCCCTGGGCTTTGCAAACCAACCCACCGGGACCTCTTTGCCTCTGGTGGCAGCCAGAATTTAAATCTGTTGTTAAGAGAGGAAGAAGTGTTGGAAAGCAAAAGTTTTCTTGAGCCCCCATCCCTGCTCCATCTGGGTATCCCTTGGAAGGGCCCAACGGAGGTTGTGGACGATGGAAACAGCAAAGAAATAAGGAATATTTCTAACTTTTCCACAGCCAAGGCGCTTCTCGGGCTGCCACCGCTTGGATTTGTGCCTGGGGTCGAGGGGACGGCTGCTGGAGACGCTCACCCTGCCCGTAAAGCTCCCCCAATCTGAAAGATTTCGGACCTCATTCAGCAGAAAACAAATCTCTGGCGGAAGGACTGGGCACCTTTCGGGGAGCGTTTGGTGGTGCTTGGGGCGAGGGCTGCCACCCACGGGCCGCCGCTCTCCCTGCAGGCTCCGTCCCCTGCTCCTCATCCCTGGGATGCTGCGGACATCTAGAGGGCTTTCCAGGAACGGCACGGGCTGTTGGCAGGGATTGAGTTCCTCCATCCACACACAGCCTTACGGGCTGCTTTTGGGGTTCACGGAGGTGCCAGGCTGCCCACAGTGCTCTGTCCGCCCTGCTCAGTCCTAGGCGCACGTCTGGGCGCGCTTCTGTGCATCTGCTGCCCAAATGCCGCTGGCTGCTTACTTCTTTTTATTAGATTAGAGGCTTTTTGTCTGGCCAAATGCCTGGAGAGCACCCGGCCAAGCCCTCACTGAAACGTGCCCGTGTGGCCGTTCCCACGCACGTTTCCTGCTGGTGACACCGGTGAGGTTTTGGCCATCATCAACCCAACCCCAAATCTGACCCCAGGCTCCGGGGAGGACGTTTGCTCCTGGCCTTAGCATCTCGCTAACAAAACGTGCCACGGCGTGGCGTGAAATGCACCCCTCAAAGCTGCGTGGTTGGGCAGCTTTTAGACCCGTGTTACCATTCTGCAGACCTACGCCTGGTCTGGAGAGCTCTGGTTTGAAGACTGGTGGCTCGGCAGCTCCGACGTACACAGCTTTGTGCCCTCGCTGGAGCACCAGGAGCTGGCCAAGCTGGCTGCCTCTGCTGAACAGGTCGTTTACAGCAAGGGGAAAGCTGCTAATGAAGATTCAGCTTTGGCTACTACACCTCACGCCCCAAGAAAATGCCTTGGCATTTCCCTACCTGCTAGAACTCGGAGCCAGATGGGATTTAAGGAACATTCCCCCGAGACCCGGTGCTGTTGACAAGTGTGCACAAGGTCAGGCAAACCCCAGGTCAGATTTAGACTGGGAATTCCCTTGCTGCAACCGCTCAGGTTGGGCATCTGCATGCAGAATGGCCAAAACCGGGCTCGCTTGTGAAAACGCTGGCCAGTGTTGCTGGGGTCTTTTTTAGCAGGTGACATATGCTAGGAAACCGAGGGCTCGATCCAAAGCCTGCTGACGTCAATGGAAATACTCCTGTCGACATCAATGGGCCTTGGATCCGCGCCTACGTTCCAGTTCTTTATTTCAGCCTGCAATCTGTCAGGGGTGGAAAGGGCTCCCTTCTCCCCGCAGCCTTCAGCACGTCTTCGAGACGCCTTCCTTCCCCCAGATCGTTGCGCTTTGGATGCAGAGCAGGGAACAATCCCGGGAGCGGGCTCCAGCCCGTTCAGCGCTGTGCCTGCCTGGCCCCCCGCCGGGCTGCGGCTCCGATTTAGGCACCGGCACCGTGTGCGGAAGGTGGTGGCCGTGGCCGTGGCCGTGGCCGTGGCCGTGCCTGGTGCTGGCCCCAACCAGCACCAGAGCTGGGGAACCCTGGGGAGATGCTCAGGGCAGCCCGGCTTGCCTTTTCCAGCGAGCTCTGCCCAAAACCCTCTCTCCTCACGGGTTTCAGGGTTTGTCTGGGGAGTGATGTGGAGATGCCCTCAATGCACCGGACTCGGGGAACTCCGGTTTTCTTTCCAATGGGATCGATACCTTTGGAGCACAGCTCACGGCTCCTTTTCCCTCTGGGAAGTCAGTGAGTGGGTTGGGAGGCACGAGCCCCAGCCCCAGCCCTCCTGCCAGGCTGTGGGTTGGGACAGAGCCCAGACACCCAGGGCACATGTGGGGTCATCCCGATTGCCTTCGCATCGCTGGGGGGTCCTGGGGGCTCTCCTGTCCCCAATACACAGCCTTGGAGGTACCATGAGGCCCGGGGAGCGAGGGGCCATGGGGCAGCGAGATCCTCAGCTCTCCATCAGGAACGCCAGCCTCTCCCCAGGCACGCTTGGTGTCACCGAGGAGCTCCCGTTTCACCCCGTGGCTCCCTCGTGTCGCTGCCTAAATCAGCCCTGCTCCTGCACAGAGCTCTGGGACTATTCATGCTGCGGGCTGGTCGGGGCTGCTGAGGGTTTTGTCCCTTTGGGGGATCATTGCCACCACCCCGGGGACCCGTGACGTGGTGGAGAGGGGCGGCGAGGCAGGCTGGCTGCTCTCCTGCCTCAGCACGGGTTTATATAAGCCACAAAGTGCTCCAGAGTAAAAGGAGCAGTGGGTGGAAGGCGAGATATTATTATCTTCACCTGCTGCTGCCGACCAAAAGAAATGAGACGGATGACAGGAAATGAGGACTTCAAAAATAGACACCTTTAATGTCAAAACGCTCAGGGATTAGCGAGAGCAGCGCACAAGACACAGAGAAACTCTCACGCTAGTCACCGTGTGCTTCGAGACTGGGGTGGAGGAGGAACTCGTGCTGATAGGGCTAAGAAACATCTCTGCATTCGCTGTCTGGTGGAAGAGGCAGAGGTAAAAAAAAAAATAAAAAAATGGACCAAAGAACCTGGGGGTGCACCGAAACGTGACTTGCAAAACCTCACCTGGTGATTTGCCGTTCCCCTTCCCCAGCCCAAATCCTGCCCACGGCTGCGAGGCTGGGGCTTTGCAAGGCGCTCGTGGCTCCGTGGGACAGGGATGGCAAAGGTTTGATGAGTCCTCTTCGTTAAAAAAAAAAAAAAAAAAAATGCATATGGAAAATATTTCTTAACTTATAGAACTCTGCTTTACTTAAAACCTCTTAAATATATTAAACATCTCATTTGGCCTCACCTCCGTCTTTATGTACATCTGCTAATAGTTCCCCTGCCCACCAGTACATCCGCAGGGCTTTTTGCCAGCTCGGTGTCTTTGTTATTAGTTCTCTTTTACAAGTCAAACCTGCAGCCTTGGCTAGATGTGAGCTGGGCTGCGACGGTAACAGAGAGAGCTGGGCCCAAAGGAGAGGAATGCCGAGTGGTATTTTTTGCTCACTGAAACCCAACGCTGGTCCAAAGTCCAGAACTTGCTATATTGAGTCCTAGACAGGTGCCAAGACAACAAAGAAAAATAGCAACAGGAGCTTGAAATGGTGGAGACCTGACGCTCTGCCACCGCAGAGGGCTGGGAAGCAGTGGCACCAGCCCAGAGAAAGGAGGGCTCCGTGCGGCAGGGTCGAATCCAGCTCTGGTGGAAAAAAAAACAACCCTCAGAGCTTGGTCACGTCACTCCGATAACCGTCTGATTGCCTTGCTCCATGTGACTTCAGCAGCTGCGGCGTCGAGGGGCCCCAAATCCACCTGACTGCGATTTTTGACCGCTAGAAACTGGGATCTGGGCTTTGTTACTGCCGAACCTGTGCGGTCCCCGAGCCAACGCCGGCTGTAGTAGTGCTGGAAGGGCTGCGGAAAGCAGGCTCACAGGGAGGACCGGTGTCTTGCCAGGGTCAAACCCAAACCCCGTTCTCAAACCCAAAGGCTTTGAGGGGCAGAGGCTGTCCGAGCACGCCTGCACCCTGCCTGTTTCTCCGGCTTTGGTACAGCCGCGATATCCTCACCTTTAGGAAAACACACACCAGGATCCAACATAAAAAACGGGAGAGGAGCGAGGCTCCGCCGGTGCCATGCGTGCAGGAGCAGCGGAGACAAACTGGAGTCTCAGCCACTTCTGTCTCCGGCGCTCCCCTCCCCAAAGGTCTGGGGCTCCGATTCCTTCTCGCTGCAGAGCCACTTGATCCGAGACGAGGCATCTCTCTTGATCTGCCAGGCATGGGCCTTGAGTCAGCAGCGCTCTCGTCTTACCCCTGCTCTGCACGCCCTGCCAGCGGCGAGTTAAAAGTGCGACTGAAGAGCCCAAAGACTAGCGGCGAGGAGGAGGAGGAGGAGGAAGGAAGGAGAGGCGTGCGGGCAGCCCGCCCCAGCCTGGAAGATGTGCAGCTTCTCAGCGTCGGGCAGGAAGACCCTGGCATCCTCCAGGGCTCCGTGGGCCGCCATGGTGAAGTTGGCGTCCCCGGAGGTCACCACGTCGAAGACGCAGGACTGGAAGTAGACGTCCTCCACCGGCAGCATCTCCTTGCAGAGCGCCCGGGCCGCCTCGGCCGCCCCCCGGCCGCGGCAGCACTCGCTGCGGGAGATGCGTTGGCTGCGGGGGCAGCCCCCCACGCAGAGCTGCAGGTCCTGCTCCTCCGTGAAGGCGCGAGCCACCTCCTCGGCCGCCCGGATGGAGAAGGAGAGCTGGCGGCCGGCCTGGCGGATGGCGATGGTGGTGCCGATGTACCGGGCTCGGATCTCCACGTGCCGCCCGGGGCTGAGCTCCCGGATGGCCAAGCTGCTGCCGCCCGGCCTCTCGCCGCCGTTCACCGAGCCGTCCTCGAAGGCCGCGGGCAGGTTGCCTATCTCGGCCTGGTAGACCTTCTGGTCGATGCACTCCTTCATGTTCTTGAAGATGATGGTGAGCTGCGGAGAGCACAGCGGGGGGCGGGTTGGTGGGGCTCGCCCCACGTCTCGTCCACGGGAGGGCAACGCGGATCCCACCCTTCTGCCCCCCACCAGCTCGCCCACACCCCCGTGGTCCTTCCAGGAAGCAATTTCCTTCCTTAATGCCATTTAATCAGCTACAAAGCAGGGAGGAGCCAAGCCTGGACGGAGCGCACAGCGGTACCCCGCACACCCCCCAATAACCCACCCCTGGGCTGCGATGGGAGCACTCCCTGGTCCCCAAAGGACCTTCATCCCCCTCGTTCTGAGCACGTTAATGCCCGATCCCACAAGGGTTTAGCTGCCACTGCCCTCCCCAGCCCTTTTATCGAGGCACACCTCAGCAGGGAGCGCCCCACACCGCTGCACCCCGGAGGTGAGGGTTTTTTTTTTTTTGCCAAGCCCTAAGGCGCCGGCGTTACCTTGCTCGTGACCGTAGCATTGGACCCCTTGGCCACCGGGGCACTGGTGGCTTGCACGAACAAGTAGTCATTGTCCAAGAGGGGCCAGGAGCCCTCCACCCGGCAAGTGTGGAAGTCGTCGTGGAAGGTACGGATGTGGGGGTCCCCGAAAGCCGCGCAGTGCTGGTAGCTGGGGGGCTGGCCGTGCTTGTAGAGGAAACTCTTCTCGTAGTCGCAGATATCCAGAGACTCGAAGCCCTGGTGGTTGGGAGCCGGGGGCCGGGGCCGGGGGGGGGACGTGGGGCCCTCTTTGGAGCAGTTGTTCTGGATCATCAGGTCCTCGATGCCGTGCACGGCGGAGTGGAAGGCCAGGTCGCCCCGGCACGTGCGAGCCGTCTTGCGGGTGCAGTGGGAGTAGGAGCGGAGGGCGTTGCAGTACGCCGCCGTCCTGCCGGAGCCGCGCAGGTTGAGGGTGGCGGCCACGTACTCGGAGTTGCAGCGCAGGATCTTGCACTGGGAAGAAACTGGGAGAGAAGGGTCAGGGACGACGGCCCAGGGCATCCCAGCAGAGCTGCAGGGGGCGGGGAAGGGGCAGCCCCCACCGCCTCCCACCACCGTCCCACAATGGGAGCGCCTGCAATTAACGAGCTCAGCGGCCAGTGTAAGCGACCGGAGGGAATGAACTCGGGGTTGCCAGCTGCAGAAATGGGCTGGGACCAGTGCAAAGAGGGATGGGGCTGAGGGGCTGTGCTGGGACATGAGATTGTCCCCGGGGCACGAGCGCGGCCGCGAGCCAGCGCTGCCGTTGCAACCGTGACCCTGGGACGTGGCTCAGACGGAGATTCTTCGCCCCAGGGCTTGCCAGGGGACAAATGGGAATTTCTGAGCTGGGAAACCCCCTCCTCCCATTTCAGCCTTGGCCAGGCTGGGCAATCAGTCTTTTGTGATGGGCCGGACTGCACCAAGCACGTCCTGCCACCCGGGCTTCTTTCCTCCACGCTGCCACCGCTCCGGGAGGGCTAACGAACTCATCCCAGCCGGCACCAATGAGCTCATTAAGCAGAGGGGTTATAAGGGAGAGCAGAGCTCTGGAGAGCTCCCAGGGGCATCCCCCTGCTGCCCACCCTACAACCGTGGAGGGATGAGGGCGCTCAGTGCCTGGGACCCCAAGGAGAGGCTTTTTGGCTCGCTCCAGTCCTCTCCTGGGGGCTCTGCAGTGGTGCTGCCCCCAAACCCTGGGGGCTGGCACCCCCACCACGGACGGGGCTTTGGCACCGCTCTGCCCGGGCAGCTCCTTACCATGCCTGCAGAAGAAGAGGAGGAGGAAGAAGAGCGCTGGAAGGAAGAAGCCGGGGCTCTCCAGCTGCCCGGGGCTCTTACGGCAGGCAGCTTTCCCCATTCCAATCCATGCAGAGCCTGGGGGGTCGCTCACCCGCTGGCTGCGCCCTGCTGCATCCGGCAGCTCCCCTGCGAGCAGAGAGAGGTGGGATGGGAGAGCTGCAGCAGAAGGTGCCCGGGGCTGCAGGTTTGGAGCCACCAGCTGCAAAAATGCAGCCCTGCAGGGCTCGGCTGCGCTGCTGCCTCCTGGGGAAGGCGAAATTTGGGGCAAAATCCCAGAGGGTTTGGTTTCTTTTGGCTGTTTTCGACCACTGCAGCTCGGGGAGCACCAGTGGCTCGGGGATGCTTCCTGGCATAGGCACGAGCGGCTGATGCATGCGGAGAGGACCCGTGCTGCCCTACACGATGGGTACAGCGTGGGCTGCTCCATCCTTCTGGCAGCCCCAGCGGGTGTGGGGCGGTTAAAACCCAAGCTCTGGAGCGCAGCATCCCAGGGCTTAGGAGCTGAAAAGCCAAATTCTTAGCGTGGCCACCATGAAGCCCGCAGCCAGCACCGCCGGGTGCCACCAGCACCTCCTGCTCCACCCAAAAACCTTCCCCCTGCGGCCAGCACGTGGCTGCTCCCCCTCTGAGCCCCCAGTGCTGGCTCTGGGTGCAGGAGGCTCGAGCTGGCCCAAGGGCGATGCGAGGAGCGCGTCTCCGCTCGCTGCACGTGGCCGGGGTCCAGCAGCTGGGGACCTGAGCCCTTGGCGGCTCAGTTAGCAGCTGGTTGTTAATCAGCCTTTTGCAGACGTCCTTTTGAAGGTACTGCACGTGAAATCTGTGTTTTCCCCCCTTCCTCTTTAGCTGTGTGCCATGCCAGAGGCTGCTGCCCGCGGCGATGTGCCCTGGGCAGCCCCAGGAGCGCATCCTGCCGACGCCGCGACTGCTGGTAAGTGAAAGCTGCACGCGGGAGGGAAAAGAGCCTGAAGTCGCATCTTTTTCTCAAAAAATCAAGTAAATAAATAAATAAAGGCAGTCCTGCAGCGCTGTCTAGCACCTTCCAGCTCCCTTTGCTGTGGCTGCAGCCATCAAACAAACACCATTAGCTGTACTGGCTGGCGCGGTGACGTAGCCGCGTGTTGGCAGCCCCCCGTGTCCCTCTGCCAGCTGGATTCATGGCAAACGGGGCAGGTGTCTGGAGCAAAAACATGCCTCAAACCTGCTGGCGAGGCTCCGGCTGCCAGCTGCTCTCGGCCAGGCTGCGCTGGAGGGAGAGAAACTGCTCCCTGCAGCCAGGGGCATGGGGACAGCGGTCCTGGTGCCACGGCCGGGAGCTGGGCTCACGTTTGGCACAGGAGGCACAAGCTCTGCGTGTGCTCCGAGCCCAGAGCTTGGCCCAGGAGCTGCTCGAGCAGGCTGGGAGCTGCCACACATCCCTCCTGGAGCTGGAGACTCAGACCCCTGGGGTTGGTGGCACGGAGGGGACGTGTCCCTGGCGCAGCGCTCGGCTGATAAGCAGCTGGTTAATGTGTAACGGGACGGCCTGGGGCACGGAGAGGCCCCATCGTGGGGCCTGCAGGCAGTGGGACCTTCCTTGGGATGTCCTGATCCCAAGGAGAAAGGCAGCAGCAGTGCCTGGAGACCCTCCAGGAGCCCAAGGAGGTGCCTCGGTGGTTCCTGGACAGTTCCTGGGGCAGCAAAGGGTGCTTGGACACCCCACTCCTCCCATGGGGTCCCTGCTCATGGCACCCCGGGGCACCCCTGGGTGCCTGCACCAACGTCCTGCTGCTGGCACCCTTGTCCCTGCCCTTGCTTTGATGCAGCCCCGCTCACCTGTGTTGGCTTCCTCAGGACCCCTGGCCCTGGGGGCTCCTTCCCCGGTGGCCACCCGGGCTGCCTTGTCCTTGTCACCCAGCTCCTTGTCACCCCCGTGCCAGCCTGCAAGGTGCCAGCCTCCGTCCTCGGCACCTGCCTGGCCTCGCAGCCGGCTGAAACCCGGGGCGCTGCTCGGGGAGCAGACCCCGCTCCTCCTCTTCCTCGCTACCTTTGCTCCGGCCTCTTCCCCCCCGCAGGGCAGGGGATGGGTGTCGAAATCGAGCCGCCTAAATTTAGCCAGGCGAAAACCCGGCCAAGAACAGCAAGCGCAGGGTGCGGAGGGAGAGGGTGCATGGCACGGGGCGGGGGCAGATGAGCCTGAGGAAGAGGATGGGACCTGAGGAAGAAGGGGGACAGAGGCTGCCCTGGCTGCGTGGGGCCTCCTCCTGTAGGGATGGGGAGGAAAAGGGTTTTTTGCTCACCCCAAACTGAGAACTGTGGGAACTGAGCTCTGGCAGCAGCTGTGGGACCGCTCCTCACCCGGGGAGCAGGGCAGGCAGGGAGGGACGGGGGCTGCTGGTGGCAGAACGAGCTGAAATCCACAGCCAGGCTCGTGTTTTAAGTGCGTCTGTCCATCTTCCTCGTGGGTTGTGGTTAGAGGAAGGGAAAACAAGGAATAAAGAGCAGCTTGGGTCCAAATCCCAGCTGGTGGTGCATCAGCAGCCACCGGAGGAGGGAGGCTTTGGGTGCCCGTTTATTTTTTTGTCCCTGGATGCACGGAGGCTTTGCAGCTCCCTTCCCTGCCCGCTATTTATGTGCCGGGTCTGTTACCTGGTAACGAGGGATAACCGGAGAGTGGAAAAAATGTTGTTTAAAAAAAAATAACACCCGAATCCCAGCGCAGCCTCCCGAGGTCCGTGCTGGGTGCCCGGCATCCTCCCGTCCGCCTTCCCCGCAGCGAGCCCCCGGCACCGACACGGAGCTGGGGAATGGGTTACACGCGGGGCGGGGGCCGGGCAGGTGGGAATTCCTCCGGGAATGGCAGCCGGGGCCATCTGGGCTGGGCGAGAGCCGCTCGGCATCCCACCCAGCCGCCTCATTTGGCCGGGGGAGATTTCGTTTGGAGGAACCAGGCTGGGGCGTCCCGGCTGCTGCAGCCCCGAGGGGAGAGGCTGGAGGATGGGGCACCCCGGGACTGGGTGCTGGGGGTGCTGGGGAGGTGCTGGATCCTGAAATGAAGCCATCGGCTGCTTCAGCAACGTTGGGATGAGGCAGCTCTCCGAGCCGGGGCTGCAGGCATATGTTGGGTCGAGGAGGCTGGGAATTTCTCCCAGGCTGGCAGAGCGGCGCAGTACCGAGCCGAAAGCATCTGCCATCAAACCTCTTCGGAAAGCCAGCTCCCTGCTTCCCACCAGAGGAATCAGCTGGAGCTTTGGGAGGTGCAAAACCCCAATCCCACCAGCTGGGTCCCCAAATCCTGCCACCATGAGGCTGGGGAGCTGTCTGCAGAGCAACTGGACTCGCCCCAACCCTCCTGTCCTGAAGGACGAGGGCTTCCCAAGCACTGGGAGTGGGAAAAGACCCTGGTCATGGTGCGAAGCAGGCAGTGGGGGGCTTTCTCTGAGCATCACCCACGTGGATGCTCATCTGGGGGAAGGCTGGAGGTCGAGCTGGTGCCATCACGGCTCAGCTCCAGCCCCACCACCATGAGTTTGGCAAGGGTTTGGTATCGCAGGATGGTTTGGGCTGGAAGGGACCTTAAAGATCACCCGGTTCCAACACCACCCACTGCGTCAGGGTCTAACCCCAGGGCTTTCGAGGTTGGATTCGCTCTGGGAGAACAGCCCCTGCTCAGCTCCGAGCTGCAAACCCCCTGCTACGGGGGTCATCAGGAGCACCCCGGGGGGTTTGCACCCAAACCAGCCAGCGTGGAGGGGGACGCTCAGCAAATCACGCCTTAAGCACTGGTCTCAGAGGAGCTGCCTGCCTCCATCAGGGCTTTGGATGCGTGTGGCCGGGGGCAGAGCAGCCGCCAGCATCGCTCGCCGTGCCGCTGAGCGCCTACGGCTCGTGCACCCGAGCATCCCTCGGGTACGGGGCCAGCCAGGGAGGAGCCGTGAGCATCGTCCCCGTGCCTGCTCCCACCTCGGGATCACGGTCGGAAGAGGAGCAGGTGCCTGAGAAGCCAGGATTCGCCAGGCAGAGGGTGCCAGCTCCCTGGAAGAGAAGCTCTCGCTTCCCTCCGATGGAGGGGACGCGTGCGCGGTGCTCAACCCCAGCGCCTTCACCACGCCGGGCACGGAGCCCCCTCCCCTGTCCCACCCAGCGCAGAGGATCCCCGTGCTCCACTCACCCCAGCAGCAGTGGGTCGTGCTGCCCAAGGCCCCCAGCACCTCGGGCACGAATCCTGCCCCGGCTTCGCTCCGGGTCCCCCCCGGGGTGGCAGCGAGGGGGGAATCGCGCCTGTTACTGCCCGGGCTCGGTGGGGAGGGAGCGGAAAACAGCTGAGCTTTACGACAGCCCGATCCGTCACCGCAGGAGGAGAGGGGCTAAGTCGGTGCTTTAAAAATAGCCAGCAGTATTTTTGATCCCGAAAGCTGGATTCCAGTGGGGAGGGGAAGGGAAAGGGAGGGAGAGCCCAAGGTTTCCGCACGGCACGCGCCACGCGTGGGGTGGGCGCAGGGTCCTGGTGGGACCGGGAGGAGCTGCGGGTCCTGGGGGTCTCCCCGGGCTCTGCAGCCTGAATCCCACCTCTGGGGACCCCGAGGAGGGCTCCCATTTCGGCTGACACCCCGAGCGCAGAGCACCCGCATGGAGCAGAGGGCCTGCGGGGAAGGGCCCTTCTCCCAGCGCTGCGAGGAGGGAGCTGGAAAACCCAACGGGGCTGCAAATCTTGCATGAAATTCAAGTTTTCTTCCAGGTTTCGCCAGCTTTCCCGCTCCTTGCTGGGAGGAGCAGAAATCTCGGGGCTGCAGCTGGAGAGGGAAGACCTCGAGGAGACCAGGGGAGGCCTGGGGAGCTGCACCCTACAACCGCAGGCACCCCCCGAGCCCCCTGCCCGCACCCACACGGGGCTGGCATCCCTCGGCCCCCTTTGGAGCAAAAGATCCCACTCCCATGCCCGGGCAGCGCTCCCGAGATGCCGACGTGCGGATAAATCACCCACCCACGGCACCTGCTCAGCAGCTGCGGGGCTGGAGAGCTCTAAAAAAAGCTGGGAGCAGATGGGGCCAGACCCCCCCTCATCCCCCCCTTTTTTTTTTTAACACCCTACTGGCTTTGGCCAGCGGTGCGGGAAGGCGGCGATGCAGGGGGGCAGCTTTGGAAAGCCTCGCGCTGCCTCCCCGTGCCTCAGTTTCCCCATCCTTTATCGCAGCACCCCGGCATCCGCACGGCCCCGGGGGGGGGGGGGATTTGGGGCCGGGTCCCGCTGCGTGGGTGCTGCTGGGGGCGGGGGTCCCCCCCTTTTTGTCCCACTCCCCCCTCCCCGTGCGCAGAGCCCAGGCAGGGCGCAGGATGCGCCCGGGGGCTGGCGGAGAGGGGGGGGGACCCTTGGGGACAGCGGGGACACGGGGCCACCAGGTGGCAGCAGCACGTCGCGAGTGGCAGCAGGGACCCGTGGGGGGGGGGGGGCTGTGGGGACGGCCCTGCCAGGGCCAGCGAGGGGCACGGGGGGGGGTTTAGGGGGGTCCGCTCCGTGCCTCAGTTTCCCCACTCCTCCTTCCACGCTCCTCGAGGCGCGCTGCGCGCACTGCGGCCCGGCTAAAGGAGGGGTAAAACCAGGCTGGGGGGAGGGGGGGGGGCTTGGAAATCACCCCCGGGGGGGGCTTGGGGAGAGGCCCCCCGCCCTCTAGGGCTCACCCACCCAGCTCCAAGCTGGTGGCAAAATTGGGGAGAATCACCCGCGGTTGGGGCCGCTCAAATCCCCAGTGCTGTTTCCATCGGTCAGCAGCTGGTGCTGGGATTTCGAGACGGTTTTTGGATGCTTGGAGCAGAGATTTGGGGAGAAGAGGAGAGGGGCTGGGGGGGGGGGACACATCTCTGCCCATGGCCGTCCTGCAGGGAAGGGATTTTCCTCGCTCCTGGCTGGAAGGAAATGAATTCCCAGCTGCAGCCCAAGAATACCTGGAAATGGTTGGGTTTGAAAGGGGGAAAAAATAAAGACAGACTTCAATTTATGGGATTGTTTAGGAAGGGAAATAGAGAAATATCCACACACGCACACACCCCGATGCGTGAGGGATCGGAAAATGCAGTAAATCACCCGGAGACTTCCCAAACTTGGTGCAATTGTGTGGCCGTGACACGGGACTCGAGGGGGCTTCCTCTCCGGGGCCTGGGCTGGGAGGGGAGGAAGAAACAGAGGGGGGGGTCCCGGTGCCCCCACTGCCCTGCCGAGCTGCGCTTCGGAGCAGGAGACCGAAACCCTTGGGCGTGAGGCGCGTGTGAGCGTGGGCACGGCGTGTGCAAGGGGTGTGCAAGGCACATGAGTGTAAGCACAGCGTGTGCAAGGCGTGCAAGCGTGGGTACCCAAGAGCCGGGGGCGCACAGCAGTGGAGGAGCACGCATGGGGTTTCCAGGCACCCCCTGCCCCTGCGCTCTCCTGGGGCGCCGGGCACGTCCCCGGTGCCGGTGCCGCTCGCCGTCACCCGGCCGTGTGGCACCGGGTGCTCCGTCCCAACCACCTCCCCCCACGTCTGTGGTCCCTGCAGCGGGGCAGCAGCCCTGACCCCGTTGCCTGCCACCCATAGGTGCCTCTGAAATCGGGGTGCGCCCGCTTCGCCCCTGCCGAGCTGTGCAATTTGCCCTCACACCAGGCAGCCTGGAGCGCCGTGCTCTGCTCGAGCGCTCTCGGAGCTCACTGGCAGCAAACGGGGCTCCGAATCCGACCCGGAGCACGGGGAAAGGCGTGAATCCCCAGAGATTAGAGGGTTGGGTTGGGTTGTTGGTTTTTTTTTTTTTTTCCACAAAGCCATTCAGGGCCTGGAAAGGCTGCCTCTGTCCCCTCGAACCAGTCCGGCTCGCCGGCACTGCTATGCAAATCGGTCAGAGCTTTTGCAGGCGACATTGGGACCTGGATGTGCAGGAGCTGCCGGGGTAAGGCACTGCTGGGGCCGGCGGGGCTGCTTGGAGAGAGGCAAAACGAGGGAGGAATGGGTAATTGGTCTCCGTGCTTAACTAAGGGTCAGCGCAGGGTTCGGCAGCGCGGTCGGCGTGCTTTCGCTCTTCTTTTTGCACCTGGGGATTAGGAAAAAAAAAAAAAAAGAAAGGCGATGTTTGGAGGGGGGAAATGTGCTTTTTCTGTCTCTGAGTATTTCCAACTAAAATGTCTTTAATCTCCGGCTGGGGAGGGAAAAGGGAGCGCTCCCAGCCCAGCCGCAGAGGAGCGAACAGCATCCGATGCCGTCGCTTCGGCTTTGCCGGCGAAACCCTGCTGGGAGCTGCAAGCACGGCTCTGGAGGCAAAGCGCAGCTCCCTGCCTCCCTCAGCAGTCCCCAAAACCCCCCAAACCCCCCGGTTCCCCCTCCTCATGCAGCAAATTCGGCACCCTCGGGCGACCCCAGCACCCCCGGTCCTGGCGCGATGCCGCCGGCGCAGTCGGAGCCCAGCAGCGGCCGCTCGCCGCCACCTCGCCAACTTTTAATTGCTTTAATCTGATTTTCTGCTGCCTCCTGTTTTCTCCTATTTTCAGAAATGACAACAGCGATAACGCAGCAAGCAGGATTTTTGTTTCGGCAGCGGCCGTGCTGGGGTTTGGGGCGCAGGGCTGGGGGACCAGCACCGTTTCCTTTGTCCGTGGGGCAGGGCAGTGATGGGTTAATGCAGAAAAGCCGGGTTCGACCTGGCCCATCCACACAAACCTGTTCCCTCTGGCGTAAGTGTGCAGGGCTGCTGGTTTTTTTCTTTTTTTTTTTAATTTAATAGACTCCTCTGTCAGTGCCACTGGCAGGCCTGCCTGCTGCTGACGCTCGCCCCGTCTCTTTTCCTTCGCGAAACTTTTGCTGAGGTCGGGGGCTCGGGCAAAACAAATAAATTGTGGTTTAGGGGATGGTGAAGTCAGCTCTGGAGGGGCTGCAGGAGGCCGTGTTGATCCCTTCCCTGCAAACCGAGGGGAAGATAAAAAAAGCAGCCATGTGCCTCTTTGTGAGGGGAATGAAAATGGGTCCCGGCGACCGCCCGCGTTGTGATCGGCACAGGCGCCGTGGGAAATGGGTGCCCTCAAAATAAGGAAAATCAGCCCAAAGTGGAGCCACAAATGCCAAAGTGATGGGTGGAGGTGTGGTGAGGTGCTGGGGCACTGCTGGCCCCAGCCGGGTGCCAGGGGGTGCTCCCAGGGGGCTGCAGCCCCCCCTGCCCCAGGGTGCGCGAGGGCTGCGTCGTGCCTGTCCCACCCAGGCATCTTTTCACCTGGTCGTGGCCAGTTTGGGGGAGGAATTAAAAATCTGGAATAAACACACACTGACGTTCTGGTGGGACAGCCAGGAGCTGTACTACGAGG
The DNA here is from genome assembly GCA_963989345.1 of Clangula hyemalis. Next base: position 880,215 of record OZ022454.1, read on the forward strand.
CTTTTTTCCCCCAGGCAGACCCCGAGGGTGATCCCGCAGTGGCTCCTGGCCGTGCATCCCCATGGGTTCACCCTTGCTCCTGTTTCATCCCTTGGCGTGTGGGGCAAAAAGGCCGGCATCAAAGGAGCTGTCCCTGATGCAACCAGCCCGATGCAGCCACCTTCAGCTGAAGATTTCACTCAGCTTCTTTAAAATAGGAAAAATGTGGTGAAAAAGCAAAAAGCAGAGACAGCCCCATGCCAGCAGCACGGGGCGCAGCCCGAGCCGGCGTTCACCGCAGCAAGTCGGGATCCTAACCCGCAGAGCTTCCCCCCCGTGGCATCCTGGCTGATTTTCCCTTGCTTTCCCCTGCCCATCGCTGTCTCCAGCCCGCAGCTTAGGCTCTGTTGGGTTTTATTTCCCTGGGGGATGCTGCCTGGTTTTTGTGGTGCTCCCAAACCCGAGCCCAGAAATCCCCCCGCTGCCGGCGACGCTGGCTAAAGGCGACGCAGCGCCAGACCCTCGGGTGGCTGAGCCAAAAAGTGCCCCAAGGACCCCGAGTTTGCCACAAAAATCTTCCCAGATGCAAACTCCACGCTCTGTATTTGCACTCCGTAATTCCTCCTCTCCTCGCACACACCTCCGCGAAGGCGCTGAGCGTGGAAAGCATCGCACAGAATAAATTTTGTGGAGTCAGGTGGTGGCCTGAGCCATGCTCAAGGCTTTTTGGTTCAACAGCTGCCCTGAGAGCAGGTACCTTGGAAAAGAAACGCCGCCGAAGAGGTTGCGTCGTGTTTGAATTAATCATCTGCTTGTTTTTGTCTTGGCGAGAGATTTTAATGCAATCAGCTCCTCCAGAAAAGGGACAATAGCAAAGCGTGGTAAATATATTGTCCTGTGACCACAAAACAAATCCTGTCAGGGAAATGGAATGAAGGATTGAAAAATGGGATTTCGGGAGGAAATATTGACCCGGCGTAAGAACAAATGTTGTTTTTGCAGGACAAGGAAAGCGAGCCTGGCTTAGGGCTACCTGGGGGCAGAGGAAAAGTTCCCCGCGCTGCTGAGAAGTGTGAATTGGGGCTCACTTTGCCCACTGGAGTGCTTGCCACCGAAAACATTTGGGAAGTCCCCTTCTAAAGCAAAACAATTCACACAGCCTGAAAAGAAAACAGCGAAGAGACACAGAGGGGTTTTCCCGAATCTGTTTTTGAGGGGACCCCACAAAGAACCTGGAATGTATTTGTGCCAAGGCCCCTCTTCGTGTCGGGGCCCTGATTCGGGTCCTGGGTTTCGGGATCGGGGCGGTGTGACCCTGCAGGCGCCGTGGGCAGGGGAGGAAGCCCCCAGGGACATCAGGGCAGGAGGGATGAGCTCAAATTGTGCCCCTGCGCCGCTCACCCCTCGCCGTTTGCTGCTTCCCAGCCACGTCCATCTGCAGCCGCAGGGAAGTTGGGGCAGCAACCCCATTTCACAGAGCCTCCGCCGGCTCCCGGGGGAAAGAAATAGGATATGAAACACGCTTAAAATTTTAGCAAACGGGCTTCTACCGGGAGAATCCCCTCATCAGCAGGGGACGATGGCCCGGCACCCGCCGCAGCTGCTCCGTCCCCTTCCCGTGTGTGCCGCGGGTGCAGGATGCGGTGCTGAGCCCCGGAGCCGCCTGTGTGGCCTCCTGCGGCCGGTAAGAAGCCAACTTTGGGGCGTTTTCCAGCTCTGCGTGGTCCGCAGGTGGAAATGAGCGCACACAAAGTCCAGCGCCAGCGAGGGAGCCGAGTCCCAAAGCGCGACTTCAATACAAATCCTTCAGCTTTGTTAAAAGACATGCTAAATACCCCTGGGCACACAAGGACCTTCCAGGAGCCGGAGAATAGAGCCGGTTTGTTATGTAGGGCATTATCCAGCCTCAATTGCTTTATTTTTTTTAAATCCTACTTAATGGTATTAATCTGCAAGTATCTTTTATGCTCCTTTCTGAGATAGCCGCGGAGGCACGCCGGGCTTTCCCTGAAGGACTCGCTGCCTTTTCCTTCGAGGAACGGGCAGAGCGGCCCCGACCTTCGCACCAAATGCTCTCGGCTGCTGCAAAAGGAAAAGTTAAAGCCGGGAGCAGCCGAGGGAGGCCGGGGAAGGAGGCAGGCTGCAGAACTTCAGCTGGCAGCCGTGCCCCGTGTCTGGGGGAAAAAGCTACCCAAAAAGTCCAGAGCAAGCTCTGCTCTCCCTGCTCCCTCCCCGTTCATTTTATTATCTTTTTCTTTTTTTTTTTTTTTTTTTTTTTTCCCAAATTTCAGCAGCTCAAAGCTCCGAGGGGGAATTTTTTTTCACAAGGCACCTCCGTGCTTGCCTAATCGAGGTCGGATTTTGACTTGGGCTGTGGCAACAGGGAGGAAAAATAAATTCCTGGGGATAAAAGCAGCTCTGCGGTGTGGCGTTAGAGGCACAAAGGTGTCAGCAACACGGCACCGATGAGGTTGGTTTAACACCGCTCTGAGCCTTTTAAAGCACAAATTAATGAACTTGAGACCGACGCAATATTGACGGTGATCTTTCCTTCCTAATTTGCTTGCTTGTTCATTCGTTTTCCTGCTCAGTGCTCGCCGGGTCTGACAAGGGCTCCTCGCTCCGGGCCGGCTCAGAGGGGAGAGGCTGCGGTCCAGCCAGGTGGGTTTTAAATAATTTCTGGCCATCGCATCGCTCTGCCCAACCGGGTTTAATGCCGTGGCGAGCTCCGACAGGGAGCGGGGAGAAGCGAGCTGCTGCTTTGGGGTCTTTTCTGGGGAAAAAAAAAAAAAAAAAAAAAAAAAAAGGACTCGCTCAGGTTTCTGGGGAGGATTACCAGCGAGGTCGGGCGGCTCTGCAAAGAAAGGAGGCAGCTGGAGGAAAGGGAGAGCCCGAACCCGCAGGACGTTTGGGCAGGAGCCTCCTGGTTTCCTTTATTCTCCAACCAGGCATCCGAATTCCTCGCTTGGGAAGCAGCTCCTTCCCACGCAGGGGTGCTGTGGGTTCGGGTCCCCCCCTGCTCTGAAGCTGTGCCAGCAGCGGAGGGGTTGCGGTCAGCTTTCCCCGCTTTAATTCCTTTTCCCACTTGTCCCGGCTTTTGTGCTTAGGAAAAAAAAAAACAGGCACGAAAGAGCGGTCCCGCAGTCCGTGGCTATTCAGCGGGATGTGGAGGCTGCAGAAAAATAACTGTGCTTTGAAAAGAAGAAGGTTTATCCATTTTTTATTTATTTATTTATTTATTTATTTATTTTCTCTTCCATTTATTATTATCTCTAAACGCAGCACTAAAAATACCTGGCGAGAGACTGGGCTTCAGCCTGGTGGCATCTTCAAACCGCCTGCTCCGAGCCGCTGCTCCTCTTTGTAAATTCAGAGGACGTCCCCCAGCCCCGCAGAAGTGATGTATTCATGTCCTTATTTTATAGAAATTGTATAGATTTCCTATAATCAACTTCTCTGGCTTTTGCTAAAGGTTACTTTGGGGCCTTTTTGATTTTTAAACAGAACAAAGAGATGGATTTAGCCCTCCTTGATTTAAATAAAAGGTGTCAGGACTTTTGGGTCACAAAACACGAGGACGAGGAGGGCTTGTGGGCAGCAGAAGCGGCCGCCTTCTGCTTCCAGAGCGGCAGCAATTATCTAAATTACCTGAATTATCTGAATTATCCTTACGTCTCCCCTGGGACGGGATACCCAGCTAGAAAGTGGGACCACCAGAATAGCGCTGGGGCGGGAGAGAAAACCCAGCTGGTGGGCAAGGTGGGTAGGGAAGGGTTCACAGGGGGAAATCGGGGAATTATTGGGGTGCCCACGCTCCGTGGTACCCAACAGAGATGGATTAATCCCAAACGTGGCCTCTGCACAGCGCGGGGACAGGGCAGGAGGGTCCCAGCCACTGCACAGTGCCCGTGGGTGCTTCTTGAAATCCCAATTTCTCCCCGTCCACCCCGAGCCCAGCCACGCTGAGCCTCATCCTCCAGACGTTATCCCATGCGCAAAAACTTTTCGGGACCTGCCTCATCCTAGTGAAAAGTCCCGTGGTTTGATCCCCACGAGCCTTAACGTGCCTTGCAACGCGAAATGGAAATTTTTGTGCTTTCTGGTTGAGCCCAGAGCAGCAGCCTCGCGGCCGGGGAGCCGAGCAGGCGTGCGCCGTGCGCTTCGGTGGGGTAAATGCGTCGGAGAAGAGGCACAGACCTGTGGCAGGTTTTGGGGGTACCCGTCACCCCCGGAGCTTTTCCCAAACCAGGGGGATGAGGTAGGCAGAGCCCATCCTCAGCCTTGCTGCTGCACGGGGCCCGGGTGCTGCCGCCGCTGCCTGGGGAAGCGGAGGGTGTTTGCTACCACGTCGCCCTTTGGTGCTGTGCAAAGCGTCGTTTTTTTGGCGCTCACTGCCCTGATTAAAATTTTGCTGCATCGCCGCCCTGTCCTGTGCAGCTCCCGGCTCAAACCCCAAATTAAATCAGACAAATTTGCCCTCGCTGGCTGGCACAGAGCTCCCCGGCGTGTGGGGCCGTCGGGGCCCTGCAGGCTGAGCCCCGTGGGCTCCCGTCCCCATCTGTGCCAGGAGGGAAGTTTTCCCTTCTCTTTTTTTGGGCAGTTGGGATCTCTCACCTGTGGCCAGCTACGCCACGGGAGGAATTTAAGAGCCGGGAGGCACGTACAGACTCAGGGAAATTGCTGGGGAGAGGGGAATGCTGAAAAAATTCATCCTCTGTGCCCCCTCCGTAAGAGGTCTCCGAAAGGATTTGGGGGTTAATTTGGGCTCCCTCTGAAGCTCGGGGAGCTGCAGAGATCCCAAGGGGTCTGCACAAAGCCGTGCCGGGAAGGTTCAGGCTGGGCAATGGGAGAAATTCCCTCAGCCTCTGGTGAAGTTGGTGCCCCGTGCCTGTCGGTGTCCCGGAGGAAAATGCCCTCGATATTCGACTTTAATTTGTGGCTAGCCCTGAGGAGACGGGGCGGTTGGGCTCGACTGTACCCAAAGGTGCCCCTAACGGAGCCGTCCTGTTCTTTTGGGGCTGTGTGGGGTTTTCTGCAGGGCTTTTATGGAACTTACGGAACTTGGGGTTTTGCCCTGCATGGTTGGGGAAACCGAGGCAAGGAGCGAGCCGGCGACATCCCCAGCACCTGCTGCAAAACCCCACAACCAAACCGGGCTGAGTCCAGCTGGGGACACCCAAGGACGTGGTCTTGATGCCTCTGAGCACCCCAAAACCATCCCAAAGCTGGGCTCTGTCCGCACCGGGCCCCCCAGCCCCGCTCAGCCCCACCGGCTGCGGCCCCACGGCGGGGCGAGCCCGGCGCAGCGCCCCGGGGGGCGGAGGGGAGCCCCCACACAGCCGCACCGTGTGAATTAACCAACTTTGTTTTCCACCAGGCTTTTCCCTTAATAGCCGTCCCCCTCCCCCTCGCTTTTGCCGGCGTTTGAGGAGAAGTGAGGCGTGAGAGATCCTTTGGAATAATGAGGTGTAATTAGCCCTGGCAGCTCTTATCTTCCACTCCCCCCCCCCCCCTTCAATTAGATTGAAATAAAAAAAAATAAAAAAAAATAAAAAAGGGGGGGGAAGAAAAGGGGAAAAAAAAAAAAGGAGGGGGGGGAGAAAAGGAAGGTGGAGAGGGAGGGAGGCAAGAAAAAGTTGGGTGCCTCGTCCGGCTCCGTCCTGAGCCCTGAGCATCCCTCGGGAGCGGTACGGGGTGGCCACGGAGCCTCCTGGACCTCTCCTTCCCCATCCCGCCCCCGATTTACACCCCCTGCCTTCAATTCCCACCTGCAGCATCGCCCGGCACGGTGGTGGCTGTGGTGCAAGGCGGGGGGGGGGGGAGCTGAGCCGGGCAGGATCCGGCCGCGGCCGCGCTGCCTTCGGCCTCCCCGTCCCTCCCGCCTCGACCCCGCGTCCCCGCGCCTGACCCGCTGCCATTCCCTGATCTTTCGTACCCGTGACCCTGATCTTCAGGCTGACAGGCTGATGGATGGGCAGCGCCCCGGTGATTTACCGCGTCCTTTAATATTTGGCCGGGCGGCCAAGGCCCTTGGGCAGCCGGCGGGGCTGGGGGGAGACGGCCGGGAGATTTGTCAACCTTTGAGGCGGGGAGGCGGGAGGGAGGAAAGGGCCCTGTCTGTCCGCGGTGATTTATACACGATCGCTGTGATTAAATTGGCCTTAGCTAATGATAACTAACTAGTCAGGGGCTGACCTTTCTCTGACAATGGAAGGGGGCCGGGAGCCACGCTGCTGCAGGGTGTCTAATGGGGATGCTTCCTCAGCCAAGACACCACTTTTTTATTATTATTATTATTATTATTATTATTTATATATCTCTTTTTTTTTTCCCTTAGAAATGGTTTCCTGGCCGTCCCCGTGTACAAAGCTGCAGGACGCCGTGCGCCCCCTCCCAGGGTCCGAGCCTCCCCCGGCCTCCAGCGCCGTGCGCCGCGGCCGCATGCAGGTACCTGGGCCCCGAGGGACTGCGGGGAACGGGGGAGGCGAAGCAAATGGGGCGGGTGGATTTCATCGGGGACCCGTGCACGCTTCCAGCAGGAAGCCTCGGCCAAGCTGGACTTGACCTGGGGCTGTGCCGAGGTGGCCTCAAGCCTGGAACCCTCCGGCCCCAAAGCTGGACCTCCACGCATGCCTCCCTCTCTCCATCCTTCCCTCTCTTTCCATCCCTTTCTCCCTCTCTCCCTCTCCATCCCTTTCTCCCTCTCCATCCCTGCCTCCCTCTCCAGCTCTCCCCTTCCCCTCCATCCCTTTCCCCGTCCGTCCCCATCTCTCCCCCGCTGCGGCTCCAGCCCCGTTCCCATGGAGGGGACAGCCCGTGTCGCCCTGCCGAGCCACGAAGGGCGGATTTGAAATGATCCAAATGAGCTTGTCCACCTTAAATCGTATTTTTGCCTCTTCTCTGCCCTAAAAAAATCCCACAGCCCTTGAGAGAAAGCCTCTGACTGCCCCCAAGTTGGGTATTTTTCCCACCACATCCCTTTACACAGCGTTCTCCAATCTCCGTGTTTTTGTCCCATTTCAGCCGCGTGTTGGTGCCATCACCCCCGGATCGCTCCCCGGCCGGGAAACCACCTCGAGACGTCCCCGAAGACCCCAAAGATGTGCCGGTGGCTGGAGCGAAGGGAAAAAGGGACCAAAACCCACCGGGACCGGCCGCCCCGGTGCGCCCCGTGCCCCCGGCCCCACGGATAATAGCGGGGCTGCGGGGGCGATTTCACGGAGATTAACCCCGCGCCTCGCGCCGGGGCTGCCGCTGCCCTCGACACCGCTCCCCGAGTGTATCAAAGGCGGATTACAGCCAGATCAGCCCCGTGGCCGGATTTATTAGCGGCAATTTATCACGTGGAGGCAGCCGGGGAGGGTGGAAGGCCAAGGGCAGGGGCGGAGGAGCCCGGCCTCCCTGCGGGGACCCGCGGCGTCGGCGGGGAGACCCCGGTTGAATTTTTGGGACGGGAGCAGTGCCGGGGTCGGTGTTTCCTCCCAGTTCCCCAAGGATTTTAGTGCAGGTTGGGAAAAGGCAGCTCAAGGCGGGGAAGAGGGGAAACCTTCAGCCTCGCCGCGCACCGGGCTGCCCCTCCGCACCTCCCCGGGGCTGGGGAAGGGAGACGGGCGCCCGGCACCGCTCTGGGAGGGCTGGAGGGTGCCGAAGCACCTCGGGGCCGGGGACGTCGCACGGGGCACACCCATGGGGCACACGGCATGTGGCACGAGGCTCACACCGATGCCACCAGACCCCAGCGGCCACCCCGGGCACCCCCAGCCCCTGCGGCGCGGGGACACCCGGCTCCGGGCGCGCGGCTCAGTCGGGGGAACGAGCCTGGAAGAGGTTAAAGTGGGGCGAGCGGGGAGAGAAGCCTCGGAACGGGGCGTTTTAATGACATTCCATTAAAGCTCCCTTTGGGGCCAGCGCGGCCGCCATGTGCTCCACATTCTCATGGTAATTATGAGACATCTGTATAGAGGCTCTTTTCTCATCAAAGATGGCTCTCTTCAAAGACACTCCTGGGAAACCCTTCACCTCTGACCCGGGGGGTCAGCGCTGAAACAGTGGCTCTATAGTGCGCGTTACTGTAAAGCCGAGTATCCTTTTTCCTCCGCTAACCTGACCAGGTCCCGGCTTTTCATGCGGGCCCGCGTTGAGCCGAGGGGGTGGGGGGCACCGGTTTGGGGACGGGTCCGTCCCCCCCCCACACACCCCTCCGGCGGTCACCGTTTCGGCAGCCCCGGCCACGGGTGCCGCCGCCGCCTGCGCTGACCCCGGCCGTGGCGATCAAAGCGGGAAGAAAAGGGTTTTAATGAGCGGGGCCGGGGCGGCGTTCTCCCTTCCCTTGCGCTGGGGAAGGGGGACCCCGATGTCCTCCTCCCCGCGGCGCCACGGCAAATCCCACCCCGGCTCCTGCACCAAGTCCCTGGGGGCGATTTTGGGGGGTCACGATAAGAAAACAGCCCTCTCCAAACGGTGGTCCCATTGCCGGGGACGTGCTCCACGGTGCCACCAGGCTCAACGCCGGTTCTGCAGCGTGGCGAGGCCACCCCGTGTCCCCACATCCCACGGGGACGTTTCCACCCCAAACAGCATCACCGCCCTCGGTGTCCCCCGGGTGCCACCTCCCCAGGCAGGGGACAGCGGGGCGGAGGGGATGGGTGCCTGGCGTCCCCCACCTTGGGGTGGCTCCGTCCCTCCGGCACGGCAGCGGCGCACGATCCCCGCGGCCCTTTCCAATAAGTGGCAAATGATTCTTCGTCCTGTCGCTCCCCGGCGGCAATAAACCTTAATCACAATGAAGTCATTTGATTTCCGCGTCCTGTAATCGCGCGGCGATTTGGCGTTAATTAACGAGCGCTTACGGGAAGGGACGGCTGCGGGAGAGAGCGCTGCGCTTTTCCAGATGACGGATGGCCTCCAGCGCCCGCCGAGCCCCCCGCAGCCCGGCCTCGCACCCGGCCGGGACGTCCCAACAGGGCATTGAGCCTAACGAAGCGCTCAGCTAACGAGGAAAGGGAAAGCAGTGCCAAGAAGAGCCCGGGGGACCTGTCATTTTTGGGCTCGGCACGGGTGCGCCCCATCCCCGTGGCTCCTGGATGGGGCTGGTGGGGAAACTGAGGCACGGAGGGGGACCGGGGAGGTGGAAGGGGACGTTTCTTTGCCACAACCTCCCCCTAAAGGGACGGGGGCATCCCGGCGGGGTGGCTTTGGGGTCAGGGCCGGGGGTGCTGGAGCATGGTGTTGACTCAACAGGGAATTAAGCTCGTTAGAAAGCAGCGGGGTCTGCGGGGGGAGACCCCGGGGGCGTGAAATCCCTCGCTCCCCCCCCCTCTTCCCCTGCTTCAGCCCCAGAAATGGGGTCGCACAGCCCCAAACGGCCGCTCCCTGGGAAGGAAACCTCGCTGCCGGTCTGCCGGTGGCGTTGTGGTGGATTCTTTAGTGTCTCATACAAGGGTTGGGCTGGGTTTCCCCGCACCCCAAGGACAGGTCCCAAATCCAATCGCCCTCCACCACCACCTCGCTCTTGACCCCAGTCGCACTCAGCCCCTCTCCATCCCCCGGCGCGGGATTGTTCCCTTTGTGCCAGAGACTCCCCGAGTTGGCCGCTCCCTTGCGGGCGGCTTGGCATCGAACCCTAATTATTCTCTTGTCAATTCGATTTTACGAAGTCTCCATATTTTTGCGGGGGGCGTTCTGTTCGCCCTGCCTCGTGGGAATACCTCCCATGCAATCAGACCCGGCGGAGGGGCAGGTTTTACAGAGCTGCTGCCGGCGCCGCAGCCCACCACTGGCTCATTTGGGGCCCTCGCCTCCCCTCTCCAGGTGGGTACGGAGCCACCGATGGCTTGGAGGTGGTGGACACCCCTCTGGTGCGTGACTGGGACCCCCCCAGTTTGTCCCAGTGCCCAGCTCAGAGCTGTGTGTGTCTCATTTTCCCCAGCAGTGCAGCACAGGGGGCTGGTGGCAACGTGGCACGGCGGTGATGGAGCCAAACGTCCCCTGGTGCCACCACAGGAGGTCAAGGGGTGTTTGGGGGCCTGGTGGCACCCCCAGATAATGGGATGGGGAAAGGGTCAAGGATGGATGGGATGGGATGGGGATGAGGGTGAGGATGAGGATGAGGATGAGGATGAGGATGAGGATGAGGATGAGGATGAGGATGAGGATGAGGATGAAGGTGGGGCTGGGGCTGGGAACAGGAATGGGGATTGGGATTGGAATGAGAATGGGGATGAGGATGAGGATGGGAATGAATGGTAATGGGGAAAGGATGGGGATTAGAATGAAGGTGGGAATGGGAACAGGGTTGAGGACAGAGACAGAGATGAAGATGAAGCTAGGGATGGGGATAAGGATAAGTGGGGCACTTCCCAGGGTGGGGATCTGGGAGGTGACCCCACTATGTGCCAGGAGGCTGGATCCAGCCCATGAGGACCCCCAGGCCCACTGCAGGGAGCTGGGGAGCAGCACGGGCACCCTGGGGGCTGCTCCGGGGGCTGCTGCCGGCCCCATGGAGAGCCCCTGTCTGCGTGCAGGCCGATAAATCCTCCCGCCGTATATACGCCACCCGAGCGCCTGGGTGCCGGATTTTGTCTGGTGCCTTAATGTCAGCACTGTAAATTAGCTCCTGGCACCGAGGCGACCTTGACGAGTTCTCCCCAAGAAAGGCTGAGAGCCGGGAGGGGAGTGGAGCCGGAGGGGGGGACACGCGGCTGCCCCGTCCCCAGTTGTGCCTCAGTTTCCCCAGAGCAAGGCGGGCTGCTGCAGGGTGGGCACAGGCTGCTGGCACCCCTCAGAGCCCAGCCCATGGGGTGCTGAGCCCCTGGGTGCTGCCTGAGCCCCCCATCACCAAAATCCCCCCCGTGCCGCGCTCCCATGGGGATGCCAGGCCCCAAGGGACGGAGGCTCCGTGTCGCTGCGTCGGGGGGACCCGCTCCTGGCCGGGAAGGGGTTAAGGAGCCGTGCACACACTCCCCGTGGCAGCCCCTGCGCATAGCATCTGGCTACTGACCGCAAATTTACCTCCCAATTATCGATCCCCGGCACCGCCACGCGCGCACGGGCGGGCACAGGGGCGGCGTGCACGTGGCTGGGACACGCGTGGCGGCGCCGCGCACGGCTTTGCACGGCGGCACGAAGCCGCCCGCCTCGCCAGGGAGCTTGGCCGCCCCTCGCACAACTGCCACGAGCCTCCCCCTCCTCAATTTTGCTCCCCAGATTGTCCTGACAAGCGGTTCGCACCTCGCGGATCCCTCCGACAGCCGGGCAGCGCCGCGGCAGATGGAGCCGGCAGTCGGCGTGGCCAAATGGGGAGCGGGGCTGCGGCGGCCGTCCCGGCCGGGCGCTGGAGCCCGGCGCTGAGCTACCGGCAGCCAAGCAGCCACTTAATCGATCCATCGAGAAATTTATCTGCTCCCCCCGTTTGGATCGGCTCCAATTAGTTAAAATTAGCAGCCGGCGACGCGGCTCCGGCCTTGCGGGGAGGGGAACGGAGGTGTTGGGTGGTGTGGGGGTGTGCATGGGTGTGCGTGGTTGTGCACGGCTGTACATGGGTGTGCATGGCTGTGCATGGCTGTGCACGGCTGTACATGGGTGTGCAAGGTTGTGCATGGCTGTGAGAGGCTGTGCATGGCTGTGAGAGGCTGTGCATGGCTGTACATGGGTGTGCACGGGTGTGCATGGCTGTGCACAGCTGTGCATGGTTGTGCATGGCTGTGCATGGCTGTGCATGGCTGTGCATGCATGTGCACGGGTGTACATGGCTGTGCATGGCTGTACATGGGTGTGCATGGCTGTGCATGGCTGTGCATGCATGTGCATGGCTGTGAGAGGCTGTGCATGGATGTGCATGAGTGTGCATGGCTGTGAGAGGCTGTGCATGGATGTGCATGAGTGTGCACGGCTGTGCATGGGTGTGCATGGCTGTACGTGGCTGTACATGGGTGTACAAGCACGTGCATGGCTGTGCATGGCCACGCATGTGTGTGCACAGGTTTGTGTGCATGGGTTTGCAAGCATTCCCACCGTTTTGCACGCACGTGCACGCATGTGCACGGCTGTGCACACGTGTACGTGGGGTGTGCATGCCTGTGGGTGGGTGTGCGTGTGCGTGCACCTGTGTGCACACGTCTTCCCATGGTTTTTATGCGAGTTGCAGCACTGCCAGGGGTGGAGGACGTCTGTGCCGAGGGTGCACCTGGATTTTAGGGGGGGGCAGACAGGGGGGTGGACAGGCGGACAGACGGACGGACACGGGCGCGCCGCTTTTACATGCAAATAGATGAGGCGCCGGGGAGGGTGGGGGGAAAGGGAATTGAAACAGCCCCAGGTGGATAACGCGAGGCAGCAATTTCATACCTTCCCTGGACATATTATCCATTATTAGGGGAAAAAAAATAATAATAAAAAAAAAGAAAAAAAGGGGGAAAAATACCAGCCGGGGAGGCTGCATCGTGATGTGCGAAACGGCTGCACCCACCCCCCACGCTGCTCTCACTGCTTAAAAGTGGCTTTTTTTTTATTTATTTTTTGTTATTATTTTTAATTTCCACCCCCCCTCCCCCCCAGTCTTGGCTCCCCGCGCCGACCCTCCCCGTCTCTGATTGACTTTGAGTGACGGCTCTGCCCATCACGCAGCGATGCCTTCGCCCCACGGCTTCTGCAGCCCCGGCGATGCAATTTGGGGTTTTTTTAGCACAAATCTGCACCGAGCCGGGCTGATTCGCCACACCGAGCCCCGGCCGAGCGGCTGAGCCCACCCCACGGTAACTTTTCCCCGTGGCCTTTTCCAGCTCGCCCTCGAAGGGAGCCCAGCGCCCCTTCTCCTGGTGCTTGGCCACCCATAACTCAGCCCCGCGCGGTGTTTGCCTAAAATATTCCCCCCCCCGGACGTTATTTATAGAAGGGTCACGTGCAGCTGGGCCCGTGTCCTTTGGTTTGAAAAGGCCATTTTTGACTTTTCTCTAATGGGCTTTTAAAAATCTGCAATAAAACATTGGCGGCTCCGCGCCGGCATCGCCACGGCCCGCAGGAACCTGCAGACTGGGCTGCACTGGGAGAGGACTGGGGGCATACTGGGATAGGGCTGGGGGTATACTGGGATGAAACTGAGGACTATACTAGGACCATGCTGGGGGCATACTGGGATCAGCCCAGGGGAATACTGGGATTGGACTGGGGGAATACTGGGATGAGCATGAGGGCTGTACTGGTATCAGACTGGGGCTGCAGTGGGTTAAAATGGGGGTCCGTAATAGGATCAGGATGGGGAGAATACTGGGATCAAACTGGGGACAATACTTGGGTCAGATGGGGGTGTACTGGTATCAGACTGGGCCACATCGGGATCAGACTGGGGCTGCTGTGGGACCAGACTGGGAGCAGAATGGGACCAAACTGGGGAGAATACTGAAATCAGACTGCAGCTGCCCTGGGACCATACTGGGGGGGCCTAACAGGGTCATACTGGGGAGATGGGGCATACTGGGAGCAGAAGGGGACCGTGCTGGGAAGGATGGGGCTGCACTGGGATGAGACTGGGGTCACCCCATCCCACCCGGGGAGGGGCGCGGCGCCGGAGCGGTGCTGGCACGCGTTCAGCGAGCGTCACTGCCAGCTCCAGTGCCAAGGAAAGGGAAAAAAAAAAAAAAGGTGTTGGGTTATTTTTTTTTAAGTGGGGAAAAAGGGAAAAAATGAAATGAAATGAAATGAAATAAAGTAAAATGAAATGAAATCAAATAAAAAAAAGTAAAATGAAATGAAATAAAGTAAAATAAAAATAAATGAAATTAAAAAAATGAAATAAATAAAATGAAATAAAAAATAAATTTAAATTAATAAAATAAAATAAAATAAAATAAAATAAAATAAAATAAAATAAAATAAAATAAAATAAAATAAAATAAAATAAAATAAAATAACCCAGCCCATGAGTCAGAGCGAAGGAGCTCGTTGGGTCACTGACAATAAGGAAAAACATTAAAAACATTAATGAGGATACGCTGTTTGGTCGCTCAAGGGAGCGAGAGGCAATTAGGATATAATATAGGTTTTATTTGATTTTTATAAATAGTCCACACCTCTCCCTTCGCCCGGCCCCGCACCCGGAGCCTCCCGCGTCGCTTCGGGCGCTCTCCCGCGCCGACCCCGACCCCGCCTCAACGAGAGAGGAGGGAGCAAAAAAAAAAGAATAAAATAAAATAAAATAAAAAGGAAGAAAACCGAGAAGCCGCCCCAAAATCCCCGTCCCCAAGGCCACTGCGGTCGCGAGCCCCCCGGGCTTTTGGGGGGGGGTCACTGCATGGGGATGTAGGGCCAGCTGAAGGTGGAGCCCGCCAGCAGCATGTCGCGGATCAGGGTCTCGATGGGGGTCTTGCCCACCAGGCGGACGAAGAAGAGCTGCTCGATGACGGGCGCCGAGACGATGCGCAGCGAGGGCAGGCGCAGCAGCAGGCGGCCGAAGCGGCTGGGCTGGCTGGGGTGCTGGCTGCGCACGTACTCCTCCAGGGCGCACTGCGACTTCTCCTGCACGCTCTCCACGTGGCCCAGGTCCGACAGCCCCACGGCGTCTGCGGGGAGGGGGGGGTCAGCGGGGACGGGGACCCCCCCCCCCCCACCCCGAGACCCCCCCCCCCCAGGGGTCGCAGCCCAGCGGAGAGGAGCGGGATGGGGAAGGGGAAACTGAGGCACGGAGCCCCCCCAAAGGGATCCGGAGGGGGTGGGTGGTTGGCCACGCCCCCTTTTGGGGTCGATAGGCCACGCCCGTTTGACCACACCCGGGTATAGGATAGTTTAGCCACGCCCATTCAGCCACGCCCCGTTTAGCCCCTCCCCTTCCAGCCCCACCCCGTTTAACCCCACCCCATTTAACCCTGCCCTGTCCCACCCCACAATAATGAGCCCCGCCCCCAATTTAGCACCGCCCCCAATTTAGCCCCACCCCCAATTCAGCCCCACCCCATTTCAGCCCCACCCATCCCCTCCCAGCCCTTTAGCCCCTCCCACCCCACCCCATTTCAGCTCCTCCCACCCATTCCCAACCCCCAACCACACCCTTTTATGTCCCACCCCCTTCGCCCCACCCCCTTTAACCCCGCCCACTCCCCCCCCAGCCCATTCACTCCCAGCTCACCCGGCCCTCCCCACCCACCCCCACCCCATCCAGCCCCGCCCCATCAGAACCACACCCCATTAAGCCCCGCCCACAACCAATCGGTTAAGCCCCGCCCCTCGCCCCACCCACCTTTAGCCCCGCCCACCCCAGCTGCATCCCCCACCCCATCACCCCACGGCACCCCCACCCCGTTGCGACCCCATCCATTAAGACCCCGCCCACTTCGACCCCACCCCTCGAGGTCACGCCCACCGAGACCACGCCCATTTAGACCACGCCCATTTAGGCCACGCCCTCCCTTTCGGCCATGCCCCCTCACCGGGCGAGAAGAGCGCCACGGCCTTGAGGCAGGCGTACTCGGCGGCGTCGACGTGCAGCGCCTTGAGCTTCTCCACCTGCTCCTGGAAGACGCGGATGTGGTCCATGAAGGCCACGACGCGGTCGGCGGCCATGGGGGCGGCGTGGAGGCCGGCGGCGGCCAGCAGCGGGGCGGCGTGCAGGGGCAGGGCGCTCTGCGCCGCGTTGAGCACGAAGAGCTCGCTCCAGCCCAGGCGCAGCAGGGCCACCTGGTCGGAGAGCTGCAAGTCCGGGAAGAAGGGGATGCCCTTGGCCCACTCGATGGCGCTGAAGAGGAGGCGGGCGGCCAGCTCGCAGATGCTCTCGATGCCCACCACGCTGCTGGGCTGCAGGCACTGGGCGCCGTAGCGGGCGGGGGGATAGGGCTCGGCGCGCAGCAGCAGGGAGATGAAGCCGCTCAAGTAGCCGTGGCCGCCGTACGGGTCCCCCGGGGCCAGCGGGTACTGGCCGGGGCTGCTCTGGGCGTGAGCCATGCGGCCCCGCTGCACGGCTGCGGAGCGGAGCAGGGGGTCAGCACCGTGGTGCTCAGCCCACGGCGCAATCCCCCGAAACCTCCCCAGGGCTTAAAAACACCGGGATGGGGTGTGGAGAGAGGATGGGGTGCCCCGAAGGGAATGGGGTGCAGCAATAGGATGGGGTACCCCAAAGGGAATGGGGTGCGGAGAGAGGATGGGGTGCCCCAAAGGGAATGGGGTGCGGAGAGGAGATGGGGTACCCCAAAGGGAATGGGGTACAGAAAGGAGATTAGGGTGTCCCGATGGGATTGGGGTGCCCCAATGGGAATGGGGTGCGGAGAGGAGATGGGGTGCAGAAAGGGAATGGGGTGTCCTGGTGGGAATGAGGTGCAGAAAGGGAATGGGGTGCTCCGATGGGAATGAGGTGTAGAAAGGGGATTAGGGTGTCCTGATGGGAATGGTGTAACCTGATGGGAATGGGGTGCAGAGAGGGGATGGGGTTCCCCAAAGGGAATGGGGTGCAGAGAGGAGATGGGGTACCCCAATGAGAATGAGGTGCACTGATGGGAATGGGGTGCAGCAAGGTGGCCCAAAAGGAAGGGCACGACAGATTTTTTGGGGCCCGAATGCAAGCATTTGGGGTCACCACCTTCTTGCAAGGAGCTTGTGCTAACGAGGGGCCCGGGGGTGCCCCCCAGGGGCTGTGTCCCTGTTGCCACCCCCTGAATTTCTTCCCATTTGGGATTAAAACCCCAAAGGATCAGCCAGGAGGGTGGGACGGGCTACAAGGGGCGTCCGTCTGCCCAGCACCAGCTGCGGCTCATCTTGGGGTGCAAACAGCACCCCAAAAAAAAAACAAAATAAAATAAAAAAATCGAGGGTTGGGGTTGCACCGGCCGGATCCGTGCGGCGGGTAGGGGTCCTCGCACCTCCTCCCCAGCCCCCCGCTCGCCCCCAGTATCGCCGCCCCCCGCCGCGGGGGCAGACCCTGAGCGGGGCTTAGCCTAATGCGGCGTGACAGTCCCAAGTGTCATCCAGCGGTCGGGATCACCCCTGCGGCCGGCCCCGCTCTCCCTGGCCTCCCCGCGGGCACCGGGTGCCCCAGGAACCCCTCGGCTCCTCCTGCCCCAGCTGCTTCCCACCCCTCGGGGCGCAGCGTGCGGCCCCGCACTCCCAAAACGCTCCCAAAACGCTCCCAAAATGCTCCCAAAATGATCCCCCCGCTCGGCGTCACCCCAGCGGGGTGCAGCCCGGCGCTCACCTTGGGTACAGCCCTGTTTGCACCTCTACCAACCCCAAACCCTCCTTGTGTCGCCCCAGATCCCCATTGCAGCACCAACAAACCCCGTTTGCATCATCCCAAATCCTCACTGCAGCACCAACAGCCACAAACCATCTTTGCATCACCCCAAAACCCTTTTGCATCACCCCAATCCCCCTTTGCATCACCCCAAACCCCCTCTGCATCACCCCAAACCCCCTCTGCATCACCTCAAACCCCCTTTGCATCACCCCAAACTCCCTTTGCATCACCTCAAACCCCCTTTGCATCACCTCAAACCCCCTTTTCACCCCCCAAACCTCCTTTGCACACCCCAAACCCCCTTGCACCACCACCAGCCCCAGCACCACCAAGTATTTGATTTATTACAGCAGCGAGCCCGGCCGAATTCGCTGCCACAGGAGGAAAAAGCCGCTGCGCGAGTCCGAAGGGGGTGACTTCGCACCCACTGAAACCTCTTTTTGCCCCTTTTTGGGCAAAAATTTGGTTCATCAAAACACCCAAACGCCGCTCACTCGGCCTGGTCACCAGGATCATGAGTGTGCCGCATGTCCCACCCCGAGTGATTTCCTGATGGCCAAGGTTTAATCCACCTCTCCAAGCTAAATCTTGACCCGCTTTCACCCAGGACGTCCTCCAGGAAGGAATTCAGCCCAACCCAGGCGGGTGCCAGGAGGGTTTTGGGGCCCATGGGGCGATGCCATTAGGGGCAACCAGGTGGGGAAACCGAGGCACGGAGCCACGGCCAAGCTCCTTGTGCTGAACCCCGATCCGCAGCACGGCCAGGGCGAGCACAGGCAGCGGCAGCAGCTCTTGGAATTGCCTTTTCTGAATTAAAACAAAGAAGAAAAAAAAAAAAGAAAAAAAGAAAAAAAAAACACACACCAAGAATCCAAATCCTGACCCCAAACGACCCCCTGAGAGCCAGTGCCCAGCACGATCCACACAGTGCCAGCACCGAGCACGCGGGGACGCGACGAGACGGCGAAACCAGAGGGGATTTAATACAGGTTCAATAAATTTAATACAGGTTCAATAAATTTCATACCGGTTCAATAAAACCTCAGGTGCAGCTCAGCAGGTCCCAGCGCCGGCGCTTTGCAGTGCTCGAGCGATGCTAATATCAATTATCAGCCCAAAACTAAGCCGTGGATTTTTTATTTTTATTTTGTTTGAATGGCCCCAAAATCTTTTTTGGTTTTGGAGACGACCCGAGCGGGGTCGTGGATCCGTACGGGTGCCACCAAACGTTTCTCTACAAATGAACGCCGAACTCCGGGAGCGGCTTCTCCCAGCACGGCCACTTCCCTGAGAGGTTTCCCGAGGGAAATGGGGTTAAAACCCCGTGTTTTGGGCAGCCTCGGCACGAGCGGCGACGCCAGAAATCCTGGGGAATTTGTGGGATTTCTGCTGTGGGAGCTAATCCCCTGCTCTGGCTGCGCGGAGATCGGCTGCAGGCGGCTCTCCCCGCGCACACGCACGCTGCCACCGGCCTTTTTTTGGGGGGGAGAAAAGCAAAAATCGAGGTTAGGCTCGAGCCCGTTTGGGGAGCGAGCCGCCACGACCAGGCGACGCTGGGAACAGGGGGACGGCCGCCCTCGCCCTGCAGAAATGCACACAAAAAAAATCCTGTTTGCAGACGGGGCCAACCCCGCGCGACCCCGCACCCGTCCCACCCAGCGCCCGGGGTGCAAAGTCCCCAACTTGGCCACGCTCCCGGGGCTCCACCAAGCACGAGGAGGACGCACTCCTCACTGGAGCGGGGTTTTTGGGGACAATTGAGCCGTTTTCAGCACCGGCCGCAGCAAGGAGCAGGGGATGAGGCCGATCGGCCGTGGCATGGCTCAGTGTGTACTCTGCGGCCATCCCAAAGAGCCCTAAACCCAAAACCCAACCCCAAATCCAGCCAGTGCCTGACCACACCACCCCCTCACCTCCTTCCCTTCCAGCCAACACCAGCACGGGCGCCTGCAACAGATCTCGCCCTCACCAGAGCCTTTTAAATACATAGATCTATTTTAACATCACCTTGATTTAAATGCTGAGAAAACCCGAAAAGCCCCAGCACTGTGAATGCACCAGGGACCTCGCAGGCTGAGACCCCCCGAGGGACCGAGGTGACAATTTTCCTGCTGCTCCCGAGGTGGCAGCGGGGCCGGCGGCACGGGGACGCTCAGCAGCTCCGACCCGTGCCGATGCCAATGCCCCAACTCCCCTATTTCCCATTATTTTCTGCAATTCCTCTATTTCCCATCATTTTTGTGCAATTCCTCTATTTCCCATCATTTTTGTGCAATTCCTCTATTTCCCATCTTTTTTTTTTTTTGCATATTCTCTTTTCCATTATTTTGTGCAATTCCTCCATTTCCCATTATTTTGTGCGATTCCTCTATTTCCCATCATTTTTTTTTTCTTGCAAATCCCATTTTCCATTATTTTGTGCAATTCCTCCATTTCCCATTATTGCTCGCAATTCTTCTATGTCCCATCATTTTGGGTGATTCCTCTATTTCTTATCATTAATCCTGTTTTCCATTATTTTGTGCAATTCCTCCAGTTCCCATTATTGCTTGCAATTCTTCCATTTCCCATCATTTTTGGTGGCTCCTCTATTTCCTATCATTTTGTGCGATTCCTCTACTTCCCATCATTTTTGGCGATCCTCTATTTATTCCCCATCATTTCATGAAGTTCCTCTATTTCCCATCCTTTTGTGCAGTTCCCCTATTTCCCGTCACTTCGTGCAGTTCCCCCATTCCCATCATTTCACGCAATTTCCCCATTTCCCATCCTTTTCCACGAGCCGGGGCGCGATGCCCTCTCCCGCCGGGACGGCGGCTGCTGCTGCGGGAGCTCTCCCCCAGCCGCTGCCCGGATTTAGCACCTCGGTTCCCTTTTAACAATATTTTAATTCTAAAAACGGCAACTTTGCAGGTGGGAGCGTGGCCGCGGGCGGTCCCAACCGTTGCTGAACGGCGCCAGCCTGGTGCAGGCAGGCAGCAAACCCTTCTCCTGCCTAATCCTGCCCTCGAGCCGCTCGCCTCCCGCGGCCCACGGCACCCGCACGGCGACAACCAACGCAGGAAGAAAAGGGACAGGGACAAATCCCCGGGCTTTGAGCAGCGGGAGGAACACCCTCGGTCCTTCAGGTGGTGCGTGACACGGGAGAATAGTTTGCAGCTCGGGCAACGGAGGCAAAATCAGCCCGAATTCAACGGGAAAGGCTTCGCGCTGTCGAGCCTGCCGGCCACCGGTGAATAAATCTCCCATTCGGCAGCAAACGCACAGCACACGGGGGTTCGGCCGTCTGAGCAGAGCCTGGGCCACCGCTGCAATTATTTACAATTAATTAATGAGTCGCCAGCCCCGTGCCCCAGCACGGAGGACGCCGCGCGGTTCGTTCGGCGGCGGAGCTGCAGCGCCGAGGTTTCGGCTCGGTGAGGCCGGAGGAAACCCGCGCCAGCCCCCAGCGCTTCGCCGTCGCCTGCTCGCCCAAATACGCAATTTCAGGCTTTCAAATAAAATAAAATCAAGCAGCGAAGGAAGCACCACCGGTTTCTAAAGCCGCTGCTTTGGGGAGAAAAGAAAAACAGGAGAAGCAAAATGTGATCACGGGGCTCGGTTCGAGTCGGACGAGGTAACGGCACACGTCGCACCGCTGCTGGTTGGAAACGCGATTTTAATCCCGGTCACGCTAAGTATTAGAGCAGCTAATTCAGCCTCATTAACTTCAGATTTGCCGGACACTCCTCCCAAAAGCCAAATTCCTAATCTTTGAAAGAATATCTGTATTACTGCCCTCTAATCCCCTGCTCCTTTACCAACCGCATCCCTGCTCTGGGCGGAACGGGGAGGAAGGCGAAACCGCTCGCGGCTCTGCGCGGACACGGCCCCATAAATCGAGCCAAAGCCAAGCCCAAAAGAGCCCCGAAGTTGACAGGAGCGGTCGCGATGGGGGCAGAGCAAAGCCAGCCGAGGAGCCGGGTCCCTCCGCGCAGCCTTGGCTGCAGAGCTGGGAGCAGAGGGGCACCGGGCGCCGCGCCGCTCGCCGGCCCCGTTCGCCCTAATTAAAAGCCAGGCGAAGCGCTGGGGTTCGTCCTCCCCCCCGGGGGGACAACCTGCAAGGGCAACCGGGGGACCCGCCGCTGAATTTGGGTTGGGAAAAAAATAGGGGAGAGACGGAGCCCTTGGGGATAAGGAGACGGGCGAGGGGATTCGGCGGCGCTGGGGGATGCTCGGCCGCGGCACGGGGAAGTTTCATCTCCATTTCGAGAGGGAGGCAAGGGGCGACCAACGGCCCCCGGCACGGCCGCCCCCAGGGAGTCGGGGTCCCGGCACCCCGGCATTGGGGAGGGGGCTGGACGGGACAAGAGGTGGCAACAGGGGGCGAGAGGATGGAGAGAGATGGACAGAGGAGAGGGGAAGGAAAAATGAAAGCAAGCGGCGGAGTTTTCTCTTTCTTTTTCTCTTTTTCCCCCTTTTTCTTTCTCTTTCCTTCCCTCCGGCAGCCCTTTCTCTCCCTCTTTCACTTTCCCTCTATCACTTTCTCTTTCTTTCGCCTCTCCTTTCTCTTTCCTCCCTTCCTTTTTCTTTCTCTTTTCTCTTTCTTTTTGCTTTCTCTCTTTTGCTTTCCCTTCCTCTCACCTTTCTCTTTCTTTTGTCTTTTTCAGTTTTGCTTTCTCTCCATTCTTTTCCCTGTTCTTTCCCCATCATTTTTTTTTTTTTTTTACTTTTTCCTCTTCTTTCTTCCATCACTTCCCCCCCCCCCTTTTTTTTTTTTCCGCTCTCACCCTTTTTCCCTTCCCCTCCCTTTCTCCCCCCCACTCCCTCCTCCTCACCCCCTTCCCCCTTTCTCTCTCCCCATTCTCCCCCTTCCTTCCCCGACCCCTCTCCCCACCGCACCCCTCCAGGACTCAGAGGGGACCCCAACCCTCCTTCCCATCCCCAGCACCTCGCACCTTCCCTCCTCATGCCGACCCGGAGGCACTTTCGGAGCCGGCAGTACTGGCACTGGTTGCGGTGGTGCTGGTCCACGGGGCAGTCGCGCCCCCCCCGGCAGCTGTACGAGAGGTTGCGGCGCACCGAGCGCTTGAAGAAGCTTTTGCAGCCCTCGCAGGTGAACTGCCCGTAGTGCTTGCCGCTCGCCTTGTCCCCGCACACCAAGCAATCCGCAGCCGCCGCCGGTTTCTCCGCCGCCCCCGGCGTTTTGGCCGCCCCCGCCGCCGCCTCCGGGGCGCACGGAGCTGGCGGAGGAGGCTCCGGCCACGGCCCCGCCGCCAGGGCCATGGTGGGGCGGCGGGGCCGGGAGGGAATCCCCCCCCCGCTCCCCCCTCCTCCTTCCCCTCCCGGGAATAAAAGGGGGAGCCCCCCCCAACCCCCCGGGGAAGTGGAAGTCCCGAGGGGAGGGATGGGGAAAGGGGATGGGGATGGAGAGGGGGGCAGCGGGTGGAGAGGGGGGGACCGGGGATGGAGAGGGGGGGACCGGGATGGAGAGGGGGGGACCGGGATGGAGAGGGGGGGACTGGGATGGACAAGGGGGAACTGGGGTGGAGAGGGGGGGACCGGGATGGAGAGGGGGGGACCGGGATGGAGAGGGGGAACTGGGGTGGAGAGGGGGGACTGGGATGGAGAGGGGGGACTGGGATGGACAAGGGGGGACTGGGATGGAGAGGGGGTCTCCGAAATGGGAAGGAGCCCCGGGATAAGAGGGGGGGCACCGGGATGGAGAAGGGAGGAACCGGGATGGGGAAAGGAGCCCCGGAGCCGGGAGCGCCCGGGATGGGGAAAGGACCCTGGGACCGGAGTGGGGGGGGGGGGGGAGCGGCGGAGCCCCGCGCCCCGGTAAAAGGGACCGGGAGTGGGGGGCGAGGGGGGGGGGGGGCCGGGGAAAGCGTCGGAGCGAAGCGGGAGAGGACGGGAAGGAGGGGACGGAGTGCGGCGGGGATGGAGGGATGGGGAAGGACTGGCGGAGGAGGAGGAGGAGAAAGGGAAAAGTTCCTTCCCCTCCCCGCCGCCGAGCGGGGGCTGCCCGGGAGGGTCCGCGGGGGGGGGGGCGGGCGGCGGAGGGGGGGAGGAGGAGGAGGAGGAGGAGGAGAGGGGGGGGGGGGTCCCGGCTTCGGGGGGGGGGAAGAGGGGGGCGGCTCCCCGTTAAAGGGGGGGGCCCCCGGGGAGGGAGGGAGGGGGACCCCGGGGTGGGGTGGGGGGGGGGCCCCCGGGGGCCCGGAGCGGCGGTCGCTGCCCCTCGCCGCTGCCGCCCCGGGCTGCCCCCGGGCCGGTCACCGCCCCACGGGGCGGGACGGGGCGGGACGAGGACGGGGGGGGGGGGCTGCGTTGGGGGGGGAGGCTGTCTGTCTGTCTGTCTGTCCGTCTGTCCGTGTGCACGCGTTGCCGGGCGCTGGGCGGCTCCCCGTGCGCGTGGCCGCGGGCAGCCCACGCGTGGGCACGGCGCTGGGTAGCCGGGAGCTTCACCCCCCGGTAACGGCGTGAAATTGGGGGGGGGGAAATGTGCTCGCGTGGGGGCGTGGACACGCGTGGGGGGGGCAGCGGGGTGAGGAGAGGGGTCTGGGGGTGCCACGGGAGGGGGGGCAGCGAGCGCACGGCGGGGGGGGGGGGGCAGGGGGCGTGCGCGGCCCCACGGGGAGCACGGACACGCGTGGGGGCGCGCCCCCTCCCGACCCGGTGCGGGCCACGTGACACCGCCCCCTGCCCCTGCCCCTTTCCCGCCGGCGCGCCCCGTGCCGCGCCATATAAGGGCACAGGGGGCGGGGCCTCCGCCAGCCCCCTCCCCCTCCCGTCCTCGGAGAGCCGGCGCGGCGGAGCCAATCAGCGCCGAGGGGGCGGGGCGATGAGGGAGAAGGGGCGGGGCCCAGGCGAAAGGAGGCGTGGCCTGGAGAAGGGGGCGGGGCTTAGGCGGGCGCGGGGTTTAGGGGCGGGGGCGACCCCGGGGGGGGGGTCCCAGGGGGGGGGAGGGCACCGGGACCGGGCTGGGGGGCTGGGGACGGACCCCGGGGGGGGGGGGTGGGGAAGGGGCCAGGGCCGGGGGGTGCCGAGGTTGGGGGTTAGGGGGGCACCGGCACCGTAAATCCCCCCCCCCCCCAGCTCCCTTTTGGGTAAAATTCGTGAGATTTGAGCTCCTGACAGCAGCGGGGACAGCGCTGAGGGACGGCCGGGGTCAGCGCCACCAAAAAAAGAAGGAAAACGGCCAATTTCCTGGCACGGGGGCGTGGAGGCAGCCAGGGGACACTGGAGGGGACACCGGACGGCCACCACGGCTCGGAGGCGGCAGCAGAATGGGCCGGGCCCTGATTTATGGCCACCGGGCCGTGATTTAGGGCCACCGGGCCCTGATTTATGGCCAGCGGGCCCTGATTTATGGCCAGCGGGCCCGAGCGGTGGCCCCGTGCTGGGAAAGGGCCTTCCCGGGGTCGCTGGCGTGACGTCCTGCTGGTGTTGCAGCCCCCCCGAGGTCACATCCCACGGGTGTCACACCCCACGGGTGTCACACCCCCCCGTGTCCCGTCCCCACAGTGTCCCACCCCACTCGTGTCACATCCCACAGGCACCAACCCCCCCCCCAGTGTCCCATCCCCCCAGTGTCACCTTCCCCCCGTGTCCCACCCCACTCGTGTCCCACCTCCCCAGTCTCCCACCCCCCTGGTGTCACCCCCCGTGTCCCACCCCACTCATGTCCCCATCCCATTCATGTCCCACCCCCCGTGTCCCACCCCCCCGGTATCTCTCCCCCCATCCCCATCCCAGTCGTGTCTCACCCCACTCATGTCACATCCCACAGACATAAACCCCCCATGTCCCACCCCACTCGTGTCCCCATCCCACTCATGTCCCACCCCCCTGGTGTCACCCCCCCCGTCCCCACCCCCCTCGTGTCCCCCCCACGGGTGTCAGCCCCCCCCCGCCCCCCCGCGTGGCCGCCAGCACCCGCGGGTGCCCCCCGTGCCCCCTGCCCCTCCGCGGGCTCCCGGGGAGGGGCGGGGCCGCAAGGCCTTCTGGGAGCTGTAGTTCCGCCGGGGGCACGTGACGGGGCGGAGGGGGGCGGGGGGACTCCATTTCCCAGCGTGCCCCGCGGCGGAGCGCAGCC
>OZ022454.1:905685-1319627 GCA_963989345.1 Clangula hyemalis
GCTGGGTGTTATTGGGGCAACACGGCGTAAGGGGGGGGGGGTCGGTGTAAGGGGGGGGGGGGATTTCATTTTTTTTTGGTGTTGTTTCTGTGGTTTTCGTCGTTTTTTGTTGTTTTTTTTTTTTTCTTTAATTCTTTACAAACATCTAAAAACTACAGCACGGCACGACTGCATACGGACAGAACTATGGATGTGCTCCGAGAAAAGACCAGCTACACCGAAGGGGGGGGGGGTAGGAGGAGGAGGAAGAGCAGGAGGAGGAAGATGAGGAAGAGGAGGAGGAGGAGGAGGAGGACGGCACTCGGACGAGATGAAGCACGCGCCGCTCAGAGGGGAGGGGGGGGGGGGCTCCCAAGTGCTTTTTGCATAGACCTCAGCCTCTGCTCCTTTTTTTTGGGGGGGGGGGGGGGCTGAGCCTCCCCAGGGTGCCCAAGGTGAGGGGGGGGGGGGGAGCAGCCCCGCCACCCCCCCCATCCCCCCCGCCACCCCCCAATGTTTTTTTGGGGGTCCCGCTTTTTGGGGCGCCGCCGTTGTGCTTTGCGAACCGCTGGGGTGGGGGCTTTGTGCTCTGGGCTGGGGGAGACGGGGTTGGGGTTTTTTTTGAGGGGGGGGGGACGACGACATGGATTGACCCCCCCCCCCTTTTAAATGCCCCCCCCCCCACCGTTCCCTTTTAAAAGCCTAAGGAAGGAAAAATTGGAAAAAAAAAAATAGGGAAAAAAAGGAAGCAGCAAATGGGGGGGGGGGGGGGGGGTGCAGGTGACCCCCCCCCAATGCCGCAGCCACCATCCCGCACCCCAAAACGCAGCCGTGCCCCCCTCCTACAGCGGGGGGGGGGGGGGGGGTGGAATTACACCCCGGGGGGGGGGGCACGTTTGTCCTGCTTCCCCCTGCCAATTGACCCCCACCCCACCCAAAATGGGGCTGAGGCTGCAGGGGGCAGACCCCAAATTCATCACCAGCACCCCAAATCGGATAAAGGGGGCGGGGGGGGGGTTTGCTGCACCGGGAGAGGTGTGAGGTGCTGGGCTCAGCACCCCAAAATGGGGCTCTGCACCCCAAAACTGGGCTCAGCACCCCAAAATGGGGCTCTGCACCCCAAAACTGGGGGGCTCTGCACCCCAAAACTGGGCTCTGGATCCCAAAATGGGGCTCTGCACCCCAAAAAGTGGGGGGGGGGCACGCTGAAGTGCCGCGCACCCCAAAGGATCGTGTGCTTTAAGGTGGTGCGCACCCTAAAATCCCGTGCACACCACACCCCCCCCCCAATTTAGGGCTGAGCACCCTAAATGTCGAGCACCCCAAGGTGCTGAGCACCCCAATATTCCCAGCCTCAGCCACGGGGGGGGGGGGGGGAACCAATTCACGCCCCCCCCCCACCCCCACCCCCCGGCCCCAGCCGTGGTCCGAGCCTTCCTCCTCCTCCTCCTCTTCCTCCTCTCTCCCCAGCCCAGCAGGGATTTGGGGGGGGGGGGGGGGCGTGGGGGTCTCTCCCCCAGCCCCACAAAGCCGGGGTGCCCCTGACCCCCTCCTCCCTCGCCCCCCCCACAGCCCCCCCCAGAGTGAGCAGCTTTGCACAGACGGGGTGACACCGAGAAAAGAAATGGGGGGGAGTTGGGGGGGGGACTCAGGTTTTTTTTTTTGGGGGGGGGGGGGATCGGGAGGAAAAGGGGTTGGGGGGGCGGGGGGGGGGGGGGCAAGTGCAAATGACCGAAAAAAAAAATCCCAAATGCTCCAAGAAAGACGTTTCACAGTGTCTAACGAGACTAAGCGCCCCCCCCCCAAAAAAATAAAAAAAATAAAAAAAAAAAAAGGAGAGGGGGGGCGCGAGGAGGAGGGGAGCCGGGATGAGGGGCGAGAGAGATAGGGCTGGCGGAGAGGGGGGGGTCCTCTCCCCGTTTGTGTCCCCCCCCCCCCCCGTCACTGCAACACTTGCCCGCGGGGTCTCCGGCAATTTCAAGGCGAGGGAGCTGCCGAGGGCCAGGGCGGTGGAGGCCAGGAGGATGGGCACGGCTTTGGTGATGCCCACGAAGGAGGTGAAGATGCTGATGCCCAGCACGGCCGCCAGCTTGCACAGGGCGTTGAGGAAGCCGAACGCCGTCGTCCTGCGGGGAAATAATCAGGGGAGGGAGGTAATTAGGAAGGGGGGGTGCCCATCCGGCACGACCCCCGGGGGTTTTGGTCCCTCTCGCGCCCTGCGCCCGAATGTTTGCGCCTGGGTGCAAAAATCTGGCAGCTGGGCACCGAAACTGTGTACCTGGCACCCAAAACCTCGCGCCTGGAGCCAAATCCTTGCACCTGGCACCCAAAACCTCATAAACTGGACCCAAATCTTTGAACCTGGCACCCAAATCCTCATACCTGAACCCAAATCCTTGCACCTGGACCCAAAAACCTTTCACCTGGACCCAAATCCTTGCACCTGGACCCAAAAACCTTTCACCTGGACCCAAATCCTTGCACCTGGACCCAAAAACCTTGTACCTGGCATCCAAATCCTTGCACCTGGACCCAAAACCTCACACCTGGACCCAAATCCTTGCACCTGGACCCCAAAACCTTTCACCTGGACCCAAAACCCTCATACCCAGCACCCAAATCCTCATACCTGAACCCAAAAACCTTGCACCTGGACCCAAATCCTTGCACCTGGACCCCAAAACCTTGTACCTGGACCCAAATCCTTGCACCTGGACCCAAAAACCTTGCACCTGGACCCAAATCCTTGCACCTGGACCCCAAAACCTCGTACCCAGCACCCAAATCCTCACACCCGGCACCCCACATCTTGCACCTGGCACCCAAAACCTCATACCTGGCACCCAAAAACTTCTTATCTGGCACCCAAATCCTTGCACCTGGACCCAAAACCTCACACCTGGACCCAAATCCTTGCACCTGGGCGCAAAAACATCATACCTGGCACCCAAATCCTCACACTTAACACACGAAACCTCGCACCTGGACCCCAAAACCCTGTACCCAGCCCCCAAAACCTCCCCCCTTGGCACCCTGCGTCCCACAACCCGCCCCCCCCAGCACCCCAGCACCTCTTGTCGGAGGGGTAGAGCTCCACGGTGAGCACGTCCAGGGCGTTCCAGGAGGCGATGCTGACGCCGCCGAAGAGGCAGAGCAGCGCGATCATCGCCGACTCGCTGTTGCCGAAGGAGAGGAAGAAGCAGCTCACGCAGGACATCACGCTGGAGCCGGCTGCGGGGGGGGAACAGCGTCAGGGCCAGGGGCACCTCGCACCCCCCCGAAAGGGGGAAGAATTAAAGAATGACGGAGCTGGAGGGGTTGGAAGGGAGCTGCGGAGCTCATGGGGTCCGACCCCGCTGTGCCAAAGCCGTTCCCTAGCTCGGGCTGCCCAGGGAGGCGTCCAGATGAGGCTCGAATCTCTCCAAAGGGGACCCAAAACCTCCCTGGGCGGCCCGTCCCAGTGCTCCGCCAGCCTTACTGGGAAGAAGCTGGTGCAGAAAGTCCTGGGCTCCGTTTTACGGCCGTTGCCCCTTGTCCTGTCCCCACAGGGCACTGGGATGAGGTGTCCCAAACCCCTCTGCCCCCCACCCCACAGGGTGAGATCCCCTCTCAATCTCCTCTTCTCCAGCCCGACCTCTCCTCACGGGGAAGATGCTCCGGGCCCTATATCACCTTTATGGCCTTCTGCTGGCCTCTTCCCAGGAGCTCCCCGTCCTTTTTGTGCCGGGGAGCCCAGAACGGGACGCAGCTCCCCAGCTGAGGGGCCTGAGGGCAGCATCGCCTCCCTCGACCCGCTGCCCGCGCTCCTTTCAACGCCCCCCCAGGACCCCCAAAAAAAAACCCGGGGGGATTGGGGGTGCCCACCCAGCATGCGGAGGCGGCCGATCTTGTCCATCAGCAGGGCCGAGACGATGTTCCCGGGGAGCACGGCCAAGGTGCCCAGGAAGCTGACGAAGTAGATCATGTAGGCGTTGTTGTCGTCGCTGAAGTCCAGCTGGCAGCCCTCCTTGTTGTGCAGGAAGGTGCTGTTCACCACCCGGCTGTTGATGAACTTGTACTCGAAGAGATCTGCAAAAGGTTTTGGGGGGGGGGCCAGAGGGGTTGTAAAAGGGGCGGCGAGGATCAAGGTGGGGGGGGGGGGCTCTGCCACCCCGTCCCCCTTCCTACCGGTGTTGTAGAAGACGGTGGAGATGAAGGTGCAGTTCTTGAAGAAGGTGTTGCTGGAGGTGATGTCCTCGAAGTAGCACTCCTCGAACAGCGAGTCCTCGAACGTCACCGACTTCATCTTCAGGCCGATGAACCTGGGGTGGGGGGGGGGGGGCAAAAAGAGGGGGGGGAAAAGGGCTCGCTGCCGTCCGCCGAGCCCCCAGCCTGGTGTCCCCGTCCCCGGCGGCCACGCACTTGTCGTTGAAGTACTCGCCGCCCTGGTGGATCTGGTTCTCCAGGGTGAAGTTGAAGGTGAAGTGCCGGACCTTCTCGCGGGTGAAGAGCTTGGTGCGCGAGGCGTACTCGATGTTCTGCAGGTGCTTTATCATGTCCGGGAACCACACCGTCAGCCCGTAGTAGCTGCGGGGTGAGAGAGGGGCTGAGCCTGGCCGCCACCAACCCGGCCCCCGGCCCCGTGCCACCAGCCCCATGTCACCATCCCTGTCCCTGTGCCATGATCCCCATGCCCATGCCACCATCCCCGTCCCTGTGCCACCATCCCCGTCCCTGTGCCATGATCCCCATCCCCATTACACCATCCCTGTCCCCATGCCACCATCCCAATCCCTATGCTATCGTCCCCATCCCCATGCCACCATCCCCGTCCCCATATCCCCATCCCACCATCCCCCTGCCACCAGCTGCCCCCACCCATGGGTGCCTCCCCCCCATTTCCCCCCCCCCCCCAGGGGTGCCCCAGCCCCACCTGAAGGACATGGTGAACCACACGGCCATCATCATCAGCGTGATGCGGCGGTACTCGGGCGCGAAGCACTGCTGGAAGTTGCTCCAAACCTACGGGGACGGGGGCGGGAGGTGACGAGGGGACACCGCAGGGGACAGCAGGGCCACCCCCCCCCCCCACCCCCCCCCAGGGCGCAGGGTCCGTCCCCAGTCCCCACCTGCTGCGAGAGGTTGAGGAATCGGACGAGCCAGCGCCGGTACCACGTGCCGGTGTCCGACTGGATCTCGATGAGCTCGTCCTCCCGCTTGATGGTCTTGATGTGGGTGACCTGCGGGTGCGGGGGACGCTCTGGGCACGGTGGCCGTGGCCGTGAGCCCAGCCTCGTGCCTCAGTTTCCCCACCCGCTGACGTAGAGCTGCCTCCCCCCCCCCCCGCCTCTCCGGGGGCTGCTTTTCCCGGAGGTGGCAGCTGGGGGGTGGCGGGGTGGGTATGGGGCAGGGGGTTCTCACCGAAAAGACCCTCTCGGGGTGGCCTTTGGCCCTCATGTTGGTGTCGTGGACCTGCTTCAGCACCATCCAGGCCTCGTCGTGTTTGCCGTTCTGCAACACAGAGCCCGGGCTCGCCCTGGGACCAGCCCTGCCCTGCTTCCCCACCCCCCCCCCACCTCCATCCCCAGCACCCATTCGAGGAGGGGGCCACCCTGGCGGCACCCCCCCATCCCCAGCACCCCCTTCTCCAGCTCCGGTCACCTCCAGGAAGAAGCGGGGGCTCTCGGGCATGGTGGTGAGCGCCCCGATGGCGAAGACGGAGGGGAAGGCGCAGACCAGGACGAAGACCCTCCAGCTGTGGAACTGGTACGCGGAGCCCATCTGGAAGCTCCAGCCTGCGGGGACGGGACGGGATGGATGGGACCGGGGTGTGTGGGGGGGTTGGGGGACACACGGAGGTGGCACCGAGCCCCGGAGAGCCTCATGGGGAGCACGGGGAGCGCCGGCGCCCTTACCGTAGTGGGGGATGATGGCCCAGGCCATGGCGGAGGCGTAGATGCCCCCGATCATCCAGAACATGCAGAGCCAGCTCAGGTGCTCCCCGCGCTTCTCCTGCGCCAGGAACTCGGAGAAGTAGGAGAAGACGATGGGGATGGAGCCGCCGATGCTGGGGACGGAGGCAGAGCGGCCGTCAGGGGAGGCTGAGGAGAGGGAGGGAGGGGGGGGGGGACACACACGGACACCCCCCCTCCCAGGGCGCCGTGCCCCCTTACCCCACGCCCGAGAGCAGCCTGCAGAAGAGGAAGGTGCCGTAGCCTTGGACGAAGGAGGAGAAGAAGGCGAAGACGCTGTTGACGGAGAGGGAGATGAGGAGGCACTGCCGTCGGCCCAGGCGGTCGGCCAGCCCGCCCCACAGGAAGGCGCCCACCATCATGCCCAGGTACACGATGAGCCCTGGGGGGGGGGGACGGGACGGGACGGGGGGGGGGGGGACAGGGGACACGGGGATGAAGGGGGACACACAGCGGTGTCAGCCCCACGCACCGAGGGGCCCCCAGCACCGGCGGTGCTTGGGGCGAGGGCTCGGTACTGGGGGGTGCTGAGGGGGTGCAGGGGGCAGAGATCCCCCCCCCCCCCCCAGCATCAACCCAGAGCCCCCCCCTCCCACTGTCTGCATCCAGCCCCCCCCCCCCCACCTCCTCCTGCCCTGAGTTTGCCAGGTCTGGGGGGGGGGGCACACAAAAACACTCGGAATTTGGGCTGCAATGGGGGGGAAAGGGGGGGGGGGGGGGGGGGGGGCGCCGCAGTGCGGCCAACGCAGCCGCCCGCAGCCCCCCCCAGAGCACTCAGCGTCCCCTTATCAGCCCCGAGCAGGAGCAGGGAGATAAGCCTGGGGCTGCAGGGGGGGGCACGAGGCACTGCCCGGCTGCACAGTGATGCTCACCCCCCCCCTCCGGCTGCTGCCTCTCCCCCCCCCCCCCCAGTTTTCCCAGCTGAGCCCAGTGTGGGACTGGGAGGAGGAGGCTGGAGGGAGCTGGATGCCCAGAGAGCTCCTGAAACCCCCCCATGTCCCCAAATCTCCTGTGTCACCCCCATGTCTCCTGTCCCCTCCCGTGTCCCCCCCCCCCATCCCCGAGTCCCGCTTGTCCTTCAGGGGGAAGGACACGCACACCCCATCCACCCCATGGCCTCCCACACCTCCTATGTGCTCCAAATCCCCCCAAATCCCCCCAAATCCCCCCAAATCCCCCCCATCCCCATCTCCCTCCCTGTCCTCCCCCTGCTCACGTCCCCGTGTCTCCCCACGCCCCCCCCCACGTTCTCCTTTCTGCTCCCGTGCCCCCTACATGCCACGTCCCCCCACATGCCCCCCCTGTGTCCCGATGTCCCCCATGCCCCCTCTGCCCCTCCACGTCCCCACGGTGTCCCCCCATGTCCCCTGATCTGCTCGTGTCCCCCATAATCCATCTCCCCCTCCATCTCCCCTATATCCCACATGCCCCCCCATGCCCCCCTACCTCCTCATGTCCCCCCAACCCCACGTCCCCCTCTCTTCTCACGTCCCCCACACCCCATTTCCCTCCCCGTGACCCCCACATCCCAGGTGTCCTTCCATGCCCCCCTACCTTCTCACGTCCCCCTCCATGTCCCCTAATCTGTGTCCCCATACCCCACGTCCCCACACCCCATGTCCCACTCCGTGCCCCCCCACCTCCCCATGTCCCCCATACCCCAGTGTCCCTCCCTGTCCCCCTACCCTCCCACCTTCCCCCCCCGCCACTTCCCTGTCCCCCCACGTCCCCTCCCTGCCCCCTTCCCCCCGCCCCTGTCCCCCAAGCCCCCTGCCCCGGGGCTCACCCAGCATCCCCTTGTTGGAGTCGGAGAGGCACATGTCCTTCTCGGCGCTGGGCAGCACGAAGCCCACCACGAAGACCTCCACGCCGTCGGCCATCAGGGCCAGTCCCAGGACGAAGTAGAGGGTCCACTGGAAGCGGCCGTGGCCGCACTCCTGCAGGATCAGCTCGTACTGCTGCGCCAGCTCCTCCTTGTCCTTCCTCCGCTGCCCCTCGGTGTCGTCGAAGGCGCCGGTGGCCGCTTCGGCCCCCAGCCGCTCCCCGCCTTTCATCGAGTCGTGCCGGGGGATGCCCTGGTACTCGCCCTCGTAGATCTCGTCCTCCTCATCGTGGCCCTCGGTGGCGTCGCTGGAAGCCCCCTCCTCCTCGTTGGCCCCCTCGCCCCCCCGGTAGTAGCCGTCCTGCGGCGGGTAGTCTTCGTCGTCCTCCTCCTCCTCGAAGCGGGTGTAGGAGCGCTTGGTGTACTCGTCCTGCATGCGGTCCATGCCCTTGCTCACCTTCTTGGCCGCGTGCTTCTTCACCTCCTTGGCGATGTCCTTGGCGCCCCGGATGAACGCCGTCCGGTCTCGGAAGCTCTCATCCATGGTGCCGGTGAGCTGGGCTGGGGCACCGCTGTGGGGTTGAGGCCGGGGAGGGGCAGGGGGGAGCTCCGCGTCGGGGCTGCGCCCTCACGCCCGTGGTCGGCAGTGGGGTGTTTGGGGCCAGGCGGCGGCGCCGCCACCCATCCACGTGGCGAAGGCTGGGAGGGGGCGCGGGGTGGGGGGGGGCCCCGGACCTGGGGAGCCCAGACACAAGCAGAGCCCGCGTTAGGTTGGGAACGGCCCCGCACGGCCCCTCCGAGGTCTGCGAGGCCCAAGGACGGCACAATTTGCAGCACTTTTCCTCCCGGCTCGGATGGAGACGGGAGGATTTGGGGCACCTCTGCCCCGTGGTGAGGCTGCAGGGACCCGGGCAGGAGAGCCCGGCTCGGGGTCAGGCACCCGCAGCAGGGCACGGGGTGGGGAAGCAGCGAGAGCAGCTCCAGGGGGGGTTGGCACCTCTCAGAGTGCCCCCCAACCACGCTCATTTGGAGGAGCAAAGCTCTCGCAGACACATTTCGGGAGCCTTTGGGCACCCGTTGACCTCGTTGGAAGCCAAAGTGGATTCCACAGCGGCCAACAACGCGGCTGAGCAGGGGGCTTGTTCGCCTCGCTCTCTTCTCCCCCAGCACCTCCCAGCCTTGGGGCAGCGGCCCCGGGGTCAGCCCTGCTTGGGCGATGCTCCCCAGGAGCAGGGGGGGGGGGGGCACACGTTAGGGTCTGTGGGACCCCACGAGCTTCACTTCCACAGCACCTCGGGGCCGGGATCAAAAAATAAAGGCGGGTGAGGAGGGAGCAAGGCGCACGGGAGGCGGGTTTGATGCGGGGAGAGGGAGGATGGACCCGCACAGGAGAATGGGCGAGCCGAAAGCCAACGGGGCCACCTCTCCCCTGCCTCAACGACCCCCCCCACGAGGGACCCCGGTGGGGATGGGGGATCCCTGAGTGGGACAGGCCCCGCAGGGGGAATCCCAGCAGCGATTGGGATGAGGAGGGTGCAGGTGGGCCCCACGGCCCCTCCGAGCACCCAGTGACAGCCCAGGGTCCCCAGGCCATGGGACCCCCCCCCCAGTGCCTCCCGCTGCTCCCCAGCCCATTGACAAAAAGGCGGCGCCACCTCCTCAATGGGGCCGGGCGGGTGGGGCTGGGCCGGGAACCAATGAGCTGCGGGGGGGCGTGGCCACCCCACCGGCATCAATGGGGCTGGGGGGGGCACGGCCCAGCCGTTCGGCCAATCAGCTCCGGGGGGTGTGGCCACGCACCTGCCCTACCTCCCCCTCCCTCCCCCGGCTCATGGCACCCATAGGGCGAGGGGGTCACGGGATGGGGACATGGGGACAGGGACATGGGGATGGGGATCTTGGGGACGGGGTCCTGGGGATGGGGACCTGGTGAAGGGACCTTGGGGATGGGGACGGGGATGGGGACCTGGGGACAGGGACATGGGGATGGGGTCCTGGGGAGGGGACCCTGGGGATGGGGACAGGGATGGGGACCTGGGGACAGGGACCTGGGGATGGGGACCTGGTGAAGGGACCTTGGGGATGGGGACGGGGATGGGGACCTGGGGACAGGGACCCTGGGGAGGGGACCCTGGGGACGGGGACCTGGGGATGGGGACCTGGGCATGGGGACCCCGGGGCTCTGTGGGCCCCAGCAGGGCGCATGGTGCCCCCCCAGGGGGTAGGGTCCCGGTGACAGCGAGGGCTTGGGAAACCCCTGCCCATCTCCAGGGGGTCACCCAGCCCACATCCCACCTCACCCTCAAGGGACAGGGGACAAGGAAGCCGGGGGACATCAGGGACATCGCTGCCACCAGGCCACAGGCAGCGCGTCCCCGGCGGGTTCAGCCAGGATTGCAAGTCACCGCCAGGAACCAGGCCGGCTCCGGGTGCCAAAACCACCCCGATCCCTCGGGAAGGGCAGGACAGAGAGAAACCAGCGCCACGCAGCCTGAGCCGCCACCTGCCCTACAGGGACCGCGAGGGGAACCAGCCCCCAAAAGCCACGGGGGGCCCCAAAACCTCTCGGGGCAGCCCCAGGGCTTGGCATTGGTGCCCCAGGTCGGCAATCCCCAGCAGGGTGCTGAAGGAGGTTTGGGGTGGGGGGGCCCTGGGAGGGGTCCCCAGCCCCGATCCAGGTGCCCGAAGCTCGCCGCGGTGGCAGAGGCGGCGCCGGGGACCACGTGCCCAAGGCCACGTTCCCCGGGGAGGCTTCCAGAAGGGATTTGGCTGCGGCTTCACCAGAGCCTTCGGCCGGAGCCCTGGCCCCGTGCTGCCATCCTGCTGGGAGCCAGGCACCCCGGACCCCCCCCCCCAACCCCACAAAAGCTCAGCCCAGCTCATGACGGGGATGGCCCCCAGACACCAGCGGGTATGGGCACTGCTGGCCCTGCTGAGGGGCCCATCACGACCCCCCCCCACCCTCCCAAATTGCTATTTTTGACCCCCGGCAGCACAAAGCCTCCGGGCAGCAGCGGCCACGCGCGGCCAGCGCCGCAGAAGTTGAGCCGCAGGGAGAGGGACGCAGCCGTCAGCACGCGTGTGTGTGTGTGTGTGTACCCCCCCCCTTTCCCTCTGCGCCCCCCCACCGACAGAGAGAGGGGGGACAGGGCACGGCGGCGAGCTAAAATTAGCCCTTCCAAAATAGCCGGGGCCGTCAGCAGCGCTCCCCCCGGGGTGGGCGCCCACGCCGGCTCTGCGCAGGCACCCGGGGACGGTGCGGTGCCGGCGCTGCGGCACGCCGCGGCCCCCCCCTCCCCATTCCCTCATTCCCCCCCTTTCCCCGAGCTGATTTCTGAATGAAGCCGGGCAGGGACCTCCAGGCAGCATCAATTCCCTCGGACGCCCACCGCCCTCTCCTCCCCGGCTCGGCGGGGAGCAAAAAAAAATAAAACCCCTCCCGGGGAGCCCCCGCTGCCCTCCTCGGGTTAAATCCCGGGGGGCTCCCGAAGGCGCTGGAAGGAGCCGAGCCGTGGCCTTGGCAGCGCCAAGGTCATTTTGCCCCCTGTGGGGGCTGCCCTGTGGTGCCCCCCCCCGGGCGGCACGGTGACACGGCCCACAGCACCGGCAGGGAGCTGGCAAAGGGCGAGGGGAGCAGAAGGGAGGCCGAGAAGCCGGCGGGGAGGACGGGGCCCGTCCGCGTGCACCAAGGTCACCGCTGGGCTCCGAGCCGCTGGGCACGAGCCGGGGAGCCTCGAGGAGCCGAGCTGGCACCACGCAGGCTGTCAAGACGAGGGGTTTGATCTCACGAGGCGCCCCGTAGGCAAGATGGGGGGGGGGGGGGACCCAGAAACGCTCCCCTGGCTGCACAAAGGCGCCGCTGGCCCCCTACCCCGTCGGTGGCGTTAGCCCGGGGGGGGGCACTGCCAGCTCCCAGCGAGGCTGGGGGGCTCCGGAGCCTTTTCCTCCTGCCAGGTGCCAGCGATGGCTGCAGCCCTGCCTCGCTGCGCACCCCGAGACCCCCCCCCCCATAAGGGGGTTCCCACGTCAGGGTCCCCCCCGCAGCCCCCGGCCTTTCTGCAGAGCAGCCAGAACATGGCGACAAGGGAGAAGAGTTGGAACCCCCCCCGGTGCCCAAGGTCATTGCCGAGCCCCCCCCTTCGCACCCCCGGGGGGGAGCCGAGGGGCTCCCCCCCTCCCCAAAACCCACCGGTGCCCCCAGGAGAAATCTCCGTCCCCGCAACGAAATCCCCGCTGGTGCTGGAGCCCGGCCACAGGGCAGGGATGACGAGGGGCTACCAAGCACGCACATTAAAAAAAAAAATAAAGAAAGAAAAAATAAAGACAACCCGAAGCCGGAGGCAAGGTTTTTCAGGACAAAATGGCCACAGCCACGGGAAAGGGGAAGCCGAACCCCTCATCCGTCAGCCGGCAACCCCGAGGATGCTCGGTGAAGGCAGCGAGGAGAGGAGGAGGAGGAGGGCGATCCCCTTCCCCGAAGCCCTTTCTCCTTTTTCTCCTTTCTTCCCCCCTTACCTGCTGCGGCCCCGCGCTCCTCTCCGGCCGCGGGAGGATGCTCCGGCAGGGATGTGGCAGGAAAACAGCTCGCGGGTACCAGCGCTAGCGCCGCAGCCTCCGCCACACACGCTGAGCGCTGGGAGAGTCCATTGCAAGAAGGGAGGCGGCGGGAGGGAGGGGGGGGGCGCGCTACAGCGAGCAGCGATGCGGGGCCGGGGGGGGGGGGGCTCTCCCCTTCTCCTTCGATTTTTCGCCAAGGCGCAGGGAGGGCGGCGATGCTCCAACACCGGCGGGGAGCTCCCGAGGGAGAGGGGGTCCCGTGCTCCGGAGCCTGGCAGCTGCTCCGAGGGGCTGGAGGTGGAAAGGGGGGGGGGGGGGGGGACACGTAACGGGGTGCGAGGAGCTGCTCCCCCCTGCCCAACACACACACGCACACACACAATCTGAGTCACGTCCTCCTCCGGGGTGTGTGTGGGGGGGGGGGAAATGGGGGGGGGGGGGAATTTCGATTTCTTCCGATCAAATTTTGTCTGCCTGGACGGGGCCGCGCGAGGCCCTGGCGTCGTGATGCAGCACAAACGCTCCCGACGGCGCTGGGAGGAGCGTGGGGAGGTGGGGGGTGCCCAAACCTCCCCCCCCCCCCCCCCCCCGAAGGATTTGCCCCGGGTGGGGGGGTGGAATCAGCTCTGGAGCACTCCAGCCCCCCCCAAAAAAAAACCCATAACCCAGCTCCCTCCTGGGGGACGCAGGGTGCCCAGGAGGGGGTCTCCAAAGCGAGCAGGGCAGGGAGGACCCCAAAAAGCCGTGCCTGCTCCCCCCCCCTCGTGCAGTGAGCTGGGGGGAGCCGTGCCTGCTCCCCCCGCTCCCCCCTGCTCCTTCCCTCGTGCGATGAGCTGGGCAGGTCTCAGCACCCAGCAGGTCCCTCAGCAGGTCCCCGTCCTCCTGCTACGAGGCCGAGAGGAGCTCGGGGTACGAGCGAGGCCGGAGGCCAAAAGGAGCAGGGCGAGGGGCAGCTCCAGCGCCTGGATGGGCTCTGCAGGAGGCAAACGGGGTTGGGGAGCGGGGGAAAGGGGTTTGTGCACCCGAGGCGGCACGGGGAAGGATTTGGGAAAACCCCCACAACCAAAGGAGCCCCTGATGGGAATCATCCTACAACAGGGAACGGGGCTGAGCTAAGGGGGGGGCTTCAGCCCAGCCGGGGCCCCGCTGTGGGTGGCTCTGGCAGGAGGGGGCTCTCCCGAAATGCGCCGGGTGAGTGGTGCTCCCTCGGGGCGCCGCGTCCCAGCCAGCTCTGACTCATGTGCCACGCTGCCACCGCGTCCCCCTTCCCCTCGGCGCAGCAGCCGGGAGCTCGTGCTCAGCCCCGAGGCTCCCGTGTGCATGAGCAAGAGCGACACGCACTGCAGCAGGGCCGGGGGAGCAGCCTGTCCCTCTCCCCAGCTGCTGCTTCTCATCCTTTCTCCTTTGCCAAGGCCTAAAAGCCAGGCACGAGGGGATAAAACCCGAGGTGGGCTCCAGTGGCTGCCCTCGAGTGCCGCCCCGGGGCACGGTGGCTCCTTCGGGGGTCCCCCCAGGACGGTCCCTTCCCACCTAGGCTGGACCAGGGCTATTCCCCACCCTGACGGCTCACTGGAGGGAGAAAAAAAAAAAAAAAAGGCATAAAGGCATCTTTTTTTTTTTTTTTTTTGCCAGGAACAGCTATTAAAATAGAAGCCGTTCCCTCCCTGCACACACACACACACTGCAGAGGCTTAACCAGCGCGGCAGGCGAAGGTGGCGACGAAACGAAAGCCGAGGGCTGCGCTGCCAACGGCCCCAAATCAGCAGCAAAGGGAGGAATCCCGCGCTGGAGCTCCTGCAGGCAGCAGCCTGCTGCTCGGGAGGCAGCTTCCAGGAGCAGCCGGGAGGAGGCGGCGCGGGGAAAGAGGCTGAAGGTGGTGCTGAGCCTTGCAGGAGCTGGGCCAGGCGCTGCCAAGGTCACCCCGGCGCAGAGCGACCGAGCCACCTCGCTCGTGGCCCGGGTGGAGGCCTGATCGATGGCTGGCGAGCTGCCTCCCTCCCTGGCGTGAGCCTCTGCCCCTCCAGGAACGTTCACAACCACGGGAGCTGTCGGGGATTTTTGGCTTTGGTCACCCAAACGTTGGCAGCGAAAGCGCGGCTGCCGTCGGCTCCCTGCGCCCGGCTCCCCGCAGGCAGGTTGAGCACCCATGGGTGGCCCCCCTCGGCTCCCTGCAGCTGGCTCTGCACCCATTGCAAGCTAAACCCCAGAAGCTAAACCCCACAGCCCTTCAAATTCACTGCTTTAGGATTTCCTTGCCTTCAGAGGTGCTTTTCCGCGCTGCGTTAACACAGCCTCCCCTGCACCCATCGCCCGCACCGGGGGGGTTTCAGCGCTTGTCATTTGAAGCGTTTGGATTTCAGATTTCAGCTCTTGCATCCAGGTTCTCCAGGCCTAGAGGTGGGGCCGGGGGTACGTCAGGACACGCAGCAGCGCTCCTTCGGCACGCAGACGACAGCGGGGAAGGCAAACGCCAGCCCCACGCCTGGGCAGAGCAGTCCAAACAGCGGGCGCGTTGTAAACAGCGCTCATCAGGAGGAAAAAACCCACCTCCAGCCCAGCTGCTGGCTGCTCAGGAGCAAGCAGCAGAGCCCCTGGCAGCTTCTGGCCTCTTAACCAGCGCGGATTTACTGCCGACTTACACCTGAGACATCTCCTCCTCCCCCTTCAGCTCCGTTCCTCGAAGCGATAGAGGTGAAGCCGTTTTCCTTTTCCTCCTGGCGCGGGTGGAGGAGCCGGAGCCGCGCAGGCAGCACTCGGAGGTCCTCCTGCCTCGTCACCCCGCTGCCCACAGCGAGAGAAGGTTTGTGGGGTGCTCCTCGGGCAGTTTTCCCAGCCAGCAGTGGAGCAGCCCCAGGCTGGAGGCGAGGCTGGCACAGGGAGGCCGCACCGATGCGATTGCGCCGGGCTCTGGAGCGGTGCAGGGCAGGAGCAGCCGGGCCCCGCGGGCAGTTGGATGAAATCAGCCGGGTCACAACCAGCCCAAAACAGCCACAAAGCTCCAGGCTTCGAGCTGGGAGCAGTCCTGGGAAGGGTTCGCAGCGCAGCAAGCCTCAAATCTCCCCCCTACAGCAGCCCTGAGCTGTCCCCGAGGTTGGATTTGAGCGCGTTTGAGCAGCACCAGGACCTCCACCGCTGCCTCGCCGCTGCCCCCGACCAAGGGAAGCGTCGAGGAGCTCTTCCAGTTCATCTCCCAGAGCCTCCGGTGGCTGCTCACGTGCCCAAGGCAACACGAAGCTCGCAGAGCAGTTTTGCTGCCTCCCCAGCAGGCTCTGGATCTCTCCAGACCTCACAGGCACGTCCCCAGCGACCCCGTGACTGCGCGGAGAAGCACGGCACCATTCTTTCTCTTCGGCCCATGAGGGTGACCAGAGATGGGAGCTAAAGGTCAGCTTTAGCCCTAGGAAGTTAAAATGAAGCAGAAAGCAACCAGCAAAGAGGAAAAGCAAGGCTGGAAACGAGAGGGCTTCTCTGCAGGAGAAGGAAGAGCCACGGCAGCTCCCCGGGAAGAGTCCCTAAAACCCCACTCGTAACATCAGCCCCCCACTCATCCCTCTGGGTTCTTCCCTCAAGCCACAAAAAAAACTCGAGGACAAATACCTGGAGATAACTTTTTTTTTTTTTTCCCCTCTTTAAATCACCTGGATTTCAGAGCCTCTCACCTAGGAAGCCGACAACTCCCCGACTCCAACCGCAGGGGAGAGCCCCTGCCCTCCTCACACCTCCCCGGCTGCAGGACCAGGCGAGAAGCTTCCCACCCACGCTCAGCTTTTCCACCTCCCCGGCGACGTCTCGCCAGTGTGAATTCCAAAATGCGTTAGGAGAAGCAGCCCAGCTCTGCTGACAGCCCCAGGGCGCGCGGAGACAACGCAGGGACCGGACCTGCTCCACCTCCTGCCCCCCGGAGCCCGCTCACCCCCAAATTCTGCTGCCCCGTGGGTCGTATCGTCCCCAAACCCGCAGCTGGAGCGGTTTCCCGTGGCCGTGAGCGGTATCAAAACGGGGATCTCATCAGGCAAGGACTGGGGAGAGCAGGTTTCACTGCCAAATCTCTCCTCTGAACGGCGTGGCCGTTTACCTGGGCGCTGTGGCACAAACGTCCGAGGACGCAGCGGATTTTAGGGCTTCCTCACGCATTTTCTTTGCTGCAGGGGGGCTGGAGCACGTCAGCCAGCAGCAAACAGCCCGGGGGGGGGGAGCACGAGATTGGGCGCTTCAGCCCCAATTCAGCACCTCTCACCAGGACGCAGAGCATCAGTACGAGCAAGGAAAGGGCAGGCAGAGGCCGAGGCAGGGACGGGCCCCTGCTCGTAAAAGGGTTTATTGGTAAATGGGCTTTACATAGAAAAAAAAATCCCGTTAAAAATCCCGTGAAAAATCTTCCAGGTGGAGTTAAAAGGAGGGAGGAGGAGGGAAAAAAAACGACCCAAACGAACGCTATAAAAAAAAACGGGGGAAAAGATGGGGGGAATAAAAAAAAGAGGGGGGAGCCGTGGCGGGGATGGACCCAGAGACGCCTCTTGGGCACAAACACCTCAGGCCAAGGGGGAACGGAGGTCCGAGGACAGGGAGGGAGCAAGTCCCAGCGGGGAGCTTTTGCCACCGCCGCTTTTAGGGCAGGGGGCCCCTCAAGGGACCCCGCGGGGGCACCCCGGGGG
The DNA here is from genome assembly GCA_963989345.1 of Clangula hyemalis. The sequence goes on from OZ022454.1 coordinate 922,651, forward strand.
GCCTCTGGGCGGGCCGGGGGGGCAGGGGGACCCTCTGGTAGCCGTAGGGCGGGGGGCGGGGGGGGCCGTTGTAGCCGTGAGGAGGCATCAGCGGAGGGGGGCCGCGCATCCCGTGGTGCGGCATGGGGCCGGGGTGACCTGCGGGGACAGAGCACAGGGGTCAGCACCCGCCCATCCCACCCAAACCCCCACCCTTGGGTGCTGGCCCCACCCCGGGGCCCGCGGTTTTGGGGAAGCAGAAGGTTGGTGGGAGCCCCCTGACAGCGACCCCGGGGGCTCGGGGGAGAAAACATCCAGCGGAGCCGCCCCTCGTGTGTGTCACCCCCCCCCAGGGATGACCCCAAAACTCAAAATTCAGCGCTGGGCAGCGTCTTTTGGTGCCACAATGATGGGTTTTATCCAGCCACCTCCCCCACGTTCCCCGAGCCAGGCAGGTGCCCAGCTCCGAGGGACACGAGGCTGCCCCTTGCTGCCCCCCCTAGGACCCCCAGACAGGGCTAAAGGACGCAGCAGCGCTCAGCACCCCCCCGCTTTTTAAACTTCCCCGCTTGGGAAACGGGAAAAACTCCCCCAGGCAGCCCTGCCTCCCGCAGGAGAAGCCCCACATCACAGGGAATCCGAGGAAAACTCCACTCAGAGCCCCCAGGTCCTGCCCCCAGACACCCCCCCACGAGGAGGCAGCGCTGGGGGGCACCACAAGTCCCCAAATCCCCCAAGCAGCCTCTCGGGGGGGGTCCCACTTACCCATGGGCGACCCGAAATGAGGTCCTCGGGGCGGCATCCCCATGGGAGGGGGGCCGGGGTGCGGCATGCCAGGCGGGGGCCGCGGCGGGGGCTGCCCTCCGGAGCCCGGGGGTCCTGGGTGGTGCTGGCCCATGCCGGGGGGGCCGTGGTGCACCTGCATGGGGGGCATTCCTGGGGGGGAAAAAGGGGACCACAAAGGTTAGAAGGGGGGAAAAAGGGAGCTCGTGAGGGTTAAAACATCGGGTAGAGAAACTGTGTAGAGTTTTCCGCTATCAAAACGGAGCGGGGGGGGGGGGGGGGGGGGGAAGGAAAAAGCTCTGCCCCGACGCAGGGGGCGAGGAGGGGAGTTCTGAGGAACAAAGCGTAGGAAATAGCGCTTGGAGAGGAAATAAAAACATGAAATCTTGCCAGCAAGCACGGTGTGGCCCTTAAAAAGGGTTCAGAGAGAACCCACCCCCCTCAGGGACCTCAGGCAGGGCCCCCAGCAACGACCTCAAAACGTGCTCGGCGTGGCTGCGCCCCTCCCACCCTTTTTATTTTTTTTGTTTCCCTAAGATTTTATCCTTTTTCACCCCTTGCAGGAACCAATCCACAAATTCTTCCCTCCTGAGGAACCCAAGAGCCTGCCGCAGCTCTGCAGGGAGCGCTGGGCCAGGCCTGCCACGGGTAATTGGCTGGCTGAAGGCTGGAAAAGCAGCTTGAGGTCGGGGAGAGCAGCAGCCAGCTGCTCACAGAGCGCCCTAATCAGCCCGCACCACCGAGCTCCCGAGCCAGGGGCTGCTCGAGAGCAGGCAGGACGAGAAGAAATTCAAGCAGGGTTCTTTTTTTCCCCCTCTTTTTCTCAAACCGACGCGAATTTCCCTGAATTTCCGCGCTCCAGACTGCAGTCTGGATGTCTGGCCCGCTCTCTCCCCGGTAGGACGGGGCTAAAAATGGGAGGGGAGCAGAGAAAACATTTTGTTCTCGCGGCTCCAATTAGCTCCCGGCTGGCGGAGCTGCAGGCTGCGCCGAGGAGGTTCACACCTCACGCAGGAATCGGAGCTGGAGGAAAACAACAACGCCTCGGAGCCTCGTCAGCAGCCTCCCAGCGCAGCACCAGGGACTCCTGAAGCTGCACCGGGTCTCGTTTGCACCTCGGCAGCTCGAGGTAACTCCAATCCTGCCCCGGCTGGATGCCTCTGGGAAGGAATTATTTCCTAAATTCCCTCCCGAAAACCCCACCCAGCTATTCCTGCACCTTTCAGCCCGAGGAGCTCAGGCTGCTGCTCAGCAGCTAACTGTGGATCTCCCCCCCCCGAGCTCTCTGCCCACCCTACCGCGGCCACACCACGCGCAGCAGCAGATTTTTTCCCCGTTTTACCCCAAAAAACACCTCGGGGAAGAAAGCAGAGGGGGGATTTACGCAAGGACACCCCGCAGCAGAAGAGGATTTGGGCTTCCCGAGCCCGCAGCTTACCTGGGTGATGCATCCCGCCGGGGGGGAAGGGGTGAGGGTGAGGGGGGTGCCCGCCGCTGGGCGCAGCCCCCGAGGGGGGGCCGGGGGCCCCAGCTCCCGGTGGCATCGGGGGGGGCGGCATGGCAGGGGGCATGCCGGGGGGCAGCGCTCCGGGGGGAGGCACGGGCGGGGGGAACGATCCTGGGGGGGGGAGGCCTGCAAGAGAGAGAAGGAGAGAGGGTTTGGTTGGGTGCAGCACGAAAAAAAAGTTAAAAAAGGAACAAAAAACAACAAAAACGGGCAACTGGGGAGGAGACTGAACACACAAACGGCCACAGCGACCAGAAAACGAGCAGAAAATGACCAGAAAACACCCAGAAAACCCCCCGGGGTGAAGCAGGAGCCCAGGATCCAACCACTGGGTGTTGAGCCGGGTGGGTGCCAGGGACCTGCTGCCCCCCAACCCCTCCCCAGGCCACTCTGCAGCCCACTGCTGCCACAAACCCCCAAGGAAGCCCCCAAAACATCCCCCAAACCCCCTCCTTCCCACCCAACGGGGCGCAGAAACCCGTCCCCACCGCCCCTACCCACCCGGAGGGGTGACCCCGGGGCCCAGCGAGGTGACCACGGGGGTGGGGACCGAGGGCGGAGGGGGGGCGTCGGCGAAGAGCTGGTGGGGCCGATCCGCCTGCGAGAGGGGGTTTTGGGCTGCCAGCAGGCGCTCGGCCGCCGAGCCGTGCCGCTCGCCCTTGGAATCCTTCTTGAAGGCGTAGGAGACGGTGATGGGGCGGTTGCAGAGGTACTGCCCGTTCATGGCCTCGATGGCGGCGTCGGAGGCGTCGAAGCTGGCGAAGTTGATGAAGGCGTAGCCCTTGGAGTTGCCCGTGTCGGGGTCCCGCATGATTTTGGGCGTCTGCAGGATGACCCCGAAGGCGCTGAAGGTGTCGTAGAGCAGCTTCTCGTCGATCTCGGGGTCCAGGTTGCCGATGAAGATGTTGGCCCCCACGTCCAGGTTCTTGTTGTGGGCCGAGGCTTTGTTGACGCGGATCGGCTTCCCGTACAGCTTGATCATGTTCATGATCTTGATGGCGTAATCCGCGTCCTCCTCGCTGAGGAACTCCACGAACCCATAGCCTGCAACGAGGCAGAGGTTTAGGAAAGGGCAGAAGCACAGCCTCGTGCTGCTCCCTGCTGCCTCCAACCCTGCTTGTTTTAAAAACAGAGCCCAAGAGCAGCGATCTGCCCTGCATCCACCCCTCACCTCCCTTCACCTCCCTGCAGGGCCTCGATGTGCTTCTTGCAGTGAGGGGCCCAAAACTGAGCGCAGCACTCCAGGTGCGGCCTCCCAGGACGAGGGGGAATGGGCTAAAGATGCACCAGGGGAGGTTTAGGTTGGACCTGAGGAAGAACTTCTTTACAGAAAGGGTTGTGAGGCATTGGGATAGGCTGCCCAGGGAAGTGGTTGAGTCTCCATCCCTGGAGGTCTTTAAAAGACGTTTAGATGTAGAGCTCAGCGACATGGTTTAGTGGAGGGCTGGTTGGTGTTAGGTCAGAGCTTGGACTCGGTGATCTTAGAGGTTTCTTCCAGCCTAGGTGATTCTGTGACACTCACCGCCCTGCACTACTCCTGACACAACCAGGATGCCGCTGGCCTTCCTGCCCACCTGGGCATGCTGCTGGCTCCTGATCAGGCGAGTGTTGACCAACACCCCCAGCCCCTTTTCCCCTTTCCCTCTGCACCGTTTCCAGCCCCCCTGCCCCCAGCCTGCAGCCCTACACGGGGTCGCTGTGCCCCAAGAGCAGCACCCAGCACTTGGCTGTGTTAAATCTCACCCTGTTGCCCTCAATCCACCCTCCCCAGCCCCCCTGCAGGCCTCCCTGCCCCCCAGCACCCTCCCCCCAGCCCCGGCACCGCCTGAGGGCCCTCGGCTCCCCCTTCCCCGAGCCCCCCCGGAGCCCCTCACCTTGGTGCTGCCCGGTGACCCGGTCCTTGGGCATGTGCGTGTTGACCACGGGCCCGGCCTGGAGGAAGAGCTCCCACAGCAGCGGCTCGCTCACCTTCTCGTCCAGGCCCCCCACGTACACGGTGGCATCTGAGGGGGGCACAGAGCGAGCGCCCCGTCAGGAGGCGGCGGCGGCGGGGGCAGGCCGCGGCCCACCGGGACGCCGCAGCTCGGCCTCCCGAGGCCGGGACCCCTCGAGGGTGAACCGTGAGGGGGAGCTGAGGGTTCCCAGCCCCCGCCGGCCTCCCCCCGGCCCCCGCCGCCGCTCCCCTCCCGGCCCCCGCCGCTCACCCTGGTTCCGCTCCGAGATGGGCCCCGCCGCCATCTTGGCCCGCTCCCGCCGCCGGGACGGAAGCTGCGTAACGCGGCGCTACGCAAGCTGCGTAGCGCGGGGCGACGCCAGGCGCGTAACGCAAGCCGCGTAACGCGACGGCCGGGAATCTACGCGATCTACGTAACGCAGCGCGATGTGAGCTGCGTAACGCAAGCTGCGCAACGCAGCGGAAAGTAAACTGCGTAACGGTGCAAAGTGTGACATACGTCACGTAATCTACGTAACGCAGCCCAAAGTAACATACGTAACGCAAGCTACGTAGTTCAGCCCATTTAACCTGCGTAACGGAACGCATGTAACGCAATCTACGTAATGCAGCAAAAGGTAACCCATGTAACGTAACCTACGTAGAGCAACGCTGCGTAATATGCGTAACGCAGCACAAGGCAATCTATGGAACGTAACTTGCGTAACGCAAACTACGTAACGCAACGCAGCGCCTCGCGCCCTGACGTCAGCGCCAGGCGCTAGCCTCGCCCCCTCTCGGCGGGCCGGAAATGGCGTCGGCGCCATGTTGAGGCCGGGCCTGTTCTGTCGCGATAGCCCCGCCGCGATAGGCGGCGATATCGCCCCCGCGGCCGGCAGCGCGGCTGGGACCGGGCACCCCCACCCCAGCCCAGAGCCCCCAGCCCGGGTCGTTCACTCAGAGCCACGCTGCAGTGCCCGCAGAGCCGCTTTATTGAGCTCCCCGACATAAATCGCGATAAAAAGTGCAAACCGCCGCGTGCGGGCGAGATCCCGACACAAACCTCGATAAAAGTGCACGGCCGGGGGCTGCCAGCGCTCAGAGCCCCCTTTTCCTCTTCACAGCCCTGGCAGCCCCGCCGAGCTCTGGGGTCCCCGCCCCTCCCATATCGCGACAGCGTGTCGCCGACAGGGGCGTGGCGCTGGGCCCCCAGCAAAGCTTGGCCCCTGTGGGAGCAAAGCGACCCCGCGGCGGGGCCGGACGCGCGGGCCCCGGGGTGGTGAGCCCAGCCCCGAGGCACGTGGAGGTAGCAAGGATTTTAAGGCAAAAAAAGGGGAAATCGGCTGTGCTGGGGCACCCGCGGCACCCCTGGGGTGCTCAGCCTCTTCCAGAGCAGCCGGGGAGCAGCGTGGCAGGAGCTGGCCCCAAAAAGCCTGCGTCAGCCCCAAAAAGCAAACGCTGGCCCCAAAAAGCCTGCGACGGCCCCAAAAAGCAAGCGCTGGCCCCAAAACGCTGCCACCAGCCCCAAAAAGCCACAGGAGCCCCGGCGAGGAGCAGGGAGGCAGCAGTAGAGAGGCCGCGGGGCGCTTTGGGGGCTGTTCCCCCCAAAAAAACCCCACAGGGGAGCCTTGGGGTCACCCCCCCGTGAGGGGCCGGCTCCGTCCCGCCGTTATCGCGACTTATCGCGACGGTGCCAGGGGGCTGCCGGCGGCCCTGGTGCGGGGTCCCTGGGCTTGCCAGGCGCTGAGGCGGTCCTGGAGCAGCGTCAGCTCCTCCGCCAGCCCGGCCGGGGAGGGGGCGAAACGGCCATGCTGCGGGGGGGGCACCCGTTAGGACGGACGGACGGACACGGGGCCGGGACGGACGGACACGGGGGGCAGGGTGGGACCCCAAAACCCCGTCCCGCACAGGCTGGGGGGGGGGCAGGAATCTAATCCAAGGCAGGGAGCCCCTCGGGGAGGCACCCACCCGGGAACCCCAGTGCCGCGCAGCCCCCCCGGGACTCAGTTTCCCCATCCCAGGACCCAGTTTCCCCCCTAGAACCCAGTTCCCCCCCCTCCAGGGCTTAGTTTCCCCCCTCCATGACCCCTTGCTTCCCCCCCCGACTCAGTTTCCCCCCCGGGACCCCATTTCCCCCCCTCCCATAACTCAGTTCCCCCCCCCGACTCAGTTCCCCCCCCCATAACCCAATTTCCCCCCTTGTGACCCAGTTTCCCCCCCCCCATGACTCACTTTCCCCCCACTTCTCCCCCCAGCCCCCCTTTCCCCCCCCAGCCCCTTTTTTCCCCCCTCCAGACCCCCCCCCAGACCCCTTTTCCCCCCCAAGACCCCCCCCATAGCCCCCTTTTCCCCCCCCAATCCCTTTCCCCCCCCCAGACCCCTTCCCCCCCCAGCCCCATATTTTCCCCCCCATAGCCCCCTTTTTCCCCCCTCCAGACCCCCCCAGACCCCTTTCCCCCTCCCCAGACCCCTTTTTCCCCCCCCCAGCCCCCCCCCAGCCCCTTTTCCCCCCCCCACCTGGCTCTCGGGCAGGCCCCTCAGGTAGCAGCGACGCCAGAGCCGCACCGAGGGTCCCGCGGCGCAGGGCAGGAGCAGCCCCCGGGGGGGCGCGGGGACGGGGCTGCCCCCAGAGCCCCCCCCCCGCTCGCTGAGGCTCTCCAGGGAGGGGGCCCAGCGCAGCAAACGGGGGGGGGGGCGGCCGCTGCGCCACGGGAGGGGCTGGGGGCACAGCGAGCCCTTGGCCAACGCCAACACCTCCCCGGCCCCCGCGCCTGGCCAGGCATCGGGGGGCTGGGAAATGGGGGAAAAAACGAGGGGTTAGGGGAAAAAGGGGGTGGAAGGGACGGGGGTAAGGGAAAAGGGGGGGGGGGAATAGGGGTTGGGGTAAACAGGGGGTGGAAAGGATGGGGGTTAGGGAAAATGGGGGAAAAAATGGGGTTGGGGTAAAAGGGGGTGGAAAAGCAGGTGGATAGGGAAAATGGGGGTAAAAATAGGGGTTTGGGTAAAAAGGGGAGTGGAAAAGGTGGTGGATAGGGAAAATGGGGGGGGAAACAGCAGCTGGGTTAAAAGGGAGGTGGAAGAGCCGGTGGTGAGGGAAAACCAGGGAAAACCATCAATGAGGGTAAAAAGAGGTGCAAAAGTCGGGGGGGGGGGAGCAGAGGAGATGCAGCAGGGAGGGGAAATGGGTGAAAACCCCAGCGATTAGGGAAAAGAGGGGAGAAAACCCAGCTGCCAGGGGCGGATCAGCACGGGGGGGGGGGGAGGATTTTAGACCCAGAGCCCCCCCCCAAAAAAAATCCATCAGAGGAGCAGGGGGGGCTCGAGCACCCGCATCCCCCCCCAGACCCCCTCCCTGGCTCACCGTGGCCGTGGTTTGGGGGTTTTCGGTGTCGGGGGGGCTCAGGGTGCCGCCCCCCCCCCCCGCCGGGTTCCGAAATCGGGCCCGCTGCTGGGGGCTGTAGCGCAGCGCCCAGTCCCAAACTGGGGGCAGGCGGCTGCCCGGGGGGGGGTCCCAGCAGCCGTTCACCGGTGTGTAGGTCTGGCTGCGGGGCTGCTGCTGCGGGGAGGGGAGAAATAACGGGGTGAGCCCCCCCCCCAAAAAAAAAAATTTGGGGAAGGTGGGGGGGGGGGGAGGAGGAGGAGATTTGGGGCACGGATGGGGAAACTGAGGCACGGCACCAGCCGGGAGCTGGATGCGGCCGCTTTGGGGGGGGGGGCGAGGAGGATTCCCAGCCCCCCCTAAACCCTCTGAGGGGGGTGTAGGGGGGTCACTGAGCCCCTGACCCCGCTCACCGGGCCGCCGCGGCCCCGTTGGCGCTGGCAGGTGAAGAGGAAGGTGCCGCAGCAGGGCTGGAAGCTGCCGTCGTGCAGGGCCAGCAGGAACGCCTCGGTGAAGCCGAAAGCCGCCGGGAACTGGCGCACCAGCTGCCACGTGCAGTCCAGGAACAACGGGAACACCGGCGCCTGCGGGGGTCCGAGCCGTCACCCCCCCCCCCCCCATCTCCAAGGGATTTGGGGGATTCAGGGGTCTGGGGGGGCGCCCACCTCCTCCCGGGGGCTGCCGCGCCGCAGCCCGAGGCGGCGGGGAAAGGGGTGGCCGGCGGCCACCCACTCGCGCTGCACCAGGCTCTGGAAACCGGGGAGGGTCCGGGCGTGGGGGTCGGCCAGGAGCTGCACCAGGGAGGCCAGCAGGCAGTTGAGGTCGCGGTCGGAAGGCTCTGGAATGGTGAAAAATTAAGGGGTGGGGTTTTTTTTTTGGGGTGCCCCCCCAACCCCCATCTTGCCCGGTTCTACCTTGCAGGAGGACGCAGCAGCGGCGCCCCACCAGCAGCGATGCCACCTCGACGGCTTTCCTCAAGCAGGCGCTGGGGTGAGGAGGGGTGCAGGGGGGGTCAGGGCACCCCAAAATATTGCCCCCGCCTGCCCGGGGGGTCTCCAGCCCCCTCCCACCAAACCGTGGGATCGGGGTAGCCACCCCTCCACCGCGGCGCCTCGTCACCCTGCGGCTGCTGGGGGTGCTTGGGGGCCCCCAAAACGGGGTGGGGGGCCAAGAGGAGAATTTTGAGGGTCGGGCTTTCCCCCGCACCCCAAAATCGCCCCACGCTCACCGCACGTGGTCCAGCCAGCGCGTCGCCTCCAGCGCCGACAGCCACTTCTCCTCGGGCGCCGCGCCTGCAGGCAAAGGGGGGGGTCAAGGCCCCAGAATGAGCCCTAGGGTCCCCCCCCCATGTCCCCGTCCCCCTCTCACCGTGCAGGCAGAGCGCCCACAGCTTGAGGTGGGCGAGCTGGATGTCGGCCAGGGTGGGCAGCTCGGCAGTGTCGGCCAGCACGCACGGCCCGTGGCCCGTCCGCAGCAGCGCCTCCAGGCACCTGGGTGAGGGGGGGGACACGGAAAATTTCCCCCCCCCCGCCCTCTCCTTGGGCTGGGCAGCACCCCCAAAACCTCCCAACCTGGCCCCAAAATCTCCTCGCCAAGGACGTGGGGGGGGGGGGGGCTCACCTCACGTCCTCGCTGCCCGGCTCCGAGGCCGTGTGGAAGCCGGCGGATCTCAGCAGGTCGCTGCCGCCCGGGTGGTGCCAGCACAGCCGCTGCGGGCGAGACGGGGACGGGGGGGGGGACAGGGGGACACCCCCCAGGTCACCCCTCCCTCGGCAGCACCCCAATTCCTCCCTCCCGCCCCGGCACTCACGGGCACGCGGCGCTCCTCGAAGTGGGCGAACGTCCGCTTCAGGTCGTGGTCCAGGAGCCCGCTGGGCACCCACAGGTAGCGGGGCAGGCTGTGGGCAAATTGGGGGGTGGGGGGGGGGACGTGGGGTGGGTGCCCCTCACCCCCCCAAAGCGGGGTGGGGGCCGGCAGCCCCTTGGAGCCGTACCTGGGGGCCATGTCGAAGCGCTCGTTGATGGCGCTCACCCTCCAGCCCGCGGCGCCCTGGCGCTTCAGCTCCTTCTCCCAGTCGGGGAGGCTCTCGAAGAGCAGCGTGGGGGCCGAGCCTTCCTCATCATCACCCTCCTCCTCCTCCTCCTCTTCCTCCTCCTCCTCCTCCTCCTCCTCCTCCGGCTTGGTTTCTGCCCAGGAGCTGCTGTCCCTGCTGTCCCATGGCCACGTGGCCGTCTCCCGCGCCTGGGCGATGGCGTTGGCCACCTGCGGAGAGGAGCGAGGGGACGGGGACGGCGCGTGAGCCCCCCACCCCTTGTAATTAAACCCGGGATCATCGCCCCCCCCCCAGCTCACCCGGTACGCCTGTGGCGCCAGCCCGTTCTCGTGGAAGTGGAAGCGCAGCAGGCGGAAATCCCGGCAGAAAATCAGCAGCTCCTCGGGGATGAACTTGAGGGTGGAGGCGGCCGTCAGTACCTTGGCCTTGGTGAAGCTGCTGCCTGCGGCGGGATGGGGGCGGCCGTCAGTGCCCGCCGAGCCCCCCCCCCGACCCCGTTCATCCTACCTGGGTGCTGTGCCCCCCCTCCCGGTCCTTTACCTGCCACCAGCTTGCGGATGCAGGGCAGGGCCACGTTGTGCTCGCTCTGCAGCGGGGCGACGGAGCCGGGAGGCTGCAGGGGATTTGGGGATTTGGGGAGCTGTCCCCCTACCCCAAAAAGGCAGCGGGGCCGCAGCCGGGACCCCACGGCCTCCGTCCAGGCGGTGCCGTGACCCGCAGCAGCCCCTGTGCCCCCCCCTCGGTCCTGCAGCGAGGAGTTCCCCGGGTGGGGGGGGGAATGGGGATCGCGGTTCTGTGTCTGAGGAGAGAGGGGGGGGACGGGGATGGGGTCGGGAACGTGGCCAGGATGGGGATGGGATGAAGCAGAGGTGCAGCCGGGATGGGATCAGTGTGGGGTCAGGATGGGGCTGGGGTTGGGGTCGGGATGGGGCTGGGTTTGGGGACAGGATGGGGCCAGGATTGGGGTTAGGATGGGGCTGGGATTGGGGTTGGGGTCAGGATGGGGCTGGGGTTGGGGTTGGGGTCAGGATGGGGCTGGGGCTGGGATCAGGATGGGGCCAGGACTGGGGTCAGGATGGGGCTGGGATTGGGGTTAGGATGGGGCTGGGGTTGGGGTTGGGGTGGGTTTGGGTCAGGATGGGGCTGGGGTTGGGGTCGGGATGGGGCTGGGTTTGGGGTTGGGGTGGGTTTGGGTCAGGATGGGGCTGGGGTTGGGGTCGGGATGGGGCCGGGATACCACTGGGATCGAAGCAGGATGGGGTCAGGATGTGCTGGGGCTGGGATGCAGCTGAGATGGGATCGGGACACGGCCGGGTTGGGGCTGGCTGGGGACGGGGCTGCAGCCAGCAGAGGGTCAGGACCGGGAGCATTTGGGACCGGGAGGCAGCGAGGTCGGGGTCGGGGTCGGGGAGAGGATGCAGCCGGGCTGAGCTGTCAGGGGGCTTTGGGGAGGGGGGGGTCGCGGGGGTTCCCCACCTGCACGCCGTGCCCGGGGGCGGCCAGGAAGGCGACGCGGAGGTTGGTGCAGACCAAGGTGCCCGGCACGGAGCCGTCCCCTTCGCGGCACCGCAGCCGCACGCCCGCAGCCTCCTCCAGCACCACCTCCCCTGCGGGACGGGGCCGGTTGGCCTCCGGCGAGGGGGCTCACGGGGGGTGCCCCCCCCACGCCCCCCACACCCAGGGGGTCTCTGCAGGCTGGAGGTGACCCCCCCCCAACACCCCCCTCGCCATCGGTCCCCGTGTCCCCGACCTCCCCCCCCGTGCCCCCCTCGGCGACCCCCGAGGCTCCGGCGCGGCGGAGGCCCCCGGCATCCGGCCACCTGCCCGCGGCCGGCGGAGGCTCGGCGGCGGAGGCTCCTACCTGGGAGGCCGGGGAAGGCCGAGCGGCTGCCTCCCCTCTCCCCGTTCATGGCGGAGGACTTTGCCCGCCCGGGCGGGACGGGAACGGGACGGGAACGAGAGCGGGGAGCCCGAGGAGGCAGCAACCGCCCCGTTTCGGCCGCCCGCGGCCCCCCCGGCATCCCGCGGCCTCCGCTCCCCGAGCGAGGCCGGCTCCTGGCAGCGGGAGGCCAGGGCGGAGCGGAGGCGGCGGCGGCAGCGCGGGGCTCGCCGCCAGCCTCAGTTTCCCCCCGCGGCATGGAGGGGGGGGGGGAAGGTGTTCAATGAGTGGGGCGGGGAGGGCAGGGGGGGCCCCCCGTGGGCATGGGGGGGGCTCCGAGCAAGGTCCCGGCACCCCCAAAGGGATGTGGGGTGCTGGGGGGCACGGGGGGGTGACGGCTCCCCAAACCCCAAAAGGGATGCGGGGTGCCGGGGGGGCATGAGGCTCCCTGAACCCCCAAAGGGATGCGGGGTGCCGGGGGCGCAGGGGGACACGCAGCTCCTGGCTCCCCAAAAGCGATGCGTGGTGCTGGGGGGGGGGCACGCGGCTCCCTGGATGCCTGGTGCTGGGGGGATGCACTGGAGAAGGGATGCCTGGTATTGGGGACGTGCAGGGGGGACCTGCAGCTCCCGGCACCCCAAAAGGGATCACTGGTGCCAGAGGGGGATGCACAGCTCCTGGCACCCCACAAGGGGCTCACGGTGCTGGGGGGAGGACACACAGCTCCCTAAACCCTATAAGGGCCGCCTGGTGCCGGCAGGGGATGCTCAGCCCCCCACACCCCATAAGGAGCCGGAGGAAGGGCGCTGAGCTCCCCAAACCCCACGGGGGACCCGTGCACAGCCGGGATTCACCCGGTCCCATTCGGGTGCCCCCGTCCCGTCCCCACACCTTCCCCCGGGGGCACCGCGAGGCTCCCGCGGGCTCCCCACGGAGGCCAAGCGGCGGTGCCGGGGAGGATCGAGGCGCTCCGTGACTCATCGCTGAGGCATCGCCATCTCCTCCCAACCCCGGAAAAGCCGCCGCTGGCCGGGCCGTGCCAAGCGGCACCGCGTGGGCCCCCCTCGGGGGGCTCCGGGGGTCCTGACCCCGCTCCCGGCAGCAGGTGGAACCCCCGGGGACCCCAAAAGCCAACCCCGCCGGCTCAGCCCCTCTGGCCAGGGCAGGATCGGGGTGGCCGAGATCCAAGAACTGGCACCGGCTAAACCTTGGGAAGGCGTCGGAGCACTAAAATCCTATTTGGGGCCCTTTTTGCCTCCAGCTTTTTGGGGGAGCCTCAGCGTTGTGCACCCCGATTTTCCACCTGTAGGAAAATCACCCGGCAGCACAGCCCCAGGGTCCCCGGGGGGGGGGCTTGGATGGGTCCCCAGCTCCAGCACCTTGCGGATGAGAAGAATTTCCTGCAGGGCTTGGGGCCAGGGACCGGCTCCAAGGCCAGGGATCGGCGCTGGGGCAGTCTCTGCGCCAGCTCGGGGTCAGCCCGGGCCGTGGGGCTGCCCCGAGAGCTGCAGGAAAATTGGCGAGCCGGCACCGACGTGGCGCTGAGCACGGCCCTGGGAGGAAGGGAAAGCGCTGAGGGCAAGAATAAAAAAAAATCCCACTGCTCTAGGGGCTGGGGGCAGGCAAAGAAACCCCGCAGGAACCTGCTCTGAGCTCCCCTGACCCCACAGGGGCTCTCAGTGCCCGGTAGCACCACGGCACGTTTCCAACCGGCCCCAAAACCTCGCCCCACATCCCCCAGCTAGCAAATGCCCCTTACCCCCAAATTTGCATTACTAAGGGCACAAAGGGGGGGAGCAGCCTGCTTTGGGGTTTGGAAGCAGCTCCAAAATGTGGGGAGCTCGATGGCACCGGGACACCCGCGGGACGTCCCCGAGAGGGAGGCGCGGGGCTGGGCCTCGGGGCCATCAGCAGGACCCTTCCTCGGGCTCCCAGCCAGGCCTGGCTGCAGCGTGGGAGCAGGTGGATGGAGCACTAGCTGCAAGAGTTGGCATTTTTTCTGCTCCAGGAGGGAGCGGAGCTGTCCCACCCCGCCCGGGGCGCTCCCGTAACGCCCCACGGTTAAAATCCAGGGGTGCTGCACCCGGAGCCGGGGCGAAGCCTCCGAGCGTGGGCCAAAGTCCTGCGAGTCCACGCGGGGACCGAGGCAGCTGCTGCAGCGCTCGGCTGCACCCAGACCTTTGCTCTTCGCCCCGCTGATGCCTTCTGAACCCAAACCTACACCCAGAAACCCCGTTTCACCCCAAAATAGCGCCACAGGGAGGAAGAGGGTGCAGGCGCGCACGGCCCTGGGGCTGGATGGAGCCGGCTGCAGCTCCGTGGGTTTTCCTGATTTCTGAACCCGCCGAAGCAGCCGGCGTTGGCAAGGAGCTGGATTTTATCACCACGCCGTGCTAAGCCTTTGGGTGGGTTTTAAATCCTTCGCCTGACCGCCCCAAAACACCAGGGGAAGGCCCCCTCCAGAAGGGGGACGAGGGACGTGACCGGGGCTGGAGCAGCGGCTGGGGGGGGGGTCCCCTTTTAAAGCAGCCCCCCAGGGAGCACCCAAAGAGAAGAAATTCTCCCTGAACTCCCCGTATTGATGGGAAAAGCCAAGAAACCCAACACGTCCCCGCAAAACAGTTGGGGGGGGGGGACGTGGTGGAAGGGCCTGGAGTGGGGGCGACGCTCGTCCCGAGGCGCAGGAAGGAGGCACGGCGGCCGGCGGTGGGAATTAGTTGAACGTCGTTTATTGTCAGTGAATCTAGGGTAGCATAAATGAAGGGTGCCGTGAACAGCCCGATTACAACGCGCCATCTAGTGCTCAGTACAGCAGTGCTCGAACAAGGAGTAGAAATCGCCAACCCGATATTAATTTAAAAAAAAAAAAAAAAAAAAAAAAAAAGTCTTTTGTGAATAAACGGTTGCAGAATTAATTCAGGTCACCTCTAGTGCGATGGGTGAAGACCAGAGCATCCCCCCAATGCCTCCCAGGAGGGGCTGGGGGCACGGGGGACGTTACGGAGCTCGTTTGGGGAGCCCGGGCGAGACGGCCAAGATGGGGCCAAAACCCAGGCTGCAGGATGGGAGCCGGGGCTAAGACAAAACGAAAACGGCCCAAAAGGGTCGTGGACCTTTACTGCAGGAGGGCCAGGCTGCGCAGAACCCCCCAGGTCCCGATGGCAGCAAAGTTTCTTCCCGTTACACCGCTAAGGGCACTTGTTTCGAGACCCTGGGATCGAGTCGCAGCCTCCCCTTCCCCAATCTCCTTCGCACGCCCGTGGGGCAGATGTGGGAGAAAAACCCTCAGGTGGTTTGGTGCCTCCGTGCGAGGTGCTGTGGAGCATGAGCTGCTCTCGCTCTCCCCCCCCCCTTAAAAAAAAAAAAAAAAGGTACCAAAAATATATCGAGCCCCTAAAATATATCAAAACCCTAAAATACGGCGTGGGCAGGGGCTTTAGTGTGGTTACGGAAAGGAACGGGTGGTTGGTGAATGTCTTCCAATAAATATAAGTTGTATTTAATAGTCCCATAGAAAAAAAAAAAAGAAATCATTAGTTTCACCATAAAGGAAACAAAAATGACCTGAAAAAATCCTTAGCAGTACTGAAGAAACGCGGCCGATTCCCTCGATTCGGTGAGTAAGGCAGGAAGGTTTGGGCTCAGGGATGCTCAGGGAACAGCTGAGATTCTGCACTTCGTAGAAAAAATACTCTTCGTTATTTTACCCTTTTCATTGGAAACCTAATTTTGCCTGAAGTTGTGTTTTTTTCCCCCCATTTTGACTTTAAAAAAGCTACGAACTGTAGTGACGGCGATAAAAACGGCAGATCGAGCACAGGCCACGGGGCTGGGCTTCAAAACTGACCCCAAAACGGGGAATTGGGGAATTAATTTGGGGAGAACTTCGCCCCTCACCTCCACCCCCAGGGTCCCGGGGCTGCGGCCATCGGGGATCCGTGGCCAAACCTCACCGGCAGGGCCACGGCATCAGCAGCGGGCACAAAGCACTCGTCCAAAATCCCCTTTTCTCCCCCAAAAACCCTCAGGAGGAGGAACAGCAGCAGCAGCTCCGGCAGCTGGCCGACACCGGCTGCTCCGCACGGCCCCCTCGGGTGGGTTGGGGTTGGCCGAAGCGGGGACAATTCTCCCCAAAAAAGCAGGAGAGGGGCAGTGAGCTGGTGGAGCAGCGTTGTGCCTTCTGTCCTCCCCTGCCTGTGGTCTTGGGTGGGGGGCACGGAGCGTCCCCGCTCCTCGTGCTCTCGGCAGCCCCCAAAGGATTCTGCAGTAGAGCTGCTGCTCTGGGGCACAGGAAAAAGAAGAGGCAGAAAGCGATCCCCGCACACCAAGTTGGGTTTTGTTTCGTTTTTTAAAAAAAAAACAAAACACTTGGGTTTGATATTGGGGTTACACCAATGGATTGATGCGGGGTGACAGGGGGGAGAGGCGCCGGCACGGAACCGACCGGGCGCGCTCTCACCCCTGCACTGAATCCAACGCACTTGAACCCAACCCCGGGGAGAAATTCGCCGCCTTGCATCACTCCAGGATCAGAGCACGCCCGCAGCACTCCCCCTGCACGCCTCCCCGACTGCACGCCCGCCCCAGGGCCCCACGCTGCCGGGCAAAGGGACCCTAAGGAAAACCCCACCTGCATCGACCTTACTTCAGTGCCCCTTGGGCAGCCGGGCAAGGCTTATCTACGCTCCGAGTAGCAGCGATTTAACAAAACCCAAAAGAACAGCTTCAGTTAGAGGGGTGAAGGAGCTGGGATATTTCCAGGCTGTTGGCTTCGAGCGCGACAGCCCAAACCCAGCCCCAGCGGGGCCGAGCTGCCCCGGTGGGAGCACCCGCAGCAGGCATCAGCACCGCTTCCACCAAGGCCTTTCCTGCTCAGGGACGGCTCCAGCCTTTAACAAAGCCAAAAGCAGCCATCTCCAACAGGAAAGGCTTTATTTTGGGGCTGGGTTGTTTTTTTTTTTAAGACGTACATGAAACCTTTAAAACTTGTACGTTAGAAGAAAGCCTTAGTGTATTTGTGAGAATAAGGCTTCAGGTGAGTCCCCAGTGGTAAGTACACTTTCACCCTCTCTGCCCCCTTCTCTTTTCCCTTCTCCCCGTGGCGGGTGGGGGGGGGGGTCAGCGTGGGAAGGGATTGCATAGTTTGGTGCCTTTTGAAAAAAAAATAAAACAAAAAACAAAAAAACGAGGGAATGTTGTAAAGCTTTGACTCATCAGCGTTAATTCACGTTTTATTTCCACGCGGTCAAATGCTGAACCTTTGCTCTATACAGGACTGGAACGAGGATCGAGTCCAGTTCGGGATCTACAGTTACAAAAAAAAGATCTGTGCAAACATTGCAGTGCTAAAGTTACACCCGCCCCGAAAAACGGGGAGCTCAGGGCAGCGCTCGTGCCGCGCCGCGGGGCTCGGCCGGGGAGAAGGGGACGTAGTGGATGGACCACAGCGAGTGTGGGAGTAACGCAGGTACGGGTTCGTTATTCTTACATTTCACTCTTTAGCCCTATTATCAAAAATATCTTTAATATTACTCAGCCTAAGGTCAGTTAACGTGGCTCAGCAAAATGGAGCCGAGTTAATTCTATTCAGCAGAACAGAGGTAGTATGGAAGTAGCTTGCTCAAGTAGAAAGAGTTATCGTGTGTGTGTGTGTCCACGCACAGCTGTAAGCTAAGGGCAGCCCGGTGCAGATTTACCTCCCGGTGCCGCGGGGCGCTCTTTGTCCTCCCTGCTTCTCCACGCCGTCGGTTATTGCTGGGTGGAGACACTGACCTCGTTTCTCCGTCGATTCTAAGTCGTTTCGACTGTACCGGTAACGGTTCCGCACAGCACTTCTGCAGGAAAACTCAAAGCCACTCAGCGCTGTGACCACCCCGTCCCCCTCCCACCCCAAGAAGAATTTGAAAGTAACGTTTAAAAACAAAGAGCCGAGCCCCTCGGAAGGGCAGCGCCCTGAGCCTGCTGCTGCGGGGTGCTGGGAGACGTCCGCTGGGCTCAGACGAGTTCAAACCGAAAACAAAAATAAAATAAAATAAAATAAAATAACGTCCGCTTCCGACTAAGCTCCTCTCAGTACCAGAAAACATCACATAAAATAAAAACGGTGTTAAAAAAAAAAAAAAAAAAAAAGAAATTAAAACCTCTCAATTCAAAGGTCTGAGACTTTCTAACTGAAATTGCTGGGGCATTTTTCGCTCGATTCGGGAGAAGCGCTACGAGAAGTGAGGGTGGAGCCCGGCCGGAGGACCCGTGGGGCGCTCGCTGCCCCCGAAGCTTTGGTCTGGATCGGCGGCGAGGAGCCCCCGCGCCTCGTGCTCCGACCTCAGCTCGCCCTCCACGGCGGCTGGCTAACCCGAGCCCGGCTGGCTACCGAGCCCCCCTGGCTAACCCGAGCCCCCCCTGGCTAACCAGAGCCCGTCCAAGGCGCCCGTGCTCGTGGCGAGGCCGCGGGGAGGAGGGCTGCCCGTGGGGCACCTCCGCGGCGCGGCGGCCGCATCGCGCTCCTCAGCCCGGCCAGGCGCCCGCCGCCTCCCTCCTTCCACGGACAGGGAGAGGAGCGTGGGGAGGGGAGGGGGGAACTACGGGCGTTATTGCAGCCCCCACGTGCCACGGGTCCGAAGAGCAGCGCGGGCACAGAGCGCTCAGAACCTGTGCACCAGAGCCTCCCGCTCCTTGCGCTTCAGCTCCTCCCTGTAGCAGCAGGAGCAGAAGTTCCCGGTTTCCGGGTGCCCGTAGAAGCTGCAGTTGGGCTGCTTGCATTTGGTCTGCTGGACGTTATAAAGAGCCCGGCCCCTGGCTTTGTCCGCTCCTTTCTGCGAGCCGTCCTGCTCCGCGGGCTCCCGGCAGCCGTTGCTGTGCGGGGCCGAGCCGCCAGGGCCCTCGCGCTCCGCCGGGAAGCCGGGCTGAAAATCCGTGTCCGTGGGGGAAAATCGCCCGGCGTGGGATGGGCTGGAGGCGTGGGGGCTCGGCCGGGGCTGGCCGCAGTGCCTGGGGAGGGTGGCGTAAGGGGGGAGGCTGCTGCAGGGCCCCCCCGCGACCTGGCGCCGGCCGTCGGGGAAGCCGGGGGGGTGAGATCCTTCCGTGCTGCTGGCCACCGAGGGCCGGGGGAAGGTGAAGACGCCCGAGTAGCTGGAGGGAAAAGCTGCCATCTTCGCGCCGAGGGCCAAATCCGGGGTCTGGATGGCGTAAGCAGGAGGAGGCTGGGGGTACGCGGGGCTGAGCATCGCCTCCTCGCCCTTGTGGGCGTTCAGCTCCGGCTCCAGCCTCTTGGCGGGGGCAGCGCTCGCCAGCGCCTTCTTCTCTGCCTCCTTTTGCTTCTGCTCGGCCAAAAAGCGCTCCTCGGCGTCCAGCAGGTACTGCTGGATCATCTCCTCCTGGTACTGGAGCCTGTTGCTGGTCTTGAGGTGGCCGGCGAAGATGAACTTGCGCTCTCCCTGCATGGCAGCCCGGAGGATGCTGAGGCTCAGCCTCACGTCGTTGCTGTACTTGTAGGGGTCCGACGGCTTCTCGGGGGCTGCTTTCCCCGGGCAGGTTTTCTCCACGGGAGCCGACAAGTCTCCTTGGGAAGATTCCTCTTTGCTTCCTTTCCTTGACTTCAAGGATCCCTTCTTTTTCTTCTCCAAGGTATCTCCCTGCCCGTTGCTCACGCCTCCCTTCATAGTTTTGCTGTGCATCAACCCTCCCATGTTCTTTTTTAGCTTACTTCCCAAAGTCTTGCCAAAGCTGCCCAGCTTGTTAGCAACCGAGTCTGCTCGTTTTTTATCCTTTTCCTTGTCCTTTTCTCGGTCTTTCTTTGGTTTCTCTTTGTCCTTGCAACCCCTGCTGCCACCGTTGCTTGCCGAACTGCTGCAGACCGACTCCTTGTCGGACTCCCCTGACTCCGCAGCTGATCGAGCGTCGTCTCCTGCAGAGGCTGTGGGGGATTCTGGCTGGGCCAGAGGCGCCTAGGGAGAAAGAAAACACATATCAAAGTCAGGTAAGTTCCTCAGATAAGCCTTTTCAGGCTGAAGGTGAAATAAATGGAGAAGCAAGCACTCGCTAGGAGAACAGAGGGGAACAAGTGGTGGCTCTCAGATCCGGAGTTATTTCGTGTCAGCGCTGCAGCCAAAGAGCGACCCGCAGAATTCAGCACACGCCCTGGCCGTGTGCTGGTTTCAGACAGATCAGAACAGCTCACGTGTAAGTTTGGGGAGTTTTCTCCAAAAGAGAGGAGGAGGAAAAAGCAACACAAACAACAAAAAGCTAACAAACAAAGAAATCCTTCACGCCGGGCAGCCCGGTGACACCCGCACTGCTAAGGCTGCTGCCACGGGGATGTTGGAAGCAGGCAGAAGTTCCCAGATCTCCACGAGTCAGTTCCGACAACGAAAGGTCCCAGGAAAATTACAGTCAAGCCGCAAGTCAGCTTCTGGTGGCCACAAACCAACAGTTTGTGTTTGTCTTGGAATAGGCAGCAGCCGGCCTCGCTGCCAGACACCTACACAGCAGGCTGCGCCGCTCAGCAGGACGTGCGAGGGCTGCGCTTCAGCTTTGCAGGAAGGACAAAAACAGGCAGCAAAAGCTCGAGAGAAAGGCGCAGGCACAAAAACACGAGTTGTTTGTCTGCTCGGAGCTGCGCTAGCTGCCTTTTCCAATGGAAGCACAGACAACCTCACGTGAAGGAGGGCTGGGCAGATGACGACTTCGCTCCCGCCGGGCCCTGCAGAAGGGGGGGCTTAAATAATTAAAGAAAACACCCCTCGTCTCCTTACCTGCGTGTCACAAGGCAGCGTGATCCATTTAACATTCATGTAGCTGTGCAGCAAGTGCAGCTTGGCTTCCAACGACAGCGTCACACTAAAATTTGAAACAAGCACAAGAAGTCAGAGTCAAGTCTTTACCAAGGCGTTTGCCTGTTGTATTTATGTTAAAACGTATGTTTTAACAGGTAAAAACCATCAAGGCAGCAGCAATACAAAAGGTAACGTTTTTGTAGCCTTCCAAGCCTTTTAATTAAAAAGGAAATGAATAAGTAAGAAGATTCCTGTATGTCAGAATCGGGTTTGCTACAAATTAATACCAACCTGGCAAATAATCTTACAGGTACCCGAGACCAGTAACAAAAAAGCAGATGTCACAGATCTAAACAGAGCTAGTTTCAAAATGATTTTCCTCTCCACAAAAACAACTTCAGAAAAAAAACGCAAAGATGTTTTCTCAACAATTTCCATTTGTCATTTTTTTTCCATCAAAAACACACAGTGTTTCCTATCAGTTTAAAAAAAAAAACAACAAACTCAAAACGAAGCATCTGTACCACGCCATACCGTGTCGCTAAAACCTGCCCTGAGCTTTAATAAACGCGCTGATCTTGGAGGTTTTTACGTTTCCTAACCCGAAGTCATATGATGGACAAGTCATGCTTCCAGCTCTCCGACCACGACGCCCACTGTTGGTGACTCCTGGCTCAATAACAGGAAACTCGCTGCTACCAAACCGTGCCGCAGCTCGCCCGTGGTCTGAGCCCAAACCAGGACGGGTGTCTGCCTGCAAGCATCCCTCCGGCTCCTGGGGCTCATGGGCAAAGGTATTTGTTCTCTCTGAGGACGCAGGAAGGGAAAAATGCACCTTTTTGTGCCTGAGAACACAGGCTACAATACCTGATCCTCCTTACCAAAGCCGATAAGATGTCACCACCCTTCCCAAAATATACCAAAACACCCAGGACATCAGAAAAAAAAAGGAAAAAAAAAAGAAAAAGCTGCTCTGTCTGCACTGAATAGGTTCATACCCCAGCCCAACTTCCACCCAGACACAAGAAACCCCCCAGTGCTCGTGAGCAGCTGGGGATAAAGACCGAACCGCGCGGCTGCGACCGCTCCGGCGTGCAGACAACCGACCTGGCCAGCTTGACGTTGTCACTGTCGTCTTTCCCCCACTGCCAATCCTTCCCGGGATCCACGGCGAAGTGCACGGGGAGCAGCTTATGCTCGGAGTCTGTCAGGGGGATCACAGCTGCACGAGGAGGAGAACAGAAAGCCCACTTACTGCCCGAATTGACGAGGTTTGGCACGCTGCGCCGAGGCGACAGCGCCTGTCACTTCTGCGCTGCATCTCCCATCAGTCGCCCGAACTGCAGTTGACACAGAAGCCTGACGTCTATCTCCAGCACGCTCCCCACATAAATTAAGCTTTCTTCACGTCACCTTCTTCCTCCAGCCTGTCTAAACCCCATGAGAAGGCAACTTTTCACAGCATCAGCAGCCGAGCTCAGGGCGCTCCCCAAGAACGGTGTCGCCAAAGCGTGCACAAGTGCTGCTGTGACTGCCAGGCTCGGGACGTAAATCACTGGGCTTGTTCGTCACCTACCTTGATCTTTCGTGGGTTCCTTCTGCTCCATGGACACCAGGGCAGAGAAATGGGCTTGGTCGTACGCCAGAACCAGAGGGGAGCGATGGCATTTGTTGGCTGGAACTTCCAGGGGAAGATAGATGCCTCCAAAGGGAATAGGGGCAAAGGCTGGAAAGAAATCGGGCTGATTAGTTTCCATAATAGGTTGAAGAGTTAAGACTTGTTTATCCTGAAACTGCTCCAGGACAGGCTGTTTCACTTCAAGGTTTTACCTGCAATTAGCTATCAACTTGAGGGGCAAAAAAAGAAAAACAAAACAAAAACAAACCCCAACCAGACATCCGTTTTATACCAGGAGGAACACAGTTGCAGAATGAATCTGTAGGTTCTACGAAAGCCCTCCTCCACACACACACAAAAAAAAAACAACTTAAATTTGCACACAGAGTGATGGTAATTGATGAATCTTTTCTGACAGGAAATTAAGTCTGCTAGTGGAAAATACTACATGCAGGGAACGGAATTTCCCATCTGTACACACGCGTAGGGGCACACGAAGATGAAAAGTCAGTGTGAAAAGGCAGCAGATCAGCCGGTGATGCTCAGCTCTATGGCTCATAGCCTCCAGCACAGTCACACCCAGCCCCATGCTCATCGACAGCTGAAAATCAGGCTCCACGGAGCAGAAAGAGCCCGTGACAGCAGTGTACAGGCAATAAACAGCCTGAGCACGCACAATTAATAAAGACAAACGAGTGCAATTCTTACCTTCTCCCCCCGAGTCCCGCAGCATCGTGTCTGCCACCACTACTATGGGTCTCTTCAGCACGTGGGCCAGGACAAAGACATGAAACTCCTCCAGGCTCTCGTACACAGGTTCCTCGGAGCTTTCAACGCTGGGAAACAAGAAATAAATCAATTTTCACCCTCTGTGCACTTAATCATTGCTTTTAAAGACAGGAAGCGTTCTTTACAGGCAACAGCATGGACTTGGATCATATTAATGGCATTAAGTTTCATCTTTCCTCTAATTTCGTATTTTAGACCCAGAGACAGATCCAAAAAATGTCCTATTCTGAGGCAAGGGTTTGTTTCCAGGAAATACCACATTGCTACTTGGCACTTCTCGGAGGCTCTTATCTAAAGAGCCTCAAAAGTTGTGTTTGTTTGGGATGGCTGCAGCGATAAAGTGCCCTTGAAACACCGAGGGAGAGAGAACACTGCAGAAATTCTCAGCTTTTGTTTATCGCTCTCATTTTGGAGCCAACAACATGATGAAACGTGAGAAAAGATTAGTTTTTTTTTTCAATTCTGGAAAAAGAGCTTTTACCCCACAAAAGGGGTCAGGCAGCATTTAGAGAGATGGCTTTCCATAACATTTTAATGGATGTTTTCATTGTTTTTCACAATCCTTCAACCCTCCCCTTCAAACCCTCCCATACAAGCGGGACCAAAGCAGCAAATCCCTCCGCTGTTCCCAGCCAGGTCCCTGGACCTGCCCTCGGGAAAATTATTCCAAGCTGTACATTTAAGGAAGATATTCTCTTCGGTTTTTCCCCCTGTCCCATGTTCATTATGGCCACCTAAGCCCTGGACACCCCAGCCAGAAGGCCGGAAAGCCTCCCAGCCACTTTGCACGCCCCGTCGGCGCGCTCGCGTGCTCCACGTACCCCCCGCAGTTGCCTCCGTTGGTGCCGTAGTGCACGCGGGGCTCGCTGGAGGCCAGCTTGATCAGCTCGTTCCACTCCTTCTGCCACTCCTCTTCGGTGTAAACGAGACCAGACTGGGAAAGGGACGACAGAACAGAGTCCTCAACGTGAGTTTTTTTTCCCCAATTTCTCTAGCAATGCTTTGTACGCGCAGCCACAACATCTCTCTATGGATTTATGCAAAAATAATCAATATTTTACGCAAAAAAAAAAGCTAAACTGAGGGAGGGTGGTCTGGACAATCAGGGTGGGAGGTGGGCTGTGAACTGGCTGAAGGGAAGAAGCCAGAGGGTTGTGGTCAATGGGATGGAGTCGAGCTGGAGGCCTCTATCTAGTGGAGTCCCTCAAGGGTCGGTACTGGGACGAGCGCTGTTCAATGTATTTATTCATCGGTGACTCGGATGAGGGAATGGAGTAGGGGATTGGGCTGGGGGATCTTCCAGGGCCCCTCCCAACCCCTAATATTCTGTGATTCTGTGAAAAAAAAAAAGCACACATCCCTCACATCCTCTGATTCTGTGAAAAAAAGCACACATTTCCCAGTCAGCAGTTTCAAGCCAGCAGGGAGATAATCTGCCTAAAACGAAGAGTTTTCGTCCTTGTGGGGTGGAAGTAAACATTTCAGCCCCCAGAACGAGAGGAAAACTTTACTCTTACTCTAACCACTCCAGTATTACAGCTGACAGAACCTACAGCCAAGCGCCAGTGGGAGGATGAGGACTGGACCAGCTAAAGTTTGCCTTTGCAAGTTATTTTCCTTCCTTACTGAGCTATGAAAACAAAAGAAAGACACCGTAACGCCCAGAAGGATCCAACACAAGGCTTGCTGAGGTATTTTAACACACTTGATCCTTTTTTAGCTCTCCAGAGAGGCACAAGGCACATAGCACAGGCAAGACCCGATGGCTAATTATAAGAGTGGGATGGATTTTTTCTGCCACTGCAGATTCTTTTATGAACTGCAGTCAAGCTGAATTGCTAATCCCTTCAGCCCTTTCTTGTTTGTCCATGCACTCAAACCGACGTTTTACTCACATTTCCTGAGCATGCACGTGATGAGCACCAAACGTCAGCTCTGCAGTCACACCACGTGAACCACGAGACCCCCAAAATCAGCGCAAGGGAAGCCCCTGCAAACCACGGCCCTTTCCTCAAAAAGCTGCTCTTCTGCTCGATGGAGCAGCTTTCCAATACGGTCCCAAGGAGTTAAAGGGCTCGCTAAGCCTTATTAATCCCAAATGAGGGGAGAAATACCTTAAAACACAAAGCTAGACTTGAGCCTGCCGTGTTAAGGCCATGAGGCAAGCTGCCGAAACTGGCACGAGGAAGAGCAGGCAGCCCTGCCCTCCTCCTCTCTGCCTGGGCTCAGCGATCGGAGCTCCAGCATCCAAACACAACATCCTCAGTCCTCGAAGCTGCCAAGAAAGCCTTCAAGCCATGAACCAGAAGCAGCTGACAGCCCAGCCGGCTCCCTGCTCCTTCAGTAAGGCATTAATTAAGTTTCCCTGCTCCTGGTTAAGCCTCCAGTGGGACTTCTTTCATCATCGATCTGAGCGTAAAGCAAAGAGAGGGAGGAGAGTTGTACCCAGAGTGGGTTAGGCAAGCTGGAGCAGCTTCCATCACCCTGGGCTGCCTCTTTCCAAGCTCATTTGGAAAGGAAGAGCTCCTAATCCCCGACTTCCAGCCAACCCCTTACCCAGTACCTGCCACACCGGCTGAAGCTGGACTGCTGCACCTGACTGCAGGCACCACCTACACCCGCCTGCCTCCAAGAAGCTTCTGCCGAGGGTTATTACAAGGGAAGGACACAAATGAGCCCGCACGCCGAGTATTTTCAAGCCATTTCAAGTCTGCAAGTCCCAGTGCTTCGCTGGTGGCTAGTTCTGGAGATAGCCCTGAGCAGGCAGTTTAAGGAGATGCAACAAAAGCATGCTTTTAATAGCAGTCAAACCTCCAATTATTTATCGACGGCTTTGTTTCAAACAGGGAAATAGCTCTTTTTTTTTTTTTTTTTTCAGCCTGTCAAGATGCTAATCTCCGTGCCCTTCCAAAAATAAAAAGGAAGTTGGAAAGTAAACAACATCCTTCAGTGTCAGGTGGAAACAAAAGTTTACTCCGCTCACAACACCACGGCGCGATTCGGGGACATCTGGTAACTTTCCGCCTTGACAAAGCCATGTCCCTGCTGTCGGGGGGGGAGCACGTCGCAGCTTTGAGGAGCCTTTCATGTGGCGAGCTCGCCGTTTCCTTTTTTAGTGGCGGAGGCTGCTCCACGCCTCGACGGAGGCGCAGCTTTGTGATCTTATCGGGGGAGAGACCTACACGACAGCTCTTCTTTTCTCCTAAAAACACAGCAGCCATCGTGTCCTGGCACTGCCAACAACACCCTCGCAGCCTGGACGAGGCTGGATCTTCGGGGAGCAGTGACGTTTGTTTTCCACCAGCAGTGGACGTAACACGGCGCCAAGAAAGGGATTTTCCTCCCTTGTAATAAAGAGCATTTCACCAAAGCTTCACAGCCATAATTTAGAGGGGAGGATATTTCTCATCATGGCACGGCCGAGTACTGTAAGCCACAGACTTGCCTAAAATTCAAGACCTTTTTTTTTTTTTCCCTCCCAGACCTACGGGATGTTTTCTCAGGATTTTCCCCTCTGCTCCTAGGACCGCGTTCGGTTCCTACCTCCTTGTTCTGCTGCGTTTGCTGCCAGCGCCACCTCCGCTTCAGGGCTTCCCTTTCCACACCTTTATCCATTAAGGTATAAAGGGATTTGCGAAGCATGAGATCTCTATCGTGGAAACCCCACATACCTGCACAGAGATTGGGGGGGGGGGGGAGGAAAAAGCAGCAGAGGATTAGCGAGAGCTGGCGTTTCTCCATCTTCTTCTGCTATCTAATGGCTGAACTCCTACAACCTGCCACAAAACCAAGGGAAGTGGTAAACTGGGAAACGAGGGCAGAGAAATGTGAGGTGAGCAGGGCCAAACCGAGGAAAAAATTCAACAGCCCCCAGCCCCCTGTCCAAAGCCTGCCTTTCCCACCCGCAGCGAGCTTCTACGCAGCTAAAAGCAGCAGCTGCTGCCTTCAGCTCTAAGGAATGTCCCAGATGAAGCAAAATATTTGTTCACCAAATCACACGGTGCTTTCCGCCGGGCTGATCTGTCGAGGGCAAATTTAGACCAGGTGAAACAAGGCTGTGGTTTTGCTGCGTCTGAGCAGAGCCGGCCGCACGAAGGAAATGCCCAACCCGGGTGATTTAGAAGTCTAGCAACCTCCAAAAAGGTTGTCATGTTTGACAAGGTGAAGTCACAGGAGGCAAACCCAGGCCCTGGAAGCTGCCCCACTCTGCAGGGCCACTCTGCAGTGTGAACGGGCCCTCTGGTATCTCCCAGTTCCTTCAGAACCACGGGGAAACTGGCCCAAGGGAAGGGGGAGAAGCTGAACCCCAAAAAGAATAATTTGGGGAGTACAGAGGCGGTTGGCAGCCCGTTGCCTTCAGCTCAGCCTCTCTTGCTGAGCCCCAGGAGGGCACCTACTGAGGCTCACCCAGGACGAGCAGCAGGCCCATGGCTCCCTGCAGGGCAGGAGAGAAATGCTCGGTGCCACCACGGGCAGAGCCTGTCCCCGAGGCAGCTCGGGGTCCTGGGCTCTCCCCACGCCTCCTCCAGCAGCATCAGCTTCCCCGGGCCGATGGCATAAAGCAGCCAGTGAGGGGAAGGGGAGCTGCGGCCGCACGTCTCCCCGCACAGAGCTCCTTACCAGGGCCGGAGGGAACCACTTGGCTATTTTTCCAGTCCTGCACTCTACAAGGCTCTTACCCAGGGAGGCGGCGTGCAGCAGGCAGTTCCCGTCACCCGTGGTGGCCAGGGGGAGCAGCCGCTGGCAGCTGGGGTCCACGTTCGCCCACCAGTTCAGGCGACCTGGGGAGATATCGGAGAGCGTGAAAACGGGGCCCGTTAACGCGCCGCGGGACCGTTGGGTTCATCTGCTCAAAAAGAAAGGAAAAAAAAAGAAAGATGAGGAGTGCGGCCTGCTTGGTTTGCGATGGGGACGCCCGCGGATGCGAGCTGCGTGCCCGGTCTGTGCCTGGAAGAAAGGAGCCAAGGCGATGCAACAAAAAGGGCAGAGTGTGGGGACTCGGGGAGGTGGCCGGGCTGCAAGGACAGGCAGGAAAACGCAAAATCCTTACTTAAGGTCACACAAATTAGAGAGAAAGCTGAAAACAGGAGCAAATCCAGCCAGGGCTTTAACCCAGAGCAGCATTCTCCTTCTATCCAGTTCCCCCCACCCCAAAAAAAAAAACCATCCTGCTGAGAACACATCCAGGGCGCCGGTCCCAAACGGTGCCCAACAACTTTTCCAGTTTCTCCAACGAATAACGAGGCTGCTTGGAGTTGCTTTCAGCAACCAGATCCCTCCTATTTAAAGCATCGGTCATTTTTTCCCTGCTCACTGGTTTCGGTACAATCGTCAGGAACTTTTGCTGAGCCAAGCAGCTAAGCAGCTTTACCAACGAAAATGCAAACTGACGGCGCTTTACCGGGTTTAAAAATAGCAGCTTTTGGGTAATACCAGGCACTTGAATTACTACGAGTCAAGAGAGAAGGTTTTCAGACCGTCTAAAAATAGAAGCTCGGAAAAATTAACAAACCCACTACAGTTAAACTCAACGCTAGAAGTTAAACATTTATCCAGGAAACAAAACTGCACGAAATTACCACCTCAGGCTCACAACTCCAGCTAGGCTGCGCCTCGCCCGGCCATATATTTCTAACAAATATCCCTGTTCCCGAGCACGGCCCCCGGCAGCCACCCCGGCTCTCACGGGAGCAGAGGATTTATCGAAATTGTGCAGCAGAAGCGGGGGCACTGACAGAAAGCTGCTTTCCAACACCGCGGGGAGATAAAGGCAGGAAAACGCAGCACGCAGGGCTAACTGCGGCGTGATGCTGCTAATTTCTCATCCCAGCGTCAGGAAAGGAACCTGCTGGAGTTGAAAAAAGGGTTCAGTGCACAGCCCGGAGACAATAGCTCGGCTCGGAGAAGCGGGCTGGGCTCGCTCGGCACAGCTCCTGGCACGGCCGAGGCGCAAACCTGCGCCAAGTGGCTCGGCGCCAGGCGAGCAGAGCGAGAAGCAAAACCAGCATCTCCCAACAGCTCAACAAAACGCGGGGCTACCGCACTCAGCGCCGAGCTTTTTGATCCCCTGCATGTTTTTTCCTGGAGGATTTTTGCTGCTCTTTTTCCGGACTCAACCGCGGAGCTCAGGGACGTCGCCGCTCCCCGGGCGTTTCGCTTGTGTCCGGGCAGTCAAAAGGCCACGAGGCCCCCTGCGAGTGTTTAAAACACCCAATTTCTCTGCACGCAGCTATGAGCAGCGGGGCCGGGCAGCTCTGCGTGCAGGCAGAAGGGAAAACAATCGCGTTTGGGAGCACAATGGATCTTCCTGCCATCAGCGCTTCTGCGGCAGCACGAGAAATGCTGCTGCAAGGCGCAGGACAAACCCAGACGAGCGCCAAGCAGTTTGCTGTTGCTGGCTTCCAGCTCACTCGCAGCAGCGTCCCCAGCTCCCGGCTGCCTCTCCTTTGCCCTTTTGCTTTTCAGCTCCAGGCTGTCACCCCGCTGTCCCCGCTGGCTGGCAGAAAAGCCCTGCCGAGAGCTGACACAGCTCCAGAATTGAAGCCCGGGAGGTCAGCGACAGCTTTTCTGCGCGTCTGAAGCCAGTATCAGGAGCTCCCCTCTGCAGGGGACACCAGGACCACCGCTCCCACGGGATGCAGCCCCACCACACAGCCGGTTTGGGGATGTTTTGGGATGTTTCGTGGCACGGGGAGAACATTTCTTTGCTCCAGCAGGGATCAGGAACCTGCGCGCAAACGCTGCTTTGTGGAACGCCGCACGTGCTTCCAACAGGAACCACGGAAATGGGTCAGGCCAAGAGGAAGGAGCAGACCCGATGCTCCTCCTCGCCCTGCGCCGAGCCCTGACTCATGGAGAAACCAAATGGCTTCCCTGGGGCTACCCAGGGACTGCGGAGCCGTGCTGACACGGCCGTGCTCCCTGCGTGACGGAGGTAGCGTTCCAGGGATGAGCTGTCCTCGGGCTCCCCGGGCTGACGCCATCGCCCGCCGCCGTGCTTGGATGGCTGCTGCAGAAGATTTTTCTTCCCTTGCTGAAGCTGGAGATGAAGGAGCGGGGCTACGACCTGGGACTAGGTTATTGATCAAAAAAAAAAAGAAGGAGAAGAGCAGCTGGAAGTGGCAAGCTGCTTTATCGCATCTGAAGTTCGATAATACACCCGTAGCCTCCCTCTTCTAATTGATCTGAATTTTCCTTTAAACGACCCCTGCAGGAAAAAACCCTTTGTTTCGGGATCTGGCAGCAACAAGAGCTGGTCCTAACGCGTTGACACATCCCTAGCTGTTTTCTCCCTCAATGCTGAGCCTCTTCCACGGGTCAGGAGGGACGAGAAGCGAAGGCTTGTGGTGTGTTACGCCCAGCCGTGCCGCTGCTCTGCCGAAGGAAGAGAACTTCAGCTGCCTTTGGGAGCCAGGTGGCCCCAGCCGGGAGCTCGTCTCTCCTGTCGGGGAAGCCAGGCTGGCCAGTGACTGACGGGCTAAAATATTTGCAGGAGCTTTGCAAGTGTGACGCTAGCGCGTAAGGCAGAGGGGGGGGGACGTGCACACACGTGCCTGTGACCACGCACGGGCTAAACCCCGCTGAGAAGCTTCTCGAGAGCCGGGTGATGCATTCCCAAGGGACGGACGTGCGCCCGTGGCTTTGATGGCTCGCTCCAAGACGCAGGGGATTTGCATTCCAGGAACGAGGAACCTGCTCTCGCCAGTCCTCTGCCACTGCTCCGGCAGTGAAGCAAGCAGGCGGGGAGGAGAGGAGCCAAACCCTTCACTCAGCAGTTTTTAACAGTCCACCTACAGATGTTTACTGCAGCATCAGCCTGGAGAGCGAAGCAGAAGTCTCCTTGCCAATGTGCTGGGGGACTTTTGGAGAAGCGCTTGGAGTTGCTTCCCTGACCCCAGGCAGAAAGCCCGACCTTGGAGCAAAGGCACAGCAACTCAGCCTGGAGTTTCTTCCAACTCTTGCTGATTTTTAGGACAGCCCAGGGCAAGGCGCTGCCTGCTGCTTCCCCGGGTGCGCGGCGAGGAAAACACTTCACCTGCAGAACACGGGGCAAGGCTTAAACCATGCAGGGCTCGAACAAAAAGCGCTGAGGTTGGAGCGAGGGCCAAATTTTCAGCTCCACCAAGGCCTTTTCGTAGGACGCTGAGCACGTTAACAGCTTCCCCAGAGGACGTCGTTACGATTTACAGCCACTTGAAAGCGTGCTTGCTCTGCCACATTGGCGTAAAGGGAGCTCTGGATAGAACACGAAGAGTTATCTTCGCGTTTATTGGTCTATAAAATATCTGCTTAATCCCCTAAGGACAGCACATACTAAATTAATAAAGGATATCGGTGCAGATCACAGCACCGTGCTCAAAACCCGACTTCAAATCAAACCTGGAAGATTTCGTATGTGCAGCGCAGCCCTTTGTTAAAGATAAACATTCATTTATAAACGAACCCACATACATAATGCAGGCACACTTTGCCTTCAGACGGCGCTTTCGAAAAAATCAATTACTAAACATTAACACTGGGAAGTGTCGCCAGCACTCGGATGAAAAAGCACAGCCAAGAGGCCTCATCCAGCTCCCTCTGAGGCCGCAGGAATCTCTTGCCTGCCCTGCTGACAGCTCGTGCCTCCTCCTCTGGGGTCACAGACATGCCTCCAACGTGTTCTGTGTTCACAGAAAGGATTCGGATGAATTACAGCTTGAGAGATCTATGCTGAAAACTAGATGCTAACTGCCTGAAAGCACCAGAGTTCTCTGGGCCGGAGTTTGTGCCGAAACGCAGCAATCCAATGCCCAGCCCGGGCCCTGCTACGATGCAGAGATGCAGATAAGTGCGTTTGAATTTGCATTAGACACGACAGCTTGACAGTCAACGAAGAGCAACGCCGCTGTAACGAGATCGCTTGGATCAAGTGTTCATTTCCAAAACATGAGAATATTTGTTACAGGAACACTTGAGCAGGATGGGACTAAAATTTGACATGAAGAACGCACGTTCTCCTTGAAGGAACAGTTTTCTAGGTATGTGGACTGCTGACAGAAATAAAGGAGAGCTGCAAGGGCTCCCCAGATCTCGCCTGGTTTGCCTCTTTCCCCACCCTGTCCCAACTGCACGCTGTCCTGGTAACACGGATTAGGTTGTTCCCCGCCAGCACGGAGGTCCCCTTCATTCACCAGCTCAATCTTATTTACAGATCACCTAGCAACTATTCAGGAGGAAACCAGCTTGTTGGAAAACAAACCCGTCTGCGCTCCCGACGTGGTTCCTCTCCGGGCACACACACAAAGCCAGCCGACGAGTTTCCCTGCATTGAAGCAGCAAGCGTGTAAAATGCATCATCGATCTGAAACGTCTGTAATCACTGCTGATATTTGTCCGTGATGATTAGCTGCTGGTGGTGTTATGCAATGATTTCTCCTCCCCCCACGTTTCTCACAGTAAAGCTGCTGGGATAGCGCAGGGCACGGGGAAGCTTAGGTGGTGAGATAATGCAGCTTTTTTTTTTTTCCTGAGCATTACCATTCAGCTGCATGAGCGATGACGACAGGCTCACACAATTTACATTTGGTGTCTGCAGGCGAAGCGAAGCAGACTCTTGCTCAACTCTTGCACCACGCTATAAAAAGGGATGAAATAATATCTAGCACAGATACGCGCCCTTGCTCGGTTCTCCACCGCCTAAGGCTTGTGTGCCAGCACGCTCCAGTCGGTGCCGCTGCAAATTGCCACCACTGGCTGCATTAGCATTAAAAAAAAACAAGAATTCGGGTTGTAAATGCTCACCAGCCTGCTCCAGCGCCACCAGCATCGACTGCTCGATGAGGTCTCGCTCGATGAAGCTG
The DNA here is from genome assembly GCA_963989345.1 of Clangula hyemalis. Next base: position 955,182 of record OZ022454.1, read on the forward strand.
CGGAACTCCTCGGTGTACACCGTGAGGTCAGGCAACTGGAAGGTGGAAATGGGCATCTCCAGCAGGTGCTCGCTGCTGCCGTTGCTGGAGACGTGGGAACGGGCCAGAGAGACGATGGTAGAGCTGGCGTGGGAAATGCCTCGAGACAGACGTTTTTCTGAGAGGGAAAGGAAGATGAAAAAACCACCTGAACGGTGCAGAAGCAGCAAACTTCGCAGAAGCTGTTGTTAAAATCGCTGCCTTCAGCTAGCGTTTTTTGGTCGCCAGAAGCTGAATTGCTCTGACAAATATTTCAGCCACCAGGAGAAGACCAAACCGCTCCCTAGCAGCTTTGGGACTCGGCTACGGGGCAGCGAGAGGCGCTTACCTTGCACGATGTCATCCTGCCGCTGCAGTGGCGGTCGCCCCCCGCGGGCTGCCTCCTTCTCGGGGGGTTTGTAGCTGCGTCCTTCGTTGAAGGAGGGCGGTAGGTTCCCCGCGTGCACCTGCCGTAGCTGTTCGAAGTCGCTCAGGGCTGCGCTCAGGTCCCAGTTTTTACCTGGATTGGGAGGCATCAACTGCGGTCACCATGACGAGAGAGAAATCAAGTCAGCTCCTAACCACCCACACTGAAAGCTAAGAATAGCCCTTTATCTCCCCGTTGGATTTGAAGATGTATTCAACCAGGATCTGGGTTTCTGAAAGAAATATAACTCAACGTGAAGTGCCCAGAAGACGTTGGGTGTGCTGCCACCAGTGCCACGGGGGGTGGCTTACGCGTGCCTCGAGTGCGCCGAGCTCGGAGGGAGCTGCTGCTCCCGGGGCTGGACGTCCACCAAACCTCCACAAAGCCCCCCAGACCCTGGGTTCTGCCCAAATTAGCCTTCTGGCTGCAAAACGAAGGGCAGGGTCAACATAAAATGGAAGGTTGGGCTGTGCCATGGCCAGCAGTGCCAGGCAAGCAGCCCCCTGCTCCAGGTCACGCCGAGCGCTGTTTCGTAAGCTGCAGTGAAGATAATCCACCGTGATGCCGACGCCGCTCCTTTGCTGACCAAGTCGAGCAGCCGACAGCTCTCTGCTCCCCCACGGTATTGCAGGATAACGCTCGAGCAAGCACGACCTCAGCTGCTGAGGGTTCCTAACTTCTCCAGCGCCTGTCCGGGGTTTTTAGGAGGCAGCCACCCACCTCTCTTCCAGCCGACACCCAAAATAAAAGAGCAAGCAAGGTGCCAGCCAGGCTGGGCAGCAGCTGCAACACTTTTCAGCAGGCTCAAGCCATTACAAGGCAGATGAATTATTCAGTAAAACTTACTCAGCTTGAACTTAGCGGAGTCGGGTGAATCCTGAGAGCAGTTCCACTTCCTGCTAACACTACCCAGCGGGCTGGAAGAATATATGGTACTACACTCGAGCCTCTCATGTATGTAATAAATTGACCTTTTGGAAGCCACTGTCTTCCAAAAGCAAGAATATATAGCAAAAAAAAGAGTCTACCATATGGCTTACATTTGCAAAAATTGTGATTTTTATGAACACTGTTAATCTAAGCTCTTAAATTTGCAAGTTAGCAGACAGTGTAGAAAGCAAGCCAGCTTTATATATAGTAACTCCACTACAGAAGAGAGATATAAACTGTCAGTTGGTTTATGTGATAGCTCACAGACAATAAAAGAAACCGTTATGCCTAATTCCCAAAAGGAAATACATTTTTCAAGTATTTAAATCCTTTTGAGAGATGTAATTCGCAACGTTTAGTGACTGTCTCCAAGTAGAAAGTTATTTTAAGGTTCCCCTTTTGAGCCTTCTTATTTTTTAAATGAAATTCAAAGAATCAGCATCCAGGAACGAGAACGAGCCATCGGATTGACATTGAAGGCGCCATCACATCGTCACCTGCTTCAAAACAGAGGCAGCAGGAGGAGGCAGGCCCAGGAGCAGCTCTTGCACCAAGCACAAGCAGGCAGGGGGAAATCCTCCAGGAGCCCGTTTTCCTCGTGATGCTGGCAGAATGTGGAAGATTTCGGAGCAGAATCCAAACAGTGCTGCCTGATAACGTGCCCCTTTTCCCCCAGTTCTTCAGCTCTGTGTTCACGAGGATGCTGGAGTGCGTTGCCGTCGAGGCGTTGTGATCCAGCAGTGCCCAAGATCCAAATGATGGAGCAGACGCCGAGACCTGGCGCTGAGGAAGGAGCACGGCACGAGCCCCACGGTGGCTTTGCTCGAAACGTGCACGGAACTCCAAGCATGGGCAGAAAACCACAGCTCACAAGTTCCTCAACTCGCCCTCAAACTCCATCTCTGACTAGTTCGCTGCGTACAGCTCTTTTGTTTGACTGCACACTACAACCTTACTAAGACACACCAAAACAAAGGAAAGACAAATCTGTCTCGCCTCATTTCCACACGTGGAGTTGTCAATTCCACAGAGACTACAGGAAAAACAGCAGCGCTCAGCAGCGCATCGCGAAAACGAGGCAAAACAACTGCTGTCAGAATAAATCAACCGGTGTGCCAGAGCTGGGGAGAGAGAGAAAACTTGGAGGAATACCTGCTTTAACTTTTTTCCATCGCAAGCCTCAATGTTAATTCTGAAAGATACCATTAGAAATCCTGACGTGAAACAAAGAAACCTAAAACCAGAAGCCATAAACACGCCACAAAAGCCACAGCTTGCCAGACTTCCGCTGCGACGCCGCGGCCACACGCTGAGAGGGTGAAGTCCTGCAGCCAGCACACGGCTCACGGGAGCCGGGCGAGGAAAGGCATCCTCCACCTGCTGGCCCTGAGCTGGAGCAAAGTGCCTGAAGACACGGATTAGAGCAACGATTTCAGGGGTTTGAGTGCCTCGCTGTCACGGCACCAAGAGGCAGCAAGCGGAGGAGATGGTGTGGATGCTTCAGGAGCAAGCCCTGGGCTCGAGCTACACAAGAAAAGGGATGGGAGGCAGAAACACCCCCAAAACGAGGTCAAAAAACAGGGGGGAGTTTGTTCTTCGTCAGCAACCTGCAGCAGCTCCTGCAGCGAAGTCAAACTCGCGGGCTCACCTTTGTTCCGAAGACGAGAGGATGATTCTATAGCCGAGGTATCGCAGCAAGCATGGTCTTGTGTCGTCTAATTGCATATTGGTTAATTAACTGCCAAGCATAGCCCTCTCTGCTTCACATGCAACGTTTCTGTCCTCCAGCATTACAGCAATATTTACTCACCAGCCTTTTGTCAACATGAACCCAAAGGCAACGCTTGCAAGGAAGCTCCCAGTCCCCAAATTCGGGCCTGGCAGCCTCTCTCCTCTCCCCCTTCCCGCAGCTCCCAGTGATCAAACAGATCACCCCCAGCCTCTACGCTCAACACGACCACTAACGAGCAAGTTCTCGATCTCGTGCAGGTTGGGGGACAGAGATTTGACATCAGGCTGTGTTTTAGGGCAAGCACAAATGTTCTTCAGGTAGGCAGAGCACTGGAATGCTGCCAGCGCGGGGTGCTGAGCCTCCCGGGGACTGCCTTGCCTGCTTAAAAGCGAACGGTCTGAGCGCAGGTGGTGGTGATGATGATGACAATGGATTTTTGAGCCTTGTCTGCGATTCCTCGCATCTTCGTGTTTGTTGGGAGCGTCGCGTGATGGGTGCTGGACGTGGCTCCACGTACGTCGGGCTACAAAGGGACGCTGCCAGGAGAGGTCAGCGGCTCGGCAGCACGCTGCTCGTGGTGCGGACGGAGAGATACCACCAAAACAGCAATTTATACAGGCATAATCAAACCACCTTCACAAGCAGAACAAGATCTACCAGTAAAAGCACAGTTTTGCCTATATAATTACTCCTCTACAGCTCGGAAAGTACAGGCAGCCTTCACTTAGTGCTGTGCTTTCAATCCTGCACAAGGCACAGGAGAAACCCCCAGGTTTTGCCACCGTTCCGGACCCCTGCTGGCAGCGAACAGAGGATGAGCAGAGGGATATCGCGGCTCTCTTTGACACGTTCCCCTTCCAAACATGTGAAATTCATTAGCCACTGGATGCGTAACGAGAAACCGGGGCAGAATTTCACCAACCACGCTGCTGACGGCGCCGCTTCGACACCTCCAGCCCCGCGGGTCCCTCCAGCAGCCTCCCTGCCCCTCTTTGGAGCCCCGTCACCCCCAGCAGCCTCCTCCCTGCTTTTATCCCCGGCTTTATTTACCTTCCAGCAGGTCTCTGGCCAGTCCCGGCTCTGCCCCCGTTGAGCGAACAAAATCCGACAGGACGATGTCCATATCCAAGGCCGTGTGCTCATGGATTCCTCCCGGCAGCTGGGGTCGACGGCGCCCGGATCAGCACCTCGGCCTCAATCTAGGAACGAGAGAGCAACACCGCACGCGGCTCGCGTTACAGGGCACAAAATAATTAACCCGGGGAAGCAGCCTCGGAGCTGGCTGCGAACTATCCGATGGCAGGTGCCCCCATCTCTCCAGAGGAGGAGGGAATGCCTCCCACCCCCTAAATAACCCCAAATAACCGTGCTGTAGGACTGCTGCTGGCCTCCCTGGGCTTCGCCCTCTGTAGGGCAGAGCCGGAGAGATGCGGTGGATGCAGGCATGACGAAGGCTCGGCAGCTTTGGGGAGGAATAATTCTCATTTCAAAGCGACTCGGGGGAGCCCCTCTTCATAAAATCACAGAGGAACACCCAGGAGGAGAAATGAGGTTGTTTGGGAGCAGAAAGGTTTTCACCTCTGCTCACCTGCCCGCACCGCCCGACCCCTCCAGGGGCAGGCAGCCCTGCGCCGCGCAACGGTGCCAAGGAAGCGCCGCAATTAGCAGAAGTCGCCTACGGAAAATAAAACCCAGAAGCCTTTCAGGCACACAGGGCAACCTCCTCTTCTTGCAGAGGAACAGGAACGCCCCAGCCCAGCTCTCCAGGAAGGGGAAATGTCTCGGCCCGCGCTTGATTTTAACCGGCCCTGGTGCCACGGACCTGCGGGGCTGTTTCCTAAAGCTTCCTTTGCCTTTCGCAGCCTCGAGAGCCCTTCAGATCCACCTGGCAAAGGCAGCAAGGACACGACGGGGGAAATGCAAGTCAGTGGGCAGCCCTGGCTGCAAGACCCTGCTGCCCCCAAAGTCTCCACCGAAAGGTTTCCAAAGGCAGCCCCCCAGAAATCCTTCCGAGAGCCGATCTCCTTCCCGGAAGGGAACAAAACCAGCCAGCGTGAAGGTGCATGCTGTAAACCTTCCTTTTTAGCAGGTCCTAAGATCCAGAAAGCCACACGTAGGTGTGTGCTGTGCCTCGCGTTCAGATCCTGATTTACTGCATTCCTCGCGGCACAGATGGAGAGCAGCACACTCGGCCGAGGCCGGGACCGGGCTAACGCTCGGTGGGATCCTGCAGTTAAAGGGTTATGGTGGAAAAAAAGAGAAATCGACTGTCAAGGAGCATGACCTGCTGGAAAAAACTCCTCCTAAGCTGAAATCTGGCACGTGAGTAAGAGGGGAAAAACCACGTCAGGCTGGTTGACAGCGGCGTTGCCATCCTGAGAGCAGGAGAGGGAATTTCAGCATTGCACAGATGAGCAAACCCGTTTTCTCTGCTGGCGCCTCAAAACCACCGCTTGTGAGGATTATTCCTAAAGATGGGCCGAAGTCCCTAACGGCACCGACTCCCAAACCAAGCACAGCAAGTGAAACACAAGCTTTAATCTGGAATTTCCTGGCTTTGTAACCAACAAATCCACGCTCTCTAATCATACACTCCTTACACAGAAAAGCTCCTTGATGTCATTTATCACCGGAGCGATCTCGGGGCTGTTGTCATCCCAAGGCAATCCTCAAATCCCACGTTCCTCGTCGAACGGGATCCCTGGGTCCCTCGCTGAACGGGATCCTTTTTAAGAGTAAATGCTTCTTTTTACACACCAGGCAGCTCCACGCGTTGCCGGCATCGCTCTGGGTATGGCTGGAGCAGGCAGGGTCAGTCCCACAGGTGTCAAGCAGGCCAAAATCCCCCCGTACATGCGTGCGTGTGAGCGCACGTAGGCATTTACGATGCGATTAGGGCAGCTTCCAGCGCTGGCTGTAATCCGCCGGCAGCTTCCTCACCACGTTACAGACACCGGGGTGCAACGGCAGGAGCCCACAGGCCCGAGAGGCAGGCGGTTCCACCGTTACTTGCAGGACGCAGGAATTAAGCAAATTAACTCATGAATATTCACGCTTTCATCTTCCTCAGGAAGCCAGGCAGGTCCAGGACAGCATCCCCACCACGCGGACGTCACTCCCGACCCCACAGGTGGCACATGATCCCCAAATCACCTTGGAAATCATCTATTTCTCCGCTAGGGCCACACGTGGACACGTGCAAATCCCTCGAGGCAACCACCCCGCTCGCTCTCGAAGCCAGAGGTGGCAACACGGCTCAATAAAGAAGAAAGCCATCAAATTCCATCTTATAGTTTTTTTTTTTTCATTATTATAAAGTCCATTTCTTTAAGCCATCCCAGAAACACCTCATAATCAGTGCTCAGTGAGGAAACGCTATTTTCCAAATATTTACATTTTAAGCTATAACAGGAAAAAAAAAATGCCACCAGAAGCAGTGCTCTGCACACCCGAAGCTTTGGCTGTTTAAGGCGTTGTGCAAAGCACCAGCTGAATGTCCCAAGCCCTGTCTCCCGCTGCTATCCACGGCGCTCCCGTCACAAGGAGGGCGTCCAAACCTCCCCGTTTCCACTGGTGAAGAGCCAAAACCAAATTGCCTTAATTCGCAGAGGCTTAAATTAGAACGATTCCCCGCACACTGCCTGGCCACAGGAGGGAAGGGAGGAATTTGGGAGACGCTTCCCTGCCGAAGGCAAAGACGGCGTCGGACCCGTCCCCTGAAGGTCCCCTCCTCGCCCACGCCGAGTGGAAGGGGAGCTCCCAATACCCAGAGACACTCACAAAGGGTGCTTTGGGACAAGCCACTGTCCCCAAAATCCTTCTATTTCCCTCCTAGCAGACAGCCCCCAGCCCCTACGCGACTCCGAGGCATTTCCAAGCCTTGCGCACCCTCCAAAGCTTTCCTCGTTTAATTTCACCACCGGGCTGCAGAGCAGCAAGGCGCTAATTTAAGACTACAGAAAGCCAACGATTGCATTTTCAGGCATGAGAAGGAGTTGAGAGTAACTCTGAGCCCTTCAAACCAATAAAAATCTTGTTTTGGGGGGAAAACAACGGCATGGAGCACAACCAGCTCCTGGCGTTCGGGGAGCTCGCGCAGCCCGGGACCAGCGAGGCTCCAAATCCAACCACGCTCTTCGGAGTTTCAAAACAGTCATCACATTTAAACACCAGGCAGGAGCGCTTCCCAGTGATCCCCCTGTTGTGATAAGGCCCTATCATCTCCTCCAAATCGCTTTTTGGCGAGAAGCAAGAGGCTTTCTCGCCGCTTTTGGCACTGGCACGGCGCTGCAGCCCGAACGGCGCAGGATCGGTGCTCGGATAAAGCGAGCACAAGTGCCAGGCAGGCAGGCACCTTGGGGTAAATGCTTTGTAAACAGCTTTCCGGGCCCAAAGCCATCGCCTATTACACGCAGCCCCATGGGCTATGTACCTGCGGTATCTTGGCAGCGCGCTGGGAAGCGGCAGACACATTTACGTGCAACGATTTATCTAAGGAAGAACGGCAACGGGGTGGCCGTCACGCTCACCTCGCTGAGGCCTTCAAAACTTCACGAAACTCCATTTCTTTGCAGATGGGGTATCGGTGACACCACCTCTACCACGCCGTGGGAGCTGGGATGCGGAGGCAGCACTGCCCGGGAAGGATTTACATCTATAGGGCTGGCCTCGCATCAACGAGGCTTCACATCCTTCCCAAAAAACTTGCATCGAGGCCCAGAATAGATCTCCGGGGAAGAAGAGTGCCTCATTCGCACTGAAATCCTCAGAAAGATTTCTGTTTGAATAAACACTCTGCTGTAAAGCTCACAATTGCACATTGTTGTTGGCACCCCGTCGGTAAAACCGCCCAGAACGGGGCATCGGGAGCCAGTGTATTCACCCAGCAGCCAGCGTATTTGGGGGGAACACTGCAAAATCTACACCCAGCTGGATTTCCAGACTCCCAGGGGATAGGAGTTACCCATTTCTGCAATCTGCTGGCCTCTGGGCCATGTCCCTGCACGCAAACAGCAGCAGCGAGATGGAGGGGTGGCAGAGGGATGGGTGCAGTGCCTTATTCCCTTTCCCTCACAGTCAGCTCTGCCTTCAAGTGTGGAAATTCACTTCCACGGGAATAATTTGACCATAACACAGTTTGGTCACCACAGAATGTGAGTTCTGGGGGCTTTGCTCTCGCGCCTGCCCCGCCGCCTCTGCCCAGCGAGCCGCGGCCTGCGCAAGAAGTCAACTTGTGAAGGGTTATTATTGAGAGGCTTTTTTGTTATTTTATAAGAAAGCATTCTTTATTTTGCACTAACACCCTTCTCAAAGCTACACGAGCAGGCTCCCGTCTGGCAGGCAGCAAAGCTGCTTGCGTTTCCTTCACATTTTCCTCTTCCACGGTCCGCATCTCCTCAAAGCGCTTTGATGAAACAGCAGAGCTGGGGATTATTCACCTCACGACAGCCCGCCACAAGAAGCTGCCCCCCACCAGAAGCTGTAAAAGCACTGGCTTCACGGAAGGCTTTCATCCCAATTACTCTTATCAAATATTTTAAGGCCACGTTGGCGACCGGCCTGGCTGCTGCCCTCCTTCACTGCCGCACGCGGCCTTCAGCCCCGCTCCTCCGGCACGTCGGCGAAGCAACGCGACAGACCCCGGGGGAACACAGGCAGACCCAAAGCAAGAAGCAACGCGACAAAGCTAAACTGAAAACCAACCAAAAGGAACGAAAAAAAAACAAAAAACAAAACCACCAAGGCAGAAGGGTCCGAAAAGCCCAAGAGCCAGCCAACCTCCTCCTCGCCTCGGCGGCGCCACGCAGCTCGGCCGGGGGCTCCGACGATGGACGCGACAACCGAGCCCCAGCCCACTGACACCGGTGTCAATATTTTCGTGAAAGCCTGCCCACCTCATTGTAGAAACCACAATGTCCTGGGCTGTTAGGAATTCCTGGAGTTCACCGCCTCTGCTGCCGTGATGCCAGCTCGGAACTATGCGGCGTCGCGCTGCTCGCCCCTCGCGACGAGGAAAAGCCTACGTCCGAGGCGAACACTGGCACCTTTCAGGCCTCAGGGTTGCAGTTTTCCTCACAATTTGCCGTATTGCTAGCCAGATAAAACCAGACCCGGTGTTTCGGAGAGCTGACCTTTCCTCTCCCTCAGCCCAAACACCAGCACCCGTAACCTCCGTGCTCCTTTCATACCCCACAATCTCTCTCCGAGGGCCATAAAGATAAGGAATCAGCTAAAAGCTCAGCGCTGCTCACACGGAGCCCACGTGGCGCACGTTCACCTAACTTTCTATTCTCCTTTTTCTTCAGAAAAGTGCAGCTTTTCAACACTTTGTTCAGCCAACCCCCAAGCAGGCAACCAGCAGCACCTTCAGCAGGCCTGCGGGCTGCGGCTCCTCATCTTCAGCACGGCGTCCCCTGAGGCAGAGCCAAAATATTCAGATTCTGCCCCAAACAGGTGACAGGCCAGGCCTGGACGGACAGGTGATGTTGGAGGCTGCCATAACCTGGAGGGAAGGAAGCGCTGTCCCAAAACTGGCTCCTTTTTTAGGATGTGATCATCTCCAAGAGCCTCTTCCCAACATCACCTGCCACGGGATGCTGCACGTGGGCATGCAATAACGTTAGGAAACCCAAACCTCTGGGAATTCACACATTTTTAGAGCAGCCTGGCATGACGTTGGACTCACCGAAGGGCCATCGCCAGCCCCCTCGCTTCGGCGGCGTCTCCTTTCCAGCAATTCTCCGAGTGCCCCCGCAGACAGAAACAGCTTTATTAGGACGAGTGAAAAACACCTACCCCACAGGGATGTCACAATATTGCGTTAGCTAATGCTTGTAAAATGCTATAAAAAGCTTAATTAAGCCTCGCCCTTATGAGACACTGGAAGGACTCTCAGGCTTGTTGCGCAGGCAGCAGCCAGCGCCGTGCAACATGGGCATGAGCCCGGGAAGCGTCTACGTTTCAGAAATAATCTTGGGGAAAAACCCCAAAAAAGCATCAAGAGCATTCACCTCGCAGTCAGAGGCAAGGATCCCGGTCAGCATTTTAAATGTTCACCTGCAAAAGAGCCCAAGGATCTAATCTAACAAATAACAACCTAACCACGCGCTGGGACGGATCCTGACGTGACCAAGCACCAGCTGCACGACTGAAGAGCCACCGCCGCCACGAGCCTCCCCGGCTTCTGCTTCCAAAGCTTATAAAAAGCCCTTTAGGACCCGCTCACATTGGGGTGAAGTGTCTGTGTTCAGTGCTGCTGCAATAACTGCTCACAGGGAGCAGATAAGGCAGGAGCTGGCGAGGCGCTAAGTGCCCCGTGCTGCCGCCCTGCACGGACGCGCTCGCTGCGCCCGTAACGTCACCGTCCTCCGCTCGGGGACCACTTCTAACCAAAGCAGGGGAAGGGAGAGCTCACAGCAGGATCCTCCAGGAGGATCTGCAGAAATCACAGCCCCTGGCACCAGGACCAAGAGTCCTTCATCTGCACAGATGGGTGCAGGCTGAGCTTCTGCCCCGAGCCTGTCACAAACGCCGCGGTGCGAAGTTCCTCTGTGTGGGCAAGCTCCCAAAGAGGCCTGGGTTTAGGTACATCAGAATTAGTCGCTCACATCTCTGAAGACCGTATTCGGAAGTGTATTAATTCAGTTTCAATGGGGTTTGGGCTTGTTTTAAAAGATTGGCATTATATTGTGCTCTCTTGTTTGCTCATGCCATTCTTATTGCGCTGGGCTTCAGCGGCGCAGACTCAAAACAAAGCTAAAAGGCTATTACCAAATTATCCCCCCAAACATGAGCTGTTTCTAAAATGCCAAAGCCGCAGGGTGTTGCTTAAATCAACAAAAGGAAGGAAAAGAGAGGAGGAAAGGTTAGCAAACCACCCAGCACCCCTCCTGGTACGCGTGGGTACTTCAGGCCGCCGCACCGAGATCCCCCATCGGGCTCGGAGGCGTTTCACAGAACTGCCAGCGAATGGTTTCAGCCTGATTCACTGTTTTTCATTGTCCTGTCCAGAAAGGATGACTGAGTTCATTGCTACTGGAAATATTTCACCCTGTTTTGCTGTCGTGTCTGAACACGCCGTCATACTTCACAAGCATGGGTCCTCTACCAGCCTCGGAAGGGAACGAGCCGCCAGCGTTAGCTCATGCCAGAGATGATTCCTGCATGAGAAAACCTTCTCCCCCCAGCCAAGACCAGAGGTTTCATCCCCTCAACCTCCAGAGAGGATTAAATCTCCTCGGCACCTCACAGTGACGCACCGAGCGCTTCCAGAAACTGTTCCCAGGGCTCTGCTTGGCACCGAACCACCCCAGGCAGGACCCGCCAGCCGCTTTATCAGCTCTGTGCAAACACAGAAGGGAGGGAAGCACGGGGACACAAACTTACACCTGGACACAGCTCCGCTGCTAAAAACCTTCTGAATTGCAGACATATAGGAGCCGTCGTAACTCGACTTGCCTGGGCAACAGCACTGCCCTGTTTCTTGAAGGCCAGCCTTGTAAAGACCAGCAGCATGAAATCGTCAGTCCCAGCACAAAAGTGGGGTGAATAGAAGCAGAAATGGAGCAGTATTTATTTTTTAGCCAGTCTCACCAGGCTGCCCGTCAGGCTGATGCTGAGGACGGGGTCGGAGGGTGGCAAACCCACGAGCCCCAGCTCCTGAGGTCTGAACCCGACCACCAGCACGGGAGAGGGCTCTCGGAGGTGCCTCACGTATGTCTGGGTCCTAAAATAAAACGAAAGTGAGAAAAGGGTGTCTGCCTTCAGGGCTCGGGCGTCCGTTTCCCGTTCACCCGAGGCAGCAGGACACAGCAACCAAAACCACGTAAGGAAACTCCACGGCTTCAGCCCAAGGAAAACGCTTCCTTCTGTGTGAAAAGACACTTCACTTTGCCTTTCACTTTTAAACTCCAGCTTTTAAGTCAACATCTTGAAAGGTATTAGCCACCAAAGATGACTTTCATCCCGGAGCGCATTTGAATACCTCCTCTGCACTGCCAGCATTTTGATTTTAAGCCGAATTGGGGTTGGACGGGCGCGTTTCCCGGGCTGGGTGCTGAAAGCTGTTTCCTTACGACTGGGGATGCCAACGGCGCGCCGGGCTCGAGCACGCGGGGTCGCAGGGAGCCTCTGAGTCAACGAACGTCAGCTAACGAGGAGCAGAACGAAGAATAGCGAGGCCGTGGGCTACGTGGGGGCGAACAAGACCACAAGAAAGGCTTTGGGAAGCAGAATTTGCCCGATCCATTGCCAGGCTCACATCAGTGACTGCTTTAATTCGCGAGACACGGGTAGAAGCCTCGCACCGGGACACTCCGCGCTCTGCTAGCTCCCCACCTACAGACGGCACCGAGATTTTCTCACGTTACCTCTGGGCTGCTCCGTGCTCCTTTTCAGCAAGGTCTCGACGTGCCCCTGCCCCCCGCCGCGCACCGGGACCCAGCGGAGCAAGGCAGAGATTACGCCGAGCGGCCGTGAGTCACACGCGGCTCGGCGCCGTAATGAGCTTGATCCTCAAACAGGATTTCTTGCTCGGTCACCACACCCATAGAAACAGAGAGTGAAAGCCGGGCAGCCACTGCCGGGATGCCTCCACCTAACTCTGGGACGAGGAGGCAGCAAACTTCAGAGCGGGGCCCTCCTGAGCACTTGGGGACCTTTGCTGCGAACCAACGCACGGCTCTTTTGGTTTTTAACAACCACATGAGCAAAAAAAAGCCCTCACGGCGCACCTGAGATGTTTTCAAAGCTGGCTCAAGTCCCGTAAATGCTAAAAAATCACAAGGAAACAGATTTTTTCTGGATCCCTACGTTGCAGAAGGTGCTGCAGAGCTATGGCTGCCGGCTCAGGACCCGAAGCCCAGCAGCAGCTCGCCGCTCCCCACGGCCACGAGGCCCCGGGAGGAATCCCCCAGCTGCTGCCCTCCTGCCCTGCAGGGCTCCCCCGTGAGGTCCCAGCAGCCGAAGCGAGCAGCAGACCTCGATGCGAAGCTGATGTTGCTCCTAAATTACAAAAACCGACCCCAAAAGCGGCGTTGAAGGGCGCTTACCTGCAAAGCAGAGGTTGCCTGCGTGGCCCTGCCTCGCGCCCGACGAAAGCTTCGTGATGCAACCCAGGGGCCAGAACTTGAGCGCCCTGAGCAGCCCCCCGGCCGCGCTGCCCGAGCCCTGCTCTTTACTTAATAAGCCTTATCAGAAGAGCTCCTCCAAAATAAGCTCCTCGCGTGGCTCCGCTCCAAATGAGCTGGATGGGAAGCGCGCGGGCCTCGAGGGAGGCTCCTTGCTGCTGCCTCCTGCCCCCAGTCCCTGAGGAGCCCCCCGCTGGGACTCGGGTCACCCCACGCACAGCGGGGTGCCCGAATGCGGTGCAAGGAGCCCCCTTATGACCTTTCTCGTGGTTGCTCAGCTCCGAGAAGAGAACCTGCAGCCCGCACGGCACCACCAAGGCCAAACTCCAAGGGGCAGATCGTCATCGAGCCCCCCGACAGCAGCGAAAGAATTATTCCCGGTGCCCCAAGGCAGGTGTGGGATCACGGGCACGAGAGGGACCCAGCCCATGAAGCAAAGTTAAGACAGAAATGTTTGCTCCTAAATAGAAGCGATGGGCAGGCTGAGGACACGGCGCTGAGCTCGTGGGGCTACGGCACTTCGTGCTGGGTGCAAAACGAGATTTTTGCAACAAAAAACCTCCACGGGACCTCCACAACGGGGAGCAGCTTTCCCAAAACACTGCTCCTCCAGAAGGCCAGGGCGCAGGAGAGGCAGCAGTGAGGCGCGAGCCGTGTTTTAAAAACTTTCACCGGGATCACTGCGACCGTTTTCACGCATGCAGCCTCCCTGAAAAGCACGCCCTGTCCTATTTCCACGGGCTGCAGCCACCTGCTCGCCTCTGCTCTAAATACAGCTGCGCTAATTTCAACTTCCAGACGATTCTCGAGCTCGGATTGAAACCCGTGCCCGCAGCAGCACGGGAACAGAGCCGCAAAGCCACGGAAAAGTCAGCTTCAAAGGCAGGCGGAGCAGCCCCGCTGCCCCCCCCCTGCCCCACCGGCGCTGTTCTTCAGCAACTCCTCTTCCCAGAGGCTTTTTCAGGAGAAATCCTAAAGCCGAACGTTCTGCTCCCACACAGGCCTCCTCGCCTCCACTGAAGCCTTGGTGGAAATTTCACCCGGAGAGGCCGGCGGAGACATCAGCGGGGCTCACGGGAGCGGGGCGAGAGCCAGGAGGACGGTGAACTCCTGGCACCAGGACACAAAATCGAGGCTCTAGAAGGATTTCGGCCCCGGGTTTGCAAGGATTTGGGCACACAGCTCCTCGCCACCTCCCCCCGTGACCCCTCAGCTTCTGCAGCAGGCAAAAAAAAAACAACCCACAGCGCGCGCTCGTGTGTTTTAAACACCAAATTTCCCCAAAGAGCAGCTCCGCCAGTACCTTCTCCATCACGAAAATCCCTCTCATCTCCCGAGCAGAGAGCTTTTTCCTCGCTGTGCTGTGGGGACGACTCGCGAGGGGCAGAGAGGAGCTCGCTGCCCGCGCTCCCGTCCAAACTTTGACGCTGCGTCTCACCCTGCCAACTGCTTCCCTCGCACCCACTTGAAATGTCAGCTTTTGTTAAGCTGAAACTCTTAACTCCGAGGCTGGCCTTACAATTAGCACCACAAGGTGGTTTTTTTTTTTTTTGGTGTCGTTGCCTTTTTTTTTATTCCCCTTGCAAAGCAGCACACAAAGTTTTCACACCCCGAGCGCCGCCGCTGCTCCGGGGGCAGTGAGAAGGGCGAGGCAGAAAACAAACCCCGGCTCCTAGAAGGGAGAAATTCGACAGCAGCAGCAACCCGATGTCAATAATCCCAGCCACCAAGTTTTAAAGCTTTCGCTCCTCCTGCTCCGCGACTTCAGCTGAGGGCAGCAGCTTGATTTGTACTCAGCCCCGCGACTCCAAGCCGCAAACCGAACCCCTCACCGTGCTCCGAGCGGGACGTGCGGCATCCGAGCAGGGCCACAGCTCCTGACGGTGCCCAGGGAGCTCAGCGCCCAAAAACCGGCCCGGAAAGCAGCCGCCGGCTTTGCCACAGCTCCAAACCCTCGGCAGGAGCGAACTCTGCGGGTCCTCCTGCTCCGCTTTGAGCACAACCGCGGCGTTTCGAAGCCACGTGGATTTCCAGAGCGCTAATCCCCCCCCAGCTCTGGGCGACGCCAGAGGAAAGCGAGGAGATTTTGACCCGAAATCGCCACGGGTGAGAGCGTTTGAACAGCCCAGCACCACGCTGCACCCCTCTCCACCTCCGTCCCGTGCCCGGTTGTCTTGCAGCCGGTTATTTGGGCGGCCGCGCGCTTTGTGCCCGGCTCCGTCACCGTAAGCGGCGCGGCCAGGCCGGGCTTCGTCCTCCCCAGGGCGCTGCTCGAGCCTGAATTATTCAGATCAAGCTCCGCAACGCCAGGAGACACGGATACAGACACGGATACCTGCACGGATACCTGCACGTCGGGGGAGAGGCACCGCGGCCAGCAGGGACCCGAGCGGAGGAGAGGCTGCTCGAGGGCTCCTCGCGGGGAAGAAGGGGGCCGGGGGCTCCTCATGGGGAGAAACAGGGACTGGGGGGGTCTCAGGGGGATGAACGGGGACAGGGGGGTGCTGGGGGGCTCCTCACGGGGATGGGGGCTCCTCACAGAGACAAAAAGGGACACGGGAGTCCTCAAGGGGATGAATGGGGACAGGGGGGTCCTGGGGGGCTCCTCACGGGGATGGGGGCTCCTGGGGGGCTCCTCACAGGGACAAACAGGGACAGGGGTGTCCTCAGGGGGCTCCTCAAGGGGTCAAATGAGGAAAAGGGTATCCTCGGGGGGGGGGGGGAGAACAGAGATGGGGGCTCCTTATGGGGCTGAAGGGGAATGGGGGTTCATCCGGGGGACAAACGGGGACAGGGGCACCCTGGGGGGGCTCCTCAGGGGCGGGGGGGTGTTCTCAAGAGCTCCTCAGGGGGAAAAACGGGGACAGGGGGATCCTCAGGGGGACAAATGGGGATGGGGGGGGACCCTTGGGGGGCTCCTCAAGGGGATGGGGGCTCCTCGGGGCATGCCCCATGGGGACAACCGGGGCCAGGGGCATCCTCAAGGGGACAAACGGGGACGGGGGGGGACAAACGGGGACGGGGGGGGGACAAACGGGGCCAGGGGGGTTCAAACGGGGCCGGGGGGGACAAACGGGGACAGGGGGGGACAAACGGGGGCTCCTCAGGGGGACAAACGGGGCTGGGGGGGCTCCTCGGGGGGCTCCCCACGGGGACAACCGGGGCCGGGGGCACCCTCACGGGGCCGAACCGGGCCGGGGGGTGTCCGGGGGGGGCTCCTGACGGGGCCGGGGGCTCCTCGGGGGGCTCCTGACGGGGCCCCACGGCCCCGGGGCACGGCCGCGCTCGGAGCCCGGCGACGGCAGCGAGGCCCCCACGGGGCCGGGTGCGGGACCCTCCCGGAGCCGGGGCTGCCCGGGGGGAGCCCGGGGGAAGCCCGGAGAGGAGCGGCCGGGCCTCGCTGGGGGTCTCGGGACCCCCCCCCCCCCGGAGCCCCCGGTACCGGGCACGGCCCCGGCACCACCAGGAGTCCCCGGGCCCGGTAGTTGGGGGCCCAAAGGGCAGCGCGGACCCCGCCGGGCCCAACCCCGACCCCAGCCCCGGCCCCACCGGGAACCGGCGGCGGCGGCGGGGCCCCGGTACCGGGCACCCCCCCCCCCAACCCCTACGGCCCGGTGGGACCCAGCCGAGCCCGGAGAGCGCCCCGAGCCGCCGGGATCCTTACCTGCGAGCGGCTCCATGCCGCGCCCGGGGCCGCTGCCGCTGCCGAGGCCGAGGCCGCGCTCCCGGAGGAAGCGGAGGGGACCGGGACCGGGACCGGGAGGGGTGGGGGGGGGGGAGGGGGGGCGGCGGAGGGGGGCGGAACGCCTTGCACCGCCCCCGTGCCCGCCCGGAACGTTGACACCGCCCCCGCGGCCGCCCGGAGCGCTTTCGCGGGAGCACGCGGCCTCCTCCGCCCCGCCCCCTCCCCCCCCTCCCCGTCCTGGGCAGAGCCAATGGCGGCGCGGGTGAGGCCCCGCCCCGGCGGCGGCGCGTGGCGCATGCGCGGGGTGGGAGGGGTGGGAGGGAGGGGGAGGGAGGGGCGGGGCTTCGGGCCTGGGGGCGGGGCCTGGGGGCGGGGCCCCTCTATAGGGCCGGGATGGGGGCTTAGTGGGGGCTGTGCCCCTGTATGGGGCCTTTATGGGGCCTTTATGGGGTCTGTGCCCGGTCTGTGCCCCTGTATGGGGCCCTTATAGGGCCTTTATGGGGTCTGCACCCTTGTATGGGGTCTTAATGGGGCCTTTATGGGGACTTTATGGGGTCTGGGCTCCTGTATGGGGCCTCAGTGGGGTCTGCACCCCTGTATGGGACCTTTATGGGGCCTCAGTGGGGTCTGCACCTCTTTATGGGGCCTTTATGGGGTCTGTATGGGGTCTGCACCCCTTGTATGGGGCCTCAATGGGGTCTGCACCCTTGTATGGGGCCTTTATGGGGTCTGGGCTCCTGTATGGGGCCTTTATGGGGTCTCAATGGGGTCTGCACCTCTTTATGGGGCCTTTATGGGGCTTCAATGGGGTGTGCATACCTGCACGAGGCCTTAATGGGACCTTAATGGGGTCTGGGCCCCTCTGTGGGGCCTTTATGGGGTCTTTATGGGGTCTGCACCCCTCTATGGGGCCTGCATGGGGCATGGGCCCCTCTATGGGGTTTCTGTGGGGTCTGTAGTCCTCTATTGGGCCCATACCCCTGTGTGGGGTCTTAATAGGGTCTGGACCCTGTTACGGGCTTTATGTGAAGCCTCTACCTGTTACGGGCCCTTAATGGGACCCGCACCCCTCTATGGGGTCTGAGCCGCTGTGTGGGGTCTGTGCAGGGCCTGTACCCTCCATGGGGTCTGCGTGGGGCCCGCACACCTTACCCAGCAGAACCCCGGCCACCCGCCGGGACCCGACTGACCCCGAGGCCTCTTCACAGGGGGGTCAAAAAAACCCCTCGGGACGCTCCCCCGGGAGCGGGGCCGGCGGTGCCGGGTCCACGGCGATCCCCCCACGGCCCCGAGCGGCGCGGGGCCGTCACGCGCTGCTCCGGCCACTCAACGGCCGCCTTTGTTCCCCGCTCGCCCTCGCCCTGTTTGTGCCTCGCACAATAGGATTGTTTACGGGGCCGGGGCGCAGAAAAGCTCGGCGAAGAAAGAACCGTCTGTGCTGCGGGGTCCCGGCCTCGGGAGAGGCTTTTTTTGGGGTTTCTCACCCCCCTCAGTTGGGTTGGAGGAGGGATGGTGCTGAGCGCCCCCGAGGTCCGGGCTTGGTGCCCCCGTCCTCCCTCGTAAGGGGTCAGCGGGGTGTGAAATAAAGCTAAAATCTCGCCTCTTTGCTGCCTGTCCTAATTTAAACCTTTTCCTGTCGCCACAACCGGGCCTCGTTGTGGGGTTTGAGAGGGACGGGGTGCCCGAGGAGGTCTCTGCGTGTCCCCCGTGGGCAGAGCGCGTTGGGGCCGCGCTGGTGCCCATGGAGTACAGACGCGGCGCGGGGCAGCTCCTCTCCGTCCTGCCGGGGGTGAGCAGAGCCCTAGAGTCCAAACCTGACAAAAAACCCTCTTGTGGTGTTTCAAACCTCCTCCCTGCCCCCAGTGTCCCCGTTCAGAGCCCTGCTCACGCAGCCGAGCCCACCGGGCTGCCGGTGAAACCTCGGGGTTGGCCCCCGAGCGGCTCCTCTCTCACCCCATGACCCCCACCGACAGCGCCCGAACGGCTCCTTTGGGGTTTTCCAGCCCCGTCCCGGGGTCCTGCTGGACGTCCCACAACCGTCCCATCGCTGGATGTTCCTCCAGGCTACGCTTGGCCCCTCGGTGGGGAACGGGGCTCGGTACGGGGACACGGTGCTGAGGGGTGCCCGGCCAAGTGCCAAATGCCTTTGGGGCCCCATGGTGCTCACACGACCCACGTGGTGCCAGCAGGGCAAACCGAGCCTGCTTTGCCCCAATTCTGCCCCTCCAGGGAGGCAGGGAGCACCCCCAGGAGGAGGGACGAGGCGGGTTGGGTGTGGGATCAGCTGAACCTGCTGCTACGGGACCACAGGGACGTCACGAGCAGGGGGAACAAACTCAAAACACCGGGCCCCAAAGCACCGGGACAGCCCCATAGGGACCCAGGGCCCTGCTGCCGGCCGTGTGGG
Source organism: Clangula hyemalis (assembly GCA_963989345.1). Next base: position 974,508 of record OZ022454.1, read on the forward strand.
ATCTCCCCCACCTACCTCAGCCCCGACCCGGTCCCTCTAACCCTCTGGAGTCTGTTTCTGGATTGGATTTTTTTCCCTTTTTTTTTTTTTTAATATTTTTTATCCCCCTCGGATGAAAGCTGCCTCAGAACTTCCTAGCTGGAAACCTCGCAGCAGCGGCGGCTCCTGCGCAAGTTGCTCCGCAGATGCCGGCCCAATAATAGCGCTTTGCACTTCTAAAGAGCCTTTCATCTGCGGATTTCTGAGGACTTCACATATGGTAATGCCTTAACCCTTCCGCCAGTCCCCAGTTTTATTCCATTCACTTCACAGACGTGGGAGGCAGCCCTCGGCTCGGGGAGGTTAATGGACTCGTCTGCGTTCCCAGCGTGTCAGCTGCGAGGCTGGCGAAGGAGAGCAGCATTCCCCGCATCCAGCCCTAATTGGCAACGGCGGAAAGTGAAAAAAAAAAAAAAAAACTCGGATTTTTCCAAGCCTGGGCAGCCCGCTGCCAGCTGCTGCTACTGAACTGCACGGCCCGAGCATCGCCCCGCGTTCATCCTCCCGGGAGCAGGAGCAAGGAGAGGGCGCAGGGGGGGAGAAGATGCGAGCGCCAACGTCAGGAGGGGAATTGAGGAGGAAAGCGTCAAACGCCTGAGCTGAAAAACCCTGTTCTCACTCGGTTCCTTTGTGAGGAAAGCGGTCGGGTTGTTTCGGCTGGCTCGTTGTCAGAAATCATGCGCGAGAGAGAAGAGGACACGGGAAAAATGTTGGGGTGAGGCAGCGCTGGGCAGAGCCAGAGGTGGAGCTGCAGGGGAAACCCACACCTGGCTCTGCTGCCATCGGTGTGCCCCGGGGTCTGAACTTGCCTTTGGAAAACCCCAAATCACAAGGACAAAAATCTGAGAGAGCTCTGGGCCTGGTGCGACACCCTCGGCACACCCCTGTGGCAGCTGGGGCGGACCATCTGGGTTTGAACGCCTCGGAAATTAAAACCACATCCTAAAACTAATTCAAAGCTCCTTAAGGCAGAGGCGAACTCGAGCCCCGAGCCACGTTTATCTCGCTCTATCACTAGTGCCCCTTCCACGGAGAACAGGGAGGTTAAACGCCCGCCTGCCCGAGGCTTGGTGGCACGGACTTGGTTTCCAAACGGTGCTGGCTCCGCACCAGCGCCCCTCATCTCCCCCCAAACCAGGAGCAAACCCAGAGTGCCTGCAGCTCCTCCACCTCTTCTGGAGCTTCGGGTGTTGGTGGTGGGCACAAGGAACGGCCAAACCCCGTGGGGGAGATGCCCGACAACAGCACGGCCCCCCCCTGTCCCTACAGCACAACCTAACAGCGGGACACGGCAGCACCTCTCCACTGAGGATGCGGAAAAGATTAAAGCGTGGCTGTGGCTGAGCGCGGCGCCTCGCCGGGATTTGCCAGGGGACAGCAGGATAAAGCAGAAGAGTGCCATAAAGAGGATAAGGGGTTGGAGGCGGCGAGGATAAAGACGGGAACAGATGGCGAGCGCTGCCAAGACACCGGCGAAGGGAGGCGAGGCACCTCGGGGTTCGTGCCGGCGCCGTTTCGCCTCCTCCTGGACCCGACCACTGAGCTCTGGACCCGTTTGTGAAGAGGATTCTTAAAGGCCTGAGCTCGCAGGGTGATGAAGGAGCTTTCCTTACCTTAAAACCCACTGACTTTTTTTTTCCAAAAAGCTGCTGGAGTGGCCAATTAACTCAACGTCGCCGATGCGTGGTTGCAGATTCCAAAAGCTGGCTGGGGAGGTTCGGGACCCAAAAGGACCTCTGCTTGTTTACTCTCTTCCCCCGTTCTCCCCCCCCCCCCCCCCCCCATTGCTGTTAAAAGGAGAAGTACAATAAGATTATGAAAAAATAATGAGGTGCAGTAAAGCATTGCCCATAATGAAGTGTGCTCAGTTTCCAGGGCCAACAGGAAACCACAAGACTTACTGTAGGCCAGCTCAATAGATGCAGAAATTGTTCCCAAGGCAGTTAAATGGAGTTGCTTGTACTTACTAATGAGAGATAATTGAGGAGGAAGAAAGCCATGCCTCCTCGTGGGGCGATGACTTTTTCTTTTTGCTCAGAAGAGCAGAGGGTTAAACAGCAGCCGGCGCGTAAAGCCGGCAGGAAAACAAACTCAGTTTGGGCTTCGGAGGCCTGAAGCTCTTCAGAAACAGAGCCTCATCCAAACCCCGTTTTATTTGCCGAGAGCCTCTTCTTGTGTAATTTTCTGAAAGAAAATTATTTCGTACCGATGAAAACCAGGGGAAGAAAAATGCGACGAGACGCGCGGGCACAATCGTTCCCGAGCACCTATGCCATTGTTCCAAGTCTGCAAGAATTCCAGCTCTGCTGGCAGCGGTTAGCTTTGCCAGCGATCTGCTTTTCCTCTCCTGTGCCTAATGTTATTTTTTACCCTTTTATTGACGCGATAGGAAAACAACATTGCTGAAGACATTAATTTATGGGCACAAAGCCTGAGCTCTTGAGCTGTGCTCGCTGTGGACTGACTCGGTCCCAGTGTCGGCAGTGACAAAGCCTCCAGGTTGGGAGCAAGGGGACTCGAGAGAGATGCTCGTGGCACTTCTCCGGCTAAAAGGCTGCTGCCTTGAGGTGTTTGGGGCCTTTAAAGAGACGAGCACCAAAGCTCCAAGCAGTGTAAGGCCCTGGCAGAGAGGTTACCTCGGCAGGAACACGCGGCATGAGCGGAGAGCAGACCCTGCCGGGCACCAAGAACACAAAAGGCAGGAGCTATTCCTCGGCGTTGTTTGACTCAGGATGGTTTCAGCTCTCCCTGAGGCTGCCTGCTTTTTCAGCCCGAGCCTCCAGGATTTCACGCAGGCGCTCGTGTCCAGCCAGACGGCTGATCTGAGCACGAAACCGTGCACGAAACCGTGCCTCTGGTTTGGAGTGGGAAGGAAGAAGGAAGGCGCAGCCCAAGCCAGTGATGTCGCTGCTTTGACACGTGGCTCAAACAGAAAATAGCGGGATAAAACATGGAGTACGAGCTACGCAAAGCACAAATCTGCAGTTTCTCCAAACACGAGGAATTCTGCCCAGATCAGCCCCCAGTTTTTGCTGTTTCACATCCCTACGGAGCGATTCCCCCGATTAGCTCCCCTGCAATCCTTTAGGTAGCGGGGACAGCTACTCGGATTTGGCAGAAGAGCCAGTCTTATCTGCCACAGCACAGGCGGTGATTCCTTTTTTCCTGCATGAAGAAAGAAGCAGCACTGCTTTCACGATGCGTGACACCGGCGCGGGGATCAGAGGCTGCAGAGAGGAGGACGACCGTGACACGGCAGCGCGTGACGTCCCAGCCACCGCAGCAGGCCCTGGCCTACTTCCCCTTGGAAACGAGAAAAGGAAAACCTCCTCCTTTTAAAATAATCGAGATAAAAATTGCTCTCTTAAAATAGGCACCTCCGTAATCCTGGGACAATCCTATTGACTAAACTGAGGCACCCAAACCTGCCCCAGGTCTCTTACGCTGTTTAAATAGTAATTGGACTAGAATAATCATTAATGAGATAAGGAGAACTTTATTTGCATAGATATTTGAAGAAATTCTTAAGTAAGAGTTAAGTTAAAACCGATGTCAAACATTTTGTTGTCCTGCAACAAGTCATGTTGACATTAAACCACGCTTCCACAATCCGAAGTCATCCTGCGGGAGAGGAAAATAAAAAAAAAATAAAAACAAGTTCGCTTTAAACATCTTTTCTGCAAATAAAGCTTAAACACCTTAAAAGCGAGATGGACATTTTCACTCTCAGTAGCTGATAAAATAATCACGGGAACCATTTTTACCGTGGAATGTTTCTTTTGTTAGTGGCAGGAAGTTTTGCCACCCCCATTATTTGCTCATCTACTGCCCAAAGCTCAGGCGTGGCAGGGGGAAAACAAAAAGAGATCAAAAATGAGCAGCGCCTGAGCACAATTTGCTGCAGCCACATGAAGCCAAGATATCTGCATTACTTGGGCCGGCGACTCTCCAAGCATCTGGCCAAGTTTAGAAGGCAAATAAAGAGAGGTAAAAAAGGTAAAATCTGCATCAAGAGACCCACTTTGTCTTTTGAAATAAATTAACTGGATGAATTAACCAAAGCTCTGTGTTGCTAGCTTAGCGTGCCTCTAATTTTGCTCACTATTACTGCCTGGTTGTCCTTTTCAAGAAGCTGCTGGGATCTTCAAATTATTTTCTACGTCTGATTCAGGGAAACCTGGGGGATCTCGGTGCCAGCCCAGCTGCTTGGCTCTGCCCTACAGCAGAACAAACAGTCCCTGACTCAGAGGGATTTTGAGAAGACGTTTCAAACGCAATCCCTCTGCTGGCAATTTAAAGCCAGGCTCCAGCAGCGTAAGGCAATTTGGGTATTTTTCTATGGCTGGATGTCTCGCGAGCATCAGACTTTCTTCTCAGATGGGTCTGATGCTACCTGAATATGTCCAAAAATCGGTACCCGACGTCTCGACGTCGACACTCAGCACTGGAACGGAGCTGCTGTTACAGCTTTTGATGTAACGAGAGGTTTCGACAATAAAAATAGAGCTTGGTGTATTTCTGTACGTACTTTACATGTTGAATGTGAACATAATTTACAGCCCGCAGAGCAGATTTTTCAAACAAACCCACTGCATTCACTCCGTAATACGTTACCTTCAGCTTTCTTCACCTGTCTGAGTTGCAACAGTCCTGCAATAAAAGAATATTCCACCCCCAGTAATTACACAAATTTTGAATTCTTAGAGTAAAATATTAATGTTAAAATAACAACATAATTCTCACATTGTATTTTTGATTTCTTAATTCATTAAGTCAAATCTATCACTAAAGAAAATGGCAAAAGCATAAAAAAAGGCATTTGTATTCCTCTAAGGCCAATTAAGGGATGTGCTTAAGGAGGAGACAACACTCTCGGCTTATTTAGTTGAAAGAAAAATCATCGCTGACATCGTCACAAAAGCATTTCCAAGGAAACCGGACAAATAATTAAATGATAAGTACTTCCCAGACACCGATTCGTTTAAAATCTAAACAAGGCCAGCAAACAATAGGATGCAATTAAATACCGACGCTTTCAGTTTGCAGCTAAAACACCAAAATCTTTTTTTTTTTTTGGACAAAGCATCGTAGGGACGTGGACTACCTGCTCGAAGCACTCTGCAGGATGCGACCCTGAGCATTCCCAACAGCAAAATTAAATTTAAAACGGGACCTCGGGTGGTAATTAAGTGCATGATTAGCAGGCAACACGCAAGGAGCTCACCTGACGAAGAAAAGGGGAGTTGCTTAATTGGAAGCGAAAGGCAGGGTTTAGTCCTTTATCCATTTTGCTATAAATAGGGACGTGACAGTTCGGGCTGTGTTTTGTTTAGCTCTGTTTTAGCTCTGGCACTCTGGAAATAGCACCTAATCCCAGCTGCTGTTCTTGTGAGATTAACGGGACCAGAGGCTGTTCCAGGTGCTCATTACCGAACCAGAACTGGCGTTCTTAAAAAGGAGCATTACCTAATTCTCAGCAGAACTAGGTAACTTCCTTGTCCTTTGAGCCTGGAAGCACACTTTTTGGACTTACCGAGCTCTCCCACCCTGCACAGCCGTCAGCACCAGAGCACAGACAGCTCTGAAAGCCCGTGGCAGAGGGCGTGCAGTGCTGAAATGCTTCTGTCTTACAGAGCGAGCTGCTCGCCTGGGTTTGAAATCAGCCTCGCAGCAAATGCATGAAGCTACTTGAACAGGAATTGGAGAAACAATGTGCAATTTTGGGCAGAAGGAGGAGAAGGACTAGTGGTGGGAGAGGGAGAGATGGGAACCAGGGGAAAAGAAGAGAGGGGGTGACAAAACCTCTCAAAATACTTGATTTGCAGAAGTGTCTGAGTGGTTGACACGAAGGGAAAAAAGGCTCCAGTGCCATCTTTAGGTGTCCTAAATAAAAACCTCCAGTGTCAGAACTTTCCCACCACCTGGCTTTCGTGAGCAGGTTCCTTTTTTCCAGACCTCTCTCTTTGGCAAGACAGACAGATTGCACTACAGGACCTAGCAGTTTTAAAGGCAGGGGAGACGTTACATCCTCCCCTTTCCCCACCACGCCAATTATTCCTTCAACCCTGAGGTCTGCAGGCGCCCGCAGAATCCTCCACGAGCCATGTCCCAAGATATGCAGGGCTTATGACCAAGAAGCTGCTGAGTTTTGTAGGGCCAGGACAGCGCCACGGCAGCCCCGCTCCAGCACCTCTTTCCCAGCCCTTACCTCTCCTCCGCTCCGCAGGCGCCCTCTGTCTGAGTGCTGCAGGAATTCAAGCACAAGCAAAATCATTTCAAAACGCCCTGATCTTCCGTAGTTTTCTCCAGCAGTTGCATTTTGGGGCGATTTATGCTTAATTAGTTATTTAATCTAAGCTGCTGCCAGCTCCCACTTAAACTCCAGGGCTTTAATTAAAGCTGATAGCGAAATAATACTGAAATAGGGTGTCAGTGCTTTTCTATTTTTTTTTTTTTTACAGAACAAAACAAATGAAAGAAACGCTTTACAACTCAAATCTAAGCGTTTCAAATAAATAAATAAATAAATACATTTATGTAGCCACTGGATTTGTGAAAACACCTTGGAAAGCACCCAAAATTTCTGTGAATCAGCTGGTAGACGGATCACCTTAGGACTCTGACAAGCAGAGTTGTTCCTCTTACTAACACACCTAATCAATTCAGATAGAAAAAATAAAGCCATTTTTCAAGTGATGACACAATACACGCTCTCCTGTTATTACTTCAAGAGGCATTGGTTAAGCAGACCTTTCCCCTCGCTCACCTCGCATGTTTGGTCTGGTCCCGTGGCGTTCTCTTATCTGCTAGGTTAAAAACAGAGGCACAATCCTTGTAACGTTCCAACTTCCCTGCATGCTTCGCATCCCAGATACGACTAGGAATGCCAAATATTTTTCTTATAATTTCGTTTCAGCTGTAACAGCACCAGGAAGGCTCCTAGTACTGCACAAATGTTTTCTCCATCACTTAAGCTCATGGTGGCTACGAGCAGGTGGGACGTGCACCAACGCAGCACGGAGCTGAGCCTCCGAGCACAGCTCTACCAGGGTGACACAGGAAAGGAAAACACTCTCAGATGTCCTCTCACTGCTTATAGACAACATACCTGGGCCGTTAAGTTGCTCGGAATCTTCATCCTACACAGGAGAGAGAATTCAGTTTAGAAGCAGTCAGAAAAAAAAAGCAAGTTTTTGCTTTTTTACAAGTCTTAGGAAGCCCACTTTTGGAATTTCATTTGAGCTTCTCATATGCCCCACAAACAAATGTTTCTCTACTGCAGGTAGAGGAGATAGGGGCCAGTTTATAGCTGCTCTTCCTTTGCTCCCTGTTGGGATACAAAGGTTTTGTTGTTGTTTTCTTTAAAACTGTTCCTGACGCTTGCCTCATCTCCACAAAAAAGGGCACAAGCTCCCATCATTTTTACAATTAATGTCTCCAGGGCTTCCTTCCCTTCCTCTGACTATTTTTCATGTCACAGCAGCACAGCTGTATGCTTCAGAGGACCCGTAATCTCATCAGAGCCCTCCCAGAATTTGTCAAGGCACTGACATATTTACCCAGAAGTTGGTGACATTTAAGTAGTTGGAGATCTCGCCAGAAAGTCTCTCGATCTCACTTGGAAAAGAAAGCAAAATGCAAATAGCTGCGTTACTCGACAGAACCATTCTCAGGTACAAAGCTGATAAAGGCATCAATTTGTCACAGAACTTTAGGCACCAGAAATTGGGAAGATTTATTAATTGCGGGTGAAATTCGCTCTGCCCTTCTCAACCACAAAGCCACATCCGTTTAGCTCAGCTGTAGGTCATTTTTAACCCAATGCAAGATAATCCTCATCCTTACTTTTTATATTCTTCTCTCCTGATCGCCCAATCTAGGAAGAAAAAGGAATGACACGTTACTTTTGCTACCCAAACTAAAAGGTGAAGCTCCCTTTCCCAAACGCAGCAGGAATCACCACCGTTTCCTACCCACGGTGGAACCAGATGGCTCAGAAGGATGGGGACAGGTTATCCCACCCACATCTTCCTGGATTTTTCTTTCATTTCAGTGCATTTGGCTACGAATGGCTTGTGTGTTTGGCTGCAAGGTGTCACGGACAGCGAGGGCTATTGCAAAAGCAGGGTGTGAGGCAGTCAGCCCTCCCGTGCACATCCCAGTGACTTCATTTTTCCCCCCCTTATTTTCCTCTCATGTTTGTGTATTAAAAGATTGTTAATAACAAACGTTTTCTCCTCAGTTCAGCGCCTAATTTATGAAATCTTAATGATAAAGATTTGCCTTTTGGGAGATGCTGAGGCACGCCGTGGACAATTTACCTTTTGTTTTATATCGCAGCCTGGAGTTCTGCAGAAGAGAAAACAGAATGAAAGCGGCACTGAGCACAAACACAGAAACATTAACAGTGAAATCTATGTCTAATAAAAAAAAACAAAGGTGTTAAACTGGTGCGTGTGCAATTGCAAAAAGCTGGGCTACAACAAGCTGCCCACCAACACAGAGAAGTAAAACACGTACCGCGTTTTTAAGCTTCCTATTCTCTGTCCTCAAAGCATCAATTTCCTGGACCTGGGATAGGAAACAAATATCGTGTTTTGAGCACTGAGAGCAGTATCAGCGTGGTACATCCTTAACGTCAGCTTTCTGTAGGGCTGAACAAGCATCTTTGACTTTAGAACATCTCTAACTGCCTTTTAGTCTTTATGATGCAGGCTGTTCTGGAAAACAACACAAAATCGATGCCAAACCAATATAATTTCTTTAAATTAACAAACATTCTGCTTGCACCGCTTGTGTTTCTGCTGTTGCAATGCTTACGATGTTCCAGATGCAGGCAAGAATGCAAAAACACCCAATTCTTCCAGAATTAAGGATGGCTTTTCTCTAAATGCAACACACCCTGCGATGTGCCAGCTCCCTCTCTGCAGAAACGACAGCAGCCACGAGGTGCTTGCTCTTGCCCAACCTGCACACTGCAGAGGGACGGTATTATGCTCGCTAAATCACACTCACACACTTTTATGTGTTTATAAGCCAAACTTCCTCAACTCACTAGACTGCGGAGATTGTCCCTGGACTTCCAAGAGGCACTACAACTGCTTTTTGCCTGCAGGAATTGGGATTTTTAAATCGCACCCCGTTTACTCACTAGAAAGGTAAAAGAGCACAGCTTGCAAGGAGAGAAAAAGATTCATTCTTAATGCAGCCAGGAGAAATGCGACGCTTTTGAACAGCTCGGTCACGCTGCTGCATGAGCAAACTTCGCGTCTCGGCCCCGTCCCCAAGCCTCAACAGTCAGCCTGTCACTAATGCGTTGTGACCGTCCCCAAGAGTGCTTTCGGAACGGTTACTCACGGACTGACTGCTGTCTAGAAAGGAGCAGATTTCATGGACAAGCCTCTTCCTCTGGTCTTTATTTTTCCTATAAAATACAACAATTTTCAGCTATCGCCGCATTTCCGTGATGTATTTGGATGTATATTAAATGTAAATCAGGCAGAACAAAAGATGAGCTGGGAGCGTGAAGGAGTTCCTGCGTGTCAGCTTTTAGGAGAAGGTACTTACAAGATTGGCAAATAGCTTTCATTTTTCATCAGCACCTGCTCACCGCCTCCTGTATGAAACACGCACGTTGTGTGATTACATTTTTATGAACATCAGAGCCCTTTCCCAAAATTGTCACGCTCGGGAATAAGAACAGCAGCAGAATAAATAGCACAGAGCTAAAGGTTAGCGGGACAGGCACCGGCGCCGGTCATACCAGGCTTGGTGGACACCAGGCTGCTTGGTGGATGGAATTAGAGATAAATTATGGGTCCAAAAGAACTGAGGTGGTTAGTTAATTGCACACGATACCCAGAAGATGTCTCAACACGTCCCTTTTATCTTCCACGTGCTGGAAAACGCCTCGTGGCAGCGCTGCTGTACGGCAGGGTACCTACCTCGGCCTTCACACAGCGGCATGTTTAGGAGGAGCCCTGGGAGCAGGAGGAGAGCTCGGTTTAGTGCCCAGTCCCTTCCCTTACTAAGGTTGAGTCCCCTTCAGCCCCGCGATGAGGGGGAACGGGGACTCGGTCAGGTGAGGAGGGAAGGGACAGGACCACAGGTGGGTGCGGGACTTTATTCAGGAGCATGGGGGGGATGGGACAGCCCCAGGGCAGGACCCCAACCCCACAGCGGGCTCAGGACTGACGGGACCCCAACCCCACAGTGGGACCCCAGCCCCACAGCAGGATCCCAGCCCTACAGGGGGCTGAGGACTGATGGGACCCCAACCCCACAGTGGGACCCCAGCCCCACAGCAGGATCCCAGCCCCATAGAGGACCCCCAACCCTACAGGGGGCTCAGGACTGACAGGACCCAGCCCCACAGCGGGGACCCCAGCCCTACAGGGGGCTCAGGACTGATGGGACCCCAACCCCACAGTGGAACCCCAGCCCCACAGCAGGATCCCAGCCCCACAGAGGACCCCCAACCCTACAGGGGGCTCAGGATTGACAGGACCCAACCCCCAGAGGACCCCCAACCCCACAGGGAGCTCAGGACTGACAGCATCCAGCCCCACAGCGGGGACCCCAGCCCTACAGGGGGCTCAGGACTGATGGGACCCCAACCCCACAGTGGAACCCCAACCCACAGTGGGACCCCAGCCCCTCAGTGGGCTCGGGACTGACAGGACCCAGCCCCACAGAGGACCCCCAACCCCACAGGGGGCTCAGGACTGAGGGGACCCCAGCCCCAGAGTGGGATCGGGACTGACAGGACCCAGCCCCACAGCGGGGACCCAGCCCCACAGGGGGCTCAGGACTGACGGCCCCGGCCCCGGCCCCGGCCCCGGCCCCAGCCCCGCACCCTCCGCGCCCAACGCCCGGCCCCGCAGCGGGGATCCGCCGTTACCGGGCCTGCGGAGCGGGCCGGCGGGAGGGGAGGGGGGAGGTGAGGGAGGCCGTGCCGCGGGGCATGCCGGGAGTTGTAGTCCGGCGCCGCGCTGCGCCCTGCGCTACCTGCGGCTGGAGGACTACAAGTCCCAGGGGGCCGGCGGGAGGTGGTGGGGCCGGGCCTGACAGGGCCAAACCGAGCCGAGCCGGGCCGGGTAGGACGGAGCCGGGCCAAGATGAACGCGGTGCTGGCGGTGAAGCAGTACGTGGCGAAAATGATCGAGGACAGCGGGCCGGGCATGAAGGTGCTGCTGATGGACCGCGAGACGGTGAGAGGAGGGCTGGGGGGGGGGCGTGTGTGGGGTTTGGGGGGCGTGTGTGGGGCCGGGGGGGTGGATACGTGGGGCTGGGGGCGATGTGTGAGGCCTAAGGGGGCTTGTGGGGCCGATCTGGAGGGATGTGTGGGGCCCGGGGGAGTGTGGGGTTTGGGGGGAGGTGTGTGGGGCCCGGGGAACGTGTGTGGGGCTGGGGGGGGGGGGATATGTGGGGCTGGGGGCGATGTGTGAGGCCTGAGGGGGCTTGTGGGGACGTTTGGGGCCGAGGGGGGTGGATGTGTGGGGCTGGAGGTGATGTGTGGGGTCCAGGGAGATGTCTGGGGCTGGGGAAGGTGCATAGGGCCTTGGGGGGGGGGACATATGGGGCCCAGGGTGATGTGTGGGGCTGGGAGCTATGTGTGGGGCCCCGGGGTGACGTGTGGGGCCGGCCTGTCCCACAGACCGGCGTGGTGAGCATGGTGTACACGCAGTCGGAGATCCTGCAGAAGGAGGTGTACCTCTTCGAGCGCATCGACTCCTTCAACAGGGAGCCGATGAAGCACCTGAAGGCCATTTGCTTCCTGCGCCCCACCAAGGTAAAGAGCTCCCCGAGCGCAGCGTTGGGCCCGAGGTGCTGGAGGGGCTTTGGGCAGCCTGGGCTGGGGGCAGGGGTGGTGCCCATGGCAGGGACAGGAACGAGGTGGGCTTTGAGCTCCCCAAAAACCCAACCGTGCTCCTGACCCTCCACCCAGTGCCCATCTTGGGTTTGCGTCCTGCTTGTGCTTCACCTCACTGTCATCACATACCACGGGGGGATGGAGACGTTGCTCCACAGGCTGTAATGAGGGACCCCAATGGGATGAGCAGGAGGCACGGACGCGTCTCATCCTCTCTGACACAGCAGCAGCAGTTTTAAATCTCTCCCCCATCCTGGTTTTGTTCAGGAGAACGTGGAATATCTCATTCAGGAGCTGCGGAGGCCGAAGTACAGCATCTATTTTATCTGTAAGTACATTCCCTTCTGACGAGTAAGTCAGGCTTTGCAGCCAGAGCCCGACCTGATGCTCAGTAGAAAATGCTGATACAAGACACTACAACCACCTTCAGACACTTACAAAATGCTGGAAGGGTCTGAGTTCTAGTTCTTATGTTATTTCAATCCCAAATTATTTTAGCAAAGGTTGTGTGTGTGTGGAATAAAACAGTTAAACTGAAACTACTCACAAAAGATCTTTGCTGCCAGCATTAGCCTTCCCTCATATTTATGAAGCAACACAAAGTTATAAAACCCCAGAATTTTTCCGAAGTAACCCATCACAGAGCAATACAAATCTAATGTGTTGCTTTGCAAAGTGCCTTTATTCTACGGGAAACAAGTGCACAGGGTGAGAGGTTGACCCAAATCTTGAAGGTAAATCATTTAGAGGCAGCGTTAGGCCTCTCAGCCCAGCTTGGGACTAAACTTGTAGCAGGCATCTTGTAATGCCTGCTGCATCAGGCAGGCGTTTCTCGCTCATGCTGTACAATGTTCGGGGGGTTTTGGAAATTAACCAGAACAGCTGCAGCTGCTGAAGGCCAGGCCTCACAGAAGCATCTCCCTTCATGAGGTTCTGGGGAAGGAGCTGAAGCAGCCTCTAGATGTCAGCGTCGCTCCGCAGGACAAAGCTCCTGCCTGACAGCGATGCGAGATGCTTGAACCAAGCCGTTTCACCTTGTTTGTCTCTTACCCGGGGAAATCTACCGGCTGTGGGGCTGCCTGGTGGAGCAGGGAGGGGAGAAGGGAGCCAGCCCTGCCTTCCCAGAGCCGCCGTGTCCTGCTGTGAGTTCACACACTGCCTCGTCTCCATTCAGTGCAGTAGTCACACACGGGGTGCTGGCACCAGCAGCAGAAAGCTGGTGCAGGGCTCACAGTGGCTGTGTGAGCTCCCTTCCAGCCTGAAATGCCCGCGTGATAATTGCGGGTGTCAAGTCAGACGAGCTCTGTGGCAATCTGCTCGTGTGGGGAATGAGGTCAGGCGGTTTTCCTATGCTGTGTGCCACTTGCAGCACCTGACCGTGCTCGTGCTGTTGTTCCCTTTCAGATTTCAGCAACGTGATCAGCAAGAGTGACATCAAGTCCTTAGCTGAGGCTGATGAGCAGGAAGTCGTGGCAGAAGTCCAGGTGAATTTTTGAATATTTTTAAGTAGATTTCTTAATCCAGAAGCCCTGGGAAGGTGAAGGTGGAAGCTTGAGGACTCTTGAACAGCACGCAGCAGCACTGCACAAAAAAATACCCCATGTGTGTCCTTTTCCTCCCTGCCCTCCGCTGTCAGAGCCACTGCTGTCATCTGCCTGTCCCCAGGCTGCCAAATGTCTGGGGCATCGACAAAGAGCTCCCTGCACAGAAACACACCAGCAAGTGGCTTTTCAGGGAGGAGAAACGATCGGAGTTTGGGCAGTGCTTAGGTTTTAGTGCTGCTGGTGCTAGAACACGTCCCTTTGTGGGCTGAATAAGGGCTGGCAAGACACCTGACTGCGTTTGCTTCCCCTTGTTGGCAGGAGTTCTACGGAGATTACATCGCTGTGAACCCCCACGTTTTTTCTCTCAACCTCTTGGGCTGCTGCCAGGTATGGAAGAAGGCCCTGCTCCTCTCCGGGGCCTCGTTCTGTGGTTAGAGGGACCAGTAGCTGTGGCAAACTGGGCGCAGTGGTGGGCTGACGGCGGGGTGCAGTCCATGAAGGGGCAGCTGGTCCTTCAAAGGGGCTGGCAAGGAGAAGAATAATGGGAGATTGGGGTCGGGGCCTTTGCTATTTCCCCCTCTTTCAGCCAAAATATCTCTCTGCTTCCAAAGAAAGGCGTGGGGGTGGTGTTCTGTGTCAGATTGAACCTTTCCTTCCAGGGCCGCAACTGGGAACCAGCCCAGCTGGCCAGGACGACCCAAGGGCTGACTGCTCTGCTGCTGTCCCTGAAGAAATGCCCCATGATTCGCTACCAGCTCTCTTCCGAGCCGGCGAAGAGGCTTGCTGAGTGCGTGAAGGTGTGGTGAGAGCTTGGCCACGATGTCAGATGAGTTTGGCAACTTGGCTTGATTTTAACTTGTTGAGAAGTCGATGTGTTTGGAGGAAATACCCTTCTTCAGCTGATTCTTGGAGACGTTGCCCTTTCCTTGGTGTGGCTTTGGGCAGGGCACGTCCCTTGTCTCTGAAAAGCCTGTACACAAGGTGAAGATCCTCATTTCTTACACATCTCACAGTTTGCACCCTCACTTCTTACAGTTTGCATTGGGTTTCCTGGCGCCTTTTGAGAGCAGGTCGTGCTTTATCAGCAGCTCTGCAGCCTGAGGCAGCAGCACAACTTTTTGTTCACCCGTGCCCAAAGCAAGAGGGAACTTCTTCCTGGTAAACCTATGCTCAGATGGCTTTTTTTTTTCCCCCCCCTTTTCTCACCAGCAAGTGATCACTAAGGAATACGAGCTGTTTGACTTTCGGCGCACGGAGGTTCCTCCGCTGCTCCTCATCCTGGATCGCTCCGACGACGCCATCACCCCGCTGCTGAACCAGGTGAATCAATCGTCGAGGGGCTGAGGGAGGAGCACGGGTCCTCGCGGTGCACAGAGCCCTGTGCAGCAGCAGCGAGGTGGAGTTCGCGGCCTGCCAGGGCAGGGTTTATGTTCAGAAGGTAAAAAAGGAGACGAGCGTTGCCCCTGCTCTTTTTCAAATCCCTCTCTTGTCTCCTGGCTTGATTTTTTTCGAGCTGCCAAGCATGGATTGTGCGTGCTGGCTTCGGTGGTAGCTGGCTCCAGTGTCCTGGAGGACCAGACCACGACCCCTTCCCCAAAACACACCTCGCCCTGTGAGCCCTGTGCCCTGGCAGCATCCTCCCCAAGGGTTTAGCCCTTGAGGCTGCTCGGTAGCACACATTCACTGAGTGACCTTGCAGCACTGCATTTCCCCTCCCTGCTGTTGATAGCTGCTGTGATTTTGGGTTGTTACTGCAGATCTTTGCCCCAGCCCCTTTCCCTCCTTTTGTTTGTGGCGTTTGGTCGGCCCCAGCTCAGCCTGGCGAGCAGGCGATGGCTTCAGAAGCGTTCACTGCTCCGGGGGAGGTTTTGCATCCAGAAGAGAGATTCAGGTGGATGTAAACGGAGCGTCAGGCGCGTCAGTGCTCCCATCAGCTTTCAGTTTTCTCTTTCCATTAGTATTCGTCTTCCTCGGGTAAACGTAGTGACTCGCTGGTGTGCGGAAACACCCCTCCTGCTGCCTCAGGAGCGCAGAGGCACGTAGGAAATTAAGCAGTTTGTAAATGTGGAAGCTCTGCAGCCAAAAATAAGTGGCCCTTTGCAGGCAGAGGAGGAAATAGAGCTAGCTGAGCAGAACAATCAGTCCCAGGCACCTTTTTGGGGTGGTTTTCCCATGTGTCTGTGCCAGCGAGGAGCTGGTCTGAGCGCCACAGAATTTATTCTGGTGGCAAAAGTTTGGGGAGCGCACGCTTCGAGCCACAGTGTGCTGCTGCAGGGAAGCAGAGTGGCTTGGAATTCAGCCTGAGCTCTGCTTTTTGGTGCTGTTTGTCCTGCTGAAGCACCACTTGCCTCTCTCTCTGTCCCCATCCTTGGCAGTGGACGTACCAGGCCATGGTTCATGAGCTGCTGGGGATCAACAACAACCGCATCGACCTCTCTCGCGTGCCAGGCATAAGCAAGGATCTCCGGGAGGTGGTCCTGTCTGCTGAGAACGACGAGTTCTACGCCAACGTAGGTGCTGCTGTCTGCTGGGTGGGATCCTGGTGAGGGGGTGGATTTGGGAATCGGGTTCCGTGCTTGGTTTTGCCATGCAAAAGGATCTTCCCAATTGCTTCGGGCATCAGGGTGGAGATGTATCGCTTAATAGGGTGGAATCAAGGTGTGATGCAAGCGACATCTGATGAGAAATAACGCAGCTGGTTCAGGGTTTTAAATAAAACCTGGGCCTGCCTCAAAGCTGCTTGCTGGGTTGGGTCTCGGGCAGATGAGGCGTGGTGGCACATCAGTGCACCAAGGCTCCTGCCCGAGTGGCTTTCTCTCACGTCCCCTTGTTGTTCCCTGCAGAACATGTACCTGAACTTCGCCGAGATTGGCAGCAACATCAAGAACCTCATGGAGGATTTCCAGAAGAGGAAACCCAAGGAGCAGCAGAAGCTGGAATCCATCGCGGATATGAAGGTAACAACAATGCAGTGTCTCACTGGAGGCCAGACACTTCTCCAGGCTGTTCTGCAGTGTGATCTACGAGCTTGCTCCTTCTGCCTGCTCTCTAAGCTGCTGCTCAGAGCTTGCTGGAACCCAGCAGCCCCCCAGCTGAACCTGTAAGCCCTCATTTAAGTGCCTGGCTTAACCTAGCACGGCTGTGCGGAGGTTAGAGCTGAGCTGGCTCACCTGGCAGCTGCTCCGAGCAGGGGCTGATTCATTTAGTCACCGCTGAAGATTTAAAGAATCCTGGCAATGTCTCTGGAGATACTTCCCATATCCTTGTGTTTAAAGAGTAAACCAAAAGTGCAGCCAAACATCTTGTAATCGAAGAAATCTTCGGGGCTTCTGGATTTGAGGGGTGTGAGCGTCCATATACCGGCACCAGGCTCACTTACGGTGAGGCAAATAAGTGCCTGCGTGCAACCCAGGGACGAGCTGGATGGTTTTTGCTGTTATTTGGAGAACTGGTGGCTTTGCTTTCCCCTCTGCAGGCGTTTGTGGAGAACTACCCGCAGTTCAAGAAGATGTCCGGCACGGTGTCGAAGCACGTGACGGTGGTGGGCGAGCTCTCCCGCCTGGTGGCCGAGCGCAACCTGCTGGAGGTGTCGGAGGTGGAGCAGGAGCTGGCCTGCCAAAACGACCACTCCAGCGCCCTGCAGGTACCTTAAATCTTCCTGCTTTGATCCCGTTGCCCCCCGGTTGATGGAGGTTTGGTACCTAAAACCAGGGGGAGTGGTGTGTGCAGATATCCCGCAGGGCTGGGGCTCTGGGGGTTGGGATTGCTCCTCTCCTCCCCGTTCGGTTCAGATGAGGATGAATCATAGTTAATAACTGGCTGGAGAAGCATCTCTGCAGATTGTCTTTGCATTTCACACGCCGCGTTCCTGCGTTAGATGCAGTCAGCTGGCTCCTGGCAGGCTGCCTGCAGGCACCGCTAAATCAAAGCTTGGCCCCTGAGCAGCACTGGGTGAAAAATGGAAACCATGAAGTGGCCTAAACCAGGCTGCTCCTTGAGGTGGTGGGTTTTACTTTTTTAAAAAAAATAAAAAACGGTGAAAAGCCTCCTAGAGAAAAGATTTCGTTGGCAAAGAGGACTGCAAAAGCCTAAAAGAGGCTTCTGTTATAGCCGGGTATAGACTGGAGGTCTGACCCCGTGCTGGCTTGCTGGATTCCACGACCTGACCTCCCATCTGACAGCACGTCGGTAACGACAGGTTGGGGCTGCTGCCTGGTCAGGGAAAATAGCAGCATTGTCGAGAGGGGCTGTGTTAGAGCAGAGTTCAGCCACCGCTTCAGTATTAAAAAGCGATTCCTTAATTTTTTTGTGGCTAGGGTAGATGATGCGCTGCGTAACGGGCTCCTTTATGCAGCACAGCAACACTTGGACAGGAAAATAAGGCTGAGCATCTCCAACGGGTGTGAGATACCCGCCTTCTCTGGCTGTTACGCCGTGCTCCAGGTGGGTGGCTGAGCGATAAGATCAGTTCTTCAGGCACTGCCAGGTCCTGAGCAGGCGTGAAGCAGGACAGGCCTATCGAAGTCCCTGCAGCCACCCAGCTTTGGGAGCACAGAGATGTGATCCGATGGCTTTTGATTCGTAGGATTTAGAGGACCAAGTGCTGAAATGAGGTTGTAGCCATAAAATGCATTTCCTGAAGACCTCCTCTGAGGTTCTCTTGTTGTATCACAGCTTCTGGGTCAAGCTTGTGCAGGTTAAAAGTCAAATACTTGGCTTGTGATCCTTCAGCACACTGTGCCTGCGCTGGGAGCTGCTGTTCCTGCTGTTCCAAGCAGGTTTGCTGCTGAGGAACTACCACAGTGACAGCGTTGATACTGAGGCTCAGGTGCTTGGCGTTGCAGACCCTTTTTGGTCTGCTTTTCTGAGGTGACGTTGGATTCGTAGGGATGAGATGACCTCGTGGTGCTGAGGCAGCTGCAGCAGCCGCGCTGTGGTTAGCGTGGCCGTGCTGGGAGCTGAGCAGAGGGGCAGGCAGGGAGCTGAGCCCCACTGAGAGCCGCAGGGCAGTCGCTGGAGCTCACCCAGGTGCTCGTTTGGGTCCTGCTCTGCCCTAAATGGGTGTTTCTGCCCTTCTCACAGCGCTCAGGTTTGTTCCCAGCCCCACGCTGGAGGAGCTCTGGTGTGCTTCTGGCAACTGAGAGGGACTGAAAGCCGTGTGGAGGCTAGAAAAGAACTGCAAAGTTGCAAAAAATGATCTGGAATCTTTCTGCACGAGACAGAGATCAGCATCTCTGGAGCTGCCCCGTTCCCTGTCGCAGTCTCCCAACGGCAGCGCCGGGGCAAGGCCACGGGCACAATGAACAAGGCAGCGCACGAAATAAAGGCAGGATTGTTCTGCCCCTGACGTAACTTCAGCAATTGTTAATTTCTCTGGCGGCCAGGGCCCCCGAGCACAGGACGTTTTGGTTACTCTTTCCCCGCTCTCATTAATCCCCACGTTGTACGGGAGCCTTAAGGGGAGGTTTGGGGTCCCACCTCCCGGGCTGGACAAGAGCTTTTCTGTTCCCCGAGCTCCCCGCGGGCTCGGGCAGTGCTGCTGTGCTGCCAAAAAGCTCGCAAGCCAACATCTCCATGGGACGACTCCGTCCTTCCCCGTACAGGTGAATTCCTGACCTCAACCAGGTTTTTACCCTTCGCCTCGGGGATCCTCCCCCAAGCCAGGATTTCACCCCCTATTTCTGGGCAGATAACGGCAAGCGGAGCTGAATCAGCTGGGGAAACGGCAACGCTTTCCCAACATTGTTTCACAGCTGTTTGCAGGATGTTTCCGCGCTGCCTATCTGTCCTGGGAGGGTGGGAGAGCCCTGCAGAGATACGCTGGGGTTTTTGGAGCGTTTCAAGGTCACGTTTGCTTAGGGTGGAAACAATCCTAGCTGGTTCTGTCCCTCGCTTGGAACTGCCGCTAACGCAGCTGTACAACTGGCAGCTCCTCTAATTCCCTGCATTGGAGCTAGAGCAGGGGGTTGTTTTGCTTTCACAGGGAGAATTTCAGACTCTGGGGTGTACTCGAGCATCTGCCCAGCCCCGACCAGATGCCCGCGAGCACCTCCAGCAGTCGGTGCCTCTTCTGCCAGAGCCACTTCCGAGCGCAGAGCTGAGAAGCTTCTCACTCCCACTGCTCCCCCAAGCTCCCAGCCTGGCTCTCGTGTGTGTTCTCTTAGCTCCAAGGCTCTACCCAGTGACTGAGAGGGTGCAGAGAGGAAATAAGGCCTTTTTCTTGGAACGAGGAGGCCCTAGTGCTTCTGTGGCCAGCTGCCAGCTTACACAAGCCTTTATATCCTGCCCACGGTCCCTGTGGGGGTTCCACATCTTCCCTGGGAGTGGTCTGTGGTTCAACAGGCAGCTTTCTGGGGCATGCACCCTTCGTATTTAACATGGCACCGTGTTCCCTTCAGCAGGAAAAGTAACAATCTCCGTGCTGGAAGGAAATACCCGTGGGTTTTGTATTTCCCTCTCCGCTGCTGTCGTTTTTCTTTGCCTTTTCCTGCTTTAATTCCTCCCTTCCTTCGCTTCCAAGCGCTTCGTGCTTGTCCCTCTGCTTCCCACACCCAAAGACTGTCTGAGTGTGATGCTGCTCCTCCACAGCTTCCGAAAGAAAACAAGATCCTTGCAGTTGTGCTCGCTCTTGGCTCTTGGCAGTCAACCTGCGGGCCAGCCTTTGCTTCACTGAGGTTGGGAAGGAGAAGAGATGAAAAATTCCTACGCGCGTCTGCTGCAGGGGAGGCACGCACCAAGCTGAGCTCTCCCTGCAGCACGTTTCGGGGAGTTAATAACCCAGCAGGACCGGGTTACGAATCCCCAGGCCCACGAAAGCAGCTCGTGCTCCGCTCGCCCTGACCGCAGAGCACTCCAGAAGCTCGGCTCCGTTCCTTACTTCCTCCCAATTTAATTCCCTCGCGTCCCTCCTCCGTGCAGTCTTGTTGCTAGGCAGTGGGCTCGCTCTCGGTCCGATTTAACGTCCTTCAAAGGCCTCTCCGTTACCGCCTCTCTCCCTCTCTTGCAGAACGTGCGGCGCCTGCTGCAGAACCCCAAGGTGACGGAGCTCGACGCCGCGCGGCTGGTGATGCTCTACGCCCTGCACTACGAGCGCCACAGCAGCAACAGCCTGCCGGGGCTGCTGGCGGACCTGAGGAACAGAGGGGTGTCAGACAAATACCGAAAGGTGGCTGCCACGTTTCCCCTTCTGCTGGGGCAGGAGGGAGATTTGGGATGTGTTCCCCGGGGGAAGGTGCCTGGTGGTGGGGCCTCGGTGTAGCACAGCGCTCTTTTTGTTGCCTTTCCACCTCAAAGAGAGCCCGGAGGTCAGCTGGGGCCTGCAGGTGCTGCTTCACAGCTGATTCCCTAATTCCCCTTTCCAAAAGCAGTGATGTTACAAAGGATTTCGGTGAAGCAGAGGTGGCGTGCATGCCAGGAGGCTGCTACAACCAGCGTGGGGCATGGACACGGGGCCCGGTGCGTGCTCCTTTCGCCTGCCCCCAGCTCCTGCTGGCGAGGCAGTGGCTGCAGGGATGTGCTGAGCCCGCAGCAGGAGCCAGGCTGGGAGGGAGAGGGTGGCAGCGCCTGGCAAGTGCGGAGAGCAGCTGGAGAGGAGGTGGAGAAGCAGAATGATGTCACCTCGCGTGGAGGATCTGCTCGCCCTGCAAAAGGCTGTGGGAACGACAGCCCCTCTCCTTGTGCAGGCAGCGTCACGGCGCTGGGGCTCTTGTTGGAGAGGGGAAATGCGTCTCTTCTGAGTGCTGAGTGGACAGTAACTGCCTGGAAACAGCTTCCCTGTGTTAAAAAGATTCTGGTTTTGCCTCTCTCTGCACAGCTGGTGTCTGCTGTTGTGGAGTACGGAGGGAAACGGGTCCGGGGCAGCGACCTGTTCAGTCCCAAGGACGCTGTGGCCATCACCAAGCAGTTCCTCAAAGGTCTGAAGGTACGGCTCTGCCACGGGTGAGATAACAACAGCCATAGTCAGAATCACAGCCACAGGGCAGGACTCTCATGGGCTGCAGTGCCACATGGTGTGGCTTTCAGAGTTTAATAGTAAGTGCAGGGAGCATTGGGGCAGAATTCTCATGTGGATGATGGGAGTTGGTTGCAGAAAAGCCCCCCCTAAACCTCGACTCAACGGCTAACGCTTGCTGTATCCATCAGGTAAATGCTGGGGCTTTTTGAACGTGGCTTTGCTGATCATCTCAGCCTGCTGCCTCGCTGTGTTAATTCCTAACAAGAGCTTCTTCTGCACTGCAGGGCGTTGAGAATGTGTATACCCAGCACCAGCCTCTCCTGCAAGAAACGCTAGACCAGCTCATCAAAGGGAAACTCAAGGACAGCCAGTTCCCCTACCTGGGGCCCAACACTCTCCGGGACAGGTACGTGGGGCCTTGTAGGGCAGAGCTGGGAACTGGAGCACGCCTGCTCCTCCTGCTGCTGCCACCTGCTCTGTGGTTTGTCCCTGGGTGAAAAAAACACCTCGGGCTTGTCAAAGAAATGTCCTGATGGTGTAGGTGGTGGCTGTGCTCTCAGGTAGGTGCTGGGGAGGGCTGTTAAGACAGACATAAGGCTTCCTTTCTTCGTGTTCAGCGCTGGCCGAGTCATCAAGACCTGACATTCCTCTTGTAAGAGCTTAGGTAAGGGATAATGCCACTGCACCACGCTGCCGGGATGTTCACATGATGGATTTCAGCATGCCCCCTAACTTCACTCCATACCATCTGGCGTTTATTTGCAGAGTCCCAAAAATAGCCCAACTGCTAGCTCTCCCTTCTGAGCCAGTTACTATTTCGGAGCGGGATGGGATCTTGCTGAACGTGGCTAATAACTGAAATTGAAAAGGGCCCTGGCTGCCTGCTTCGAGCTGACTTTGCTGGAGCTCAGCTGATCTGTTGTCAGTGAAGTCATGACGGATAAATACGGGCCTCGGATGAGGGCACCGAGTGGGCAGAGGGAAGACCCCAAGTTCTCTAGCAGCTTTCTGGCCAAACCACTGCTTTGTTTGGTGCTTCGCTTTCCTTTCTGTGGATTCTGTGAAGCTTCTGTGGTGTGCTGGGTGGGGGCTTCTTACTCCAGCTCGTGGTAGTCTGCTCTGAGGGGACGAGCCCGCTGCTACGTGGCTTCCTCTGGGTGATCCGTGATGAGAGGTGGCTGCTGCAGGGCGGTTTGGGCTGAATTAAACCTGCAGATTCGTTTGGAACGGGAGAGAAATGGCTTTGGGGACCAAGATCCAGCCGTGTCGAGGGGGTGAGAGGGACAGGGCACGTCAGGGAGCAAGCGTTCGTGGCTGGCTTCCCGAGGCACACACACGCTGCTCTTCCTCCCTACCCCTGCCTTGGGACATTTGCCTCCCTCTGATAAAAGGGAAAATCTGTTCTGTAACAGGGGAGCTTCCAAATTCCCTGCCAGGCTGACGGCAGGGGATATAAATCACCTCCTTTATGAATTAAAAAAATGAATTATCGTCATAGAAGAGACAAATTGTTTGGGTATGTCCTTGGGAGGCCGGAAGGTATCTGCCTCGCTCCACATTTTACCTTTAAAACTGAAATGGTGGATTTTGGACGGGGTGGCTGGGCAGGTTCAATGAGTGTGTGATAGCGAGGGCAGCAGGAATGCTGTCGTCTCTCCTTGAAACCAGCTCTTGACTGAGATGGATTTCAGGCCAGCAGAAAGGATTGAGGGATGGGGTCTGACATGGAGCAGGTGGAACAGCAGAAGCTGCACCCAGGCATCCCTGACCTGGGCTGGTGCTGAGCTAGCTGGAAGTGGTCCTCTGACCTTTATCTTCTGGCTGTCAGTGCTCAGTTACGCTCTGCTGAGCCGTGTCTCACTCGGATTTCCCCTTTAAAATGTTTTTGTAAGAAGGCACAGGAACCTAGCCCTGAGAATCCCGCCACGAAGAGCACCCAAATAATTCAGCTGGGGGCGCGTGGGAAAGGTTCGCTTCCTACCTAGAACTAAAGCAAAGCAGAAGTCGGACGAAGAAGGGAAATGAAGTTTCCACCTCGCTCCCTTCCCGCAGCAGCTGCGGCCTTGTCCCGTCGCTGACTGACGTGAGTCCTGTGGCTTTGATAAAACAAAACCACAAAGAGAAGGAGCTGCCAAACGGTAACATCCTAAAAACGGGGTCTCGTTGGAAAAAAAGGGTTTGAGCTATAAGGGTTGGAAGAGAAAGGGTCACTTTATGGCTTTGCCCTTGTGCCAAAGGAGTTGAGCAAGGGATTTACATTTAATAATTTCCCCAAACTCTGTGCACTGAATCAGAGCCCGGGGCGAGCCGGGCTGTCCTTCTCCTGGCTTTCTGCGGGCAGGGGACGGCGTTACAGCGACTGGCAGGGGTTCAGCCCAAGGGCAGGGCGAAAGGCTTTGTGTTTTTTGATCCAAGGGAGGCAGTGGCTCGAGCAGCAAAGAATGCAAAAGGATTCTTTTTAACTATTTCTTTCTGCGTTGAACGCGACGCTCCGGCGAGGGAGGAAGAGCTCGTGGCCCAAATTCATCTGTGAAAACTGGCAGCGGCGAAGGAAAGGGAATCTGCAAAGCACCGAGCTCCTAGGAGAGAGCAAGAAGCAATTCTGCTTGCTTCTGCTCCTCCTTTCCTTCCCGCTGCGTTAAATATCAGCCTTCCTGGTGTGCCACAGGCCTGCAGTCCCCCTCTGCCTTGCTGCTGGAGATTGCTGGCTGGAAAAGCTCCTAAAGCTTCTCCCCCTCACAGCGAGCGGCGGGAGCTGGGGGAGAAGCCTCCCAGTGCCTCGTGAGCTGTGTGAGACCTTCCCAGCTCTGCCCAGGTGTACTGGGTCTGGCTGGAATGTTAACTTTCCCTGCAGCAGCCCATACAGTGCCTCACACCAGGCCTCCCCTTGGGGTGGAGCTTTCGCTCCGTTTACGCCTCGGCCTGGGAATTTCTCTTAATAGGGCATTTGGGATCAGAGCAGCTGGCCCCGATCCTGCTTACCTAAGATGGCTGGAACCCAGCTCGTAGCCAAGCAATCGGCCCGCGGGGCAGCTCTGTCACTGTCACTGCCACGTTTATAAAACCAAACAAGGACCCGCAGCAGCCTCTGGGGCACGCTGCTCCTCGGAGAGCCCTGAAGGTCCTGCCGTTAAGGTCCTGCCGTCAGCCACCTGCTTCTTGCAAGCCCTGCTCCGAAACCCCATCAGGATTCAGGTGTGGGACGCGAGGACTTCGCTGCTCTCATCCAGTTCAGGGCGCCCTCAAGCCAGGGTCCTGCCCCTGCTGGGTCAGTTTGAAGGGAAAGTTCCTCTTTGCCCGCTCGAGGAGGGGAAGAATTTGTAACTGAGGGGAAGAATTTGGAAGCGGCTGACCCCTTGGAAGTGCCTGCAGCTGACACGTGTCCAGAGGGCCGGCGGAGGCAGCTCCTGGGGCAGCGAGCACAAAATCTCCTTTTTTGGAGCCCTCAGCTCGCAGCCTGCGCTGTGTGCCCGGCTGCCTTTGTGTCTGAGCTCACCCAGCGCTGCCCTAAGGACGAGGGGAAGCGGTGCTCCCGTTAATCCTACACGTTACCTGGTGCTCGGGGTGGATTTGTGGTTGTTTTTTAAGGCGGAGCTCTGCTTGGGTCGCTGTTTGCTCGAGGAGGTTGCTTTGTCCTCCCCTCTGAAATGCCTGAGCGCTCCGCTGTGAACTTGGGGCTGACCCGAGGAGATGCACGGCCACAACCTGGAGCTGAGGAGCACTCCTGGAGGTCGCTCCCCCACCAATCCATCCCATAACAGCCCCGGGGTTTCTTCCTATTCCCGACCTTGCCCTTGGGACAAGCAGCAATTCCCTGGGCGCTTCCCGAGCTTGCCTGTGCCAGCACCTCCCGGGCACTCCCGGTTCACTCCGCAGATACCAGCTCACCCCCACGAGGCACGTTTGGATCGTCCTTCCTCCTGCATTCCCCTACCTGTCTGGGATCTTTTGGGTGTAGGTTTTTTTTTCTGGGTGTCAGTTTATCTGTTCCTATTCCTACGAGCGTCCTGTGCCACGACAGAAGCCGCCGATGCGCGGTGACGAAGCCGTGCACAAGATGTAACCCGGGCACTGACTGTAACATACAGCCTCGCCCTCACCTGCGGCGCTCCAACATCTCGTTAGGCTAATTAATGTGACCCTTACCCCTAGCAGAAGGCTGCGACCAGCCCTGCACAGGCTTCAGGGACCACAGAGGGGGAAGGATTTGCAGGGTGGATGTTGTGGTGGCACTGAAAGCTGACAGCAAACATCCGGACTGGGGCGTGCTGAGACATCGCAGAGGAGCGTGTGGCAGCCAGCCCTGCCACTTCTGCCCCTAAATTCCTCGGGTCTTTAACACTTTTGACCCGAAATTTGTAAGTGATGGCGCTGGGGACTGCACGAGCTGACAAAATTGGGCTCGTGAGGATTTTCGGTCTACTTCTGACAACTGACAGCGGCTTGTGGGATCGCTTCCTCACCGTGCCTCCCCTTCCCTTGGAGTCCCATTCCCCAGAGACTCGGGCACGTTTGTGTCTGGTTTCCCAAAGCTCAGAGGAGGAGGCAGGGCCCTGCTCCGTCCCCTGGGGACGGCTCGGTGACGGGCGCTGCGGTGCGAAACCCTCCGTCTGCCTTCGCGAGCTGCTTGAACCTGCGTGGCTGCTAAATACAACCCCGCTTCTCTGCGGGCTGCAGGAGCTCTCACAGCCTGTTCCTGCGCAGGGGACGCCGACGGCAGCTCTGCTCTTTGTAGCCCTGTTTTCTGACACCCAAATCCCTGAAGTTCCCTCTCCAAGCTGCTCCCCTGCACCTCACGGGAGCTGGCTCAGCAGGGAGCAAGCGAAGCCACGGAGCCCAGGTGCGCTGCGGGGCCATCCCTGCCTCGTGCTCCGGTTGCTTTGTCACTGATCCAGAGTTTGCTCAGGGCAGAGGGGTGCCTGATGCCTTGGTCGCTGCAGCAAGTGGCTGTACCCTAATAAAAGCACCTGCTTGGAGAGCAGGGAGCACTTTGGAGGCTGCAGCAGGCAGGTAATCGTGTCGAGACTTTGTCCTCTGCAGCGAGACACTCCGGCTTGAGTGGTGGATGGTACCTCGCAGCCAGGATGCCACCCAGGCCTTTTCACCGCAGATTTGGCAGAAATAATCCCCTCTGAGGTTTCTGAGAGCAGAAAACTGGAGCAGTGAGGGAGGATGGTGCAGGGAAGGCGCAGCCTTCGTGCGAGAGCAGAAGGTGCAGGGCGCGGGTCTCGTTCTGTGCTCCGCTCGGGGATGCACCGCAGAAACGAGGCATGGCCTGGGGAGAGCAGGCAGCAGGATCAGTGCCTCGGCGCCCCTGGCTGCTGCAGGATTTCTCCTTGACGCTCGTGCCTTCATTGCAGGCCCCAGGACATCATCGTCTTCATCATCGGAGGGGCGACCTACGAAGAGGCGCTGGCCGTCTACAACCTGAACCGCACCAACCCGGGGGTGCGCATCGTCCTGGGGGGCACCACCATCCACAACACCAAAAGGTAACGGCCTCAGGCCTCAGCGGGTACCCAGAGCTGCCGACGTGGGCCTGGGTTTGTGATTCCTGAGGGATCTTTATGACACGGTAAGAGACAGAAATGTGTGGGAATGGCCCGAGCCCCGCTCCGCGCGTTATGGCCGAGGGACGTGTTATCAAGCTGAGGGTTTCACGTGTGCCTTACTGGATCCGAGGGCAGGGAGGTAGACGTGTGTAGTTCCTCCTGCTTAGAATTCCCCAGGCACCCCAGGAGGAATGAGAAGGCAGCGCAGCACACAGGGATTCAGAGCCGGCTGTGGTCTCATTGCCTCTGTTGGAATCTGGAGCGACTGCGTGCGATAGCAGCGAAGCCGCTGTGCCTATGATTAGAACTGGGCTCTGTGACTGCACTGCCTCTCTGCCGCCCACGAGCCTGCAGAGCATTGGCTGTGCCTTTCCCATTTCTCCCCAGAGAAAGGAGCTTTCCTTCTTGGTTCGCTTTACGCTCCGGGTTGCCTGCTTGGGAGGCCAGACGTTGTGAGGGCTTAATCCCTGCCCGCGCTGAGCTTCGCTGGTTTCCTGGGTCACCATCCCCGGAACGTTTGGGCAGCTGGGAGGGCTCGTGTCAGGCAGCATCGATGCCATTTCACCGAGCGAGCCGCTCCCAAGGGAATCTCAGGGTCTTTTGGGGAAATCCCAAACCCAAATTATTCATCTGAGTGTGAGACCACGGGTGAAAATTGAGCCCGCTTGGGGTTTTTTTTTTTTCAGCGCAGCTTGTTGCTAGCCAAGGAAAGAACGACGAATTCTTTTAGTACGTGCCCTGCTCCCTCCTGCTGCACCGCTCCGTCCCTCTCGTGCTGACGTTGCGGGGCTGTTATCAGCAGGAGGGGAACGTCGGGAATGTGACAGGTGACCCACGGCTCCCCCATGTGTTGCAGCAGGAAGCGTGGTGGAATCCAAGCCTGGGGCGAGCCCCTCGACTTGTCCGGCAGCTGCTCTGAGCCTGAAAGGAGCTCTGGGCTGGGAGGGCAGCACAGCTTCACCGGCCCCGAGTGGAAACAGACAAAAAGAGTCCTAAAGAAGAGGGGCAAGTCACTCTTCTCAGCATTTAGGATGAAGTCTCCAAGCTGACAGCTTCGGGAGCCTCCATAGTGCCCCGGGGATGCACGCTGCCAGCACCACGGCTCTGGGTGGCAGGCAGGCGTTTGCCAGGCACCTCCTTGATCTCAGTTACTGACAGGTGGACCCAAGCGTGGTGTGTAGGCTAAAAAACGGCTTGGGTTTGGGCCATGTGTGTGCACTGCTGCTGTATTAGAGTTCTGGGTCGTATTTATAACACCCTCTGCACTTTTGCCCTTCCCTTCCACGCCTGTAAGGGATCTCCAGGCTCCAAAGCTGCCTGCGCAGATGCAGCAACAATTCTTCTGCAAGGCAATTCAGTGACCGATCATTTGCTAAGGAAAAAATGCCCAAAGCCTGCAAATTCCCAGCGCCTGCTCCAAAATTTGGCCTTTCTTTGGTTTAGCAGATGATTGGAAAGCTCCTGAACTGGTGCTGGCCCAGCAGCAAATTGCTTTTACGAACTGGGTTACGAAGGCAAGTCTGTATTAGCCCACATCTCGCCCGATTCCTGCCCAAATTACCCAGCTTCCTCAACCTTCTGCTTTACAAAGTAGCCTCTGAACTAAATCCTGTTTTAGCCAGGCCTGGAAATAGTCACAAAAAGAGACCAGCAGACGCACTAGCTGCTCTTTGACTTAGGAAAAGAAGGGAATTAAGTCAGCTTAAACCTTGCAAGGATGCAAAATAAAACCTGGTTTGCATTCAGCCTTCCGTCCGCGGTAACCGATGCCTTTTGAGGCTGATTTTGACATTTACCAACAGGCCCGCATCAAACTTTTTTTACCAGCATCTGTGCTGAGAACCTGGATGGCGCCGTCGTCGCGCCACGCTGAGCACAACGCCAACAAAACCGACGGAGTAAGCGCTGCGAAGCTGCCTGGGATGGCAGAGGAGCTTTTCACGCCAGATTGGAGGTTGAGACCTGCCCCGAAAGCGTCTCGGTGTAGCAGAGTCAGCAAAAACTGTCACTGGGACGGGGAAAACCTAGGAGAAGGAGGCAGGAGGGTGAGGAAGGAGGGGGATCGGCTCCGGGTTCCCAGCCCAGCTCTGCTGCTGACCTCGGAGGTGAGGTTGGGCAGCTCTCCTCGGGGTCTGTTTGCAGCAGCAGGTCTCCGAGCGGCTCCTGGCGGGATGAAATTCCAGATTTGCAGCTGCCTGCTGGGCTCTCCCCGTCGTCGGTCGGTGCTGTGAGGAGTAAGGTTAGCTAGCCAGGGCTTCTCCCGTGACGGCGTTTTGGCGCAGTCGCTGAATTATTTACAGGAAAACGAGGGTGCTGTAGCAGAATTTGCATTTCAAAGAATGAAGCTGGGGAAAAAAAAAAAAAAAAAAAAAAGGGGGGAAAAACGGGCTGTTGCTTGGTAAGGGCTGATCACTACCCTCGGTCCTGCCCGGGAGCTGCGGGATGAGGACTGCCGAGGGTCCTGTTGTGACAGCAGCCCTGCCTCAGGTGAGTTTCTTTTCCCTCGTGGCTTGAATCACGTTTCCTTAACGCTGAAAGGCCACGGTGGGGGTAACAAACAGCTAGCACTTTGCTGGCAGGGATCTCGAGCACTTTTCGAGGGCCTCCTGTGTGCAGGGCGAGCTGATAAAAGAAGCTCCCCGTCACCCAACACAGCGATTCAAGCAGTGTGAGGCTCCCGGGTGTTTCAGCAGCACACCGAGGTGTCTGATGGCGAGGAAACCTGGATTTTATTGCGCCCTAACTCCTGCGGTAATCCTTTGGCCTCCCTTTAATGAGCCGTTGCTTATGGCTGCGGGATTAGGGCTGATATGTCACAATAAACAAGGAGATTTCTCTATTAATGCGCTGAGCAGCCCGTGTAAGCACGCTAATCCCCTGCTTTCATTGTTCTGACCGGTCCAACTCAAACTGTGATCAACATCTGTGTCTGGGGGGGGTGCGGGGTGGCTTAAAGGCTCTGCAGCCCGCGTTTGGATGAAGCGGGAGAGGGGCGAGCCTCGGGAGCTGGTCGTGGTGTTGGAGCTGTGAGGTTGTGAGAGGTCCCTTGTGTAAGGGACCCTGCCTCGTCCGGTGGCTGCGCTGCACCCAGAGGCTTAAAACCGGGATGAAAATGCTCTTACACAACCCTCTGTGCTTGCAGAGAGGTCGCAAAGTACCCGTTTAAAGTTCTCTTCCACTCAGCAGCGATGTCAAGGGGAATCTGTCGCTGCTGATCCTTCTGGATTCGCGTCTAGGAACACAAAATAAGGGCAGGAATCTTTTAACAGTGCTCACACGTTGAAATGAGGCACGTAGGTAAAGGGATTCCTTGGAAAGAAGTCAAGCTATGGAAGCCAATGGGCTCTGTTGGTGGAGTTTATTCCTCTAGTGGAAAAAAATCCCCGTGGATTTACAGGAGATGAGAAAATTGGTGTTTCTTCTCTTCCCCCTCTGCCTCTAGCAGGGAAATCCGCGCCGTGCTCCCGCTCCACGGGCTCTTTCCTGGCATCACCCGGGGCAGCCCGGTCAGTGACAAGGCTCAGAGCGTGCCCTGGGTCTTTTCATCCTGTCCAGGGGGCTGCAACCAGGAGCTGGGAGCAAAAAAAACCAACACATGAAAGCATCCAGAGTGCTGAAAAATCAGGTGAAACTCAGAGCAATGCAGAAATGCAAAGATGAGACAATTTCTGAGCCTCGTCCGGCATTGCGCACGCTCAGGTTTGCTGCACGTCATTCTGTCCCCTTTCAGTTCACTTCATTTTTCATTTATTTTTACCTCCGTGCCCACTACCAGGCAGCCCTCTCGCTGCGGTGCCCAGAGGATACAAGCACTCGGAGATCCTTTGAGAAACGCCAACGGGGTGGAAAAAATCTGGTGTTGTCAAGGAATTTTCAGGGTTTTTCTGATCGGGCCAGACTGGCTGCCGCTGTTACTCGTGAAACTTTGGCAGCCCTCCTGAAAATACTTCTGTTAGGGCTTCTCAGGAAGGTAAGGAAACCTTCCTGGCCGCGTTTTCCTGCGTGAGGAGCCGAGGGAAGGCTCAATGCAGAGCAGTGCCCCGTGCTGGAGGGCCAAAATGCCACTTCTGTGCTTTGGTTTGGGGTAGAACCACTTGATAAACGACAGCCCGAGTGTAGAGCTCTCTGGTTTTATCCCAGGAATGTAAGGAGCTGTAACGGAAGGGCTGGAAGATTGAGGATTGTTGTTCACGTTTAAAAAAACAAAACAAAACAAAACACGTTTTTGAGTTTTATTTATGGTGAATGTAAGAGTTCGTTCTTGGGATGGTGCCGGACCATAGCAGCCTCCAATTTCGTGCAGGAACCAGGTAAATTTGGGCAGAACCGTGCTGGAGTGAAACCCACGGGTTCTCGGTAGCTTTCCAAGAGGATTTCAAGACCCCAAGTTGCATTTTTGGGGGTTGTGAGCGCTCGCAGCAAGGCGCAGGACGCGAAGAGCTCCGACAAACGAAGGGTGACGACGGAGGAACATCTGGCGCCTGGGGCTGCCTCATCCGGAGCGCAGGTTGAGCACAAACCTGCAGGGATTAACCCGAGGGGATATTTACCCTGACCCACTTACCCGGAGCTCGGGTGCCAAACGCCGCTGGGCTGCGTCCTCAGCAGAGCCTCCGTGGGGGCTGCGGGGCCGTGCCTTGGCGAGGGGCTTTCCTTCTGAAAGCACTGAGTTAGCCTCGGACCCTAACCCACTTCCAGACCGCGTCAGCCAACTTGTTCCCAAGGCTTAGTGATCGTGGAGGTCTCTTCCAACCTCGATGCTTCTGGGCGGGCTCACAAATTCCCATTTTGGCGTCTCGGAATCGAATTGGGGCAGGATGTGGAACCCACTGCCCAGACCCACAGACGTCTTCGCCAGCTGCTGCCCGCCCCTCGCCTTCCCCAGCCTTTTTTTCCCTCCGCAGCTGCCCCCAGCAGCTGATCTCCATGGGCCAAGGGGTTGCTGAGAAGCCCAAATGTGTTGGGTTTGGCTTTCCAATGGGACCGTTGCTCTGGGACACGGTTGTTGGGGTCCCTTGGGAAATCACGGGGAGCCTGGCATGAAACTGAGTGTGTGTTTAAAGCGTTTTACTGAGCTGAAACTTCCTTGAGACCTGCCCGAATGAACGGTTGGTGCCTCAGAGGTTTCCATTAGTCAGATTCAGATGTCAATCCTTAAAACCCTGCGGTCTGTAGGGCAGAAATTGGAGGCAGGGCCCTGCTGCGGGGCTGAGCCCGGTGATGAGGCACGCAGCGTGACCCAGCCTGCTCCGGGGGCTGCTTTCCGGAGAGCCCTGGCTGCAAAATGCCAAGGATGCCTCAGCAGGAGGCTTCCACCCTGCCCCTTCCTGCCTTATCACCCCGCAGGAAGGCTGAGAGCTGGCAGAAAGCCGAGCCCGGCCTTCCTGGCTTTGTTACCAGAGGTGAGCGGGGCCAGGCTGAGCCCACACGGAGCCCTCCTGGGAGCCCTCCTGGGAGCCCTCCTGGGAGCCCTCCTGGGAGCCTCGTTGGCCCTGGCCTTGGGGGAGACCTCCCCGAGCCTTTCAGGGTCCCCCCAGGGCCGGTGCTGGCCCGGTGAGCCGTGCTGGGCTGCCCACCTTTGGGTGCCCCGGGCAGGGCGCTGCCGTCCTGTACCTTTGCGCTTTGCTCTCCGTGGTCTCCGGGAGCGAAACGTTGCCTCCGCTAACCTGAACTTCTCTTGGCAGCTTCCTGGAGGAGGTTACGGCTGCAGGGTTCCGTGGCCGAAGCACCGAGAGCTCCCAGGCGCCGCCGAGGCCAAGCAGCAGACGATGAATCTCGGAGGAATTCCCGTCCCGAACCCTGCCGAATGCTGCCGTTGGCATCCGAGGTGATGCACCGGGGCGTGCCCCAAGCTGCAGCCCCCTCGCTGCCCTCTCACTACCGCAGCTCTCGGGACCTCTCCAAGTTGTGGCCCGCAGGAGAAGTCTCTGCAGCAGCCCGGAGGCCCTGCACGGCGCTGGCCAGTGCATCTCTGGAAGGTGATGGGCACTGCAGGACCTTTGCTCTGCTCAGTTGTCTGTATATTTTGAGTCCTATTAAACCATCCGTTTTACCAAACCTCTCATCTGGTGAATGGTTCCCGATGTTTCTCCTAGTGCCACGGGGGCAGAACGGCGTCCTCAGTGCTCTCTGCTCACTTCTGGTTACCTTAAACCAGCACAAACCTGCCCCTTTTCTTGCTCCCGGTGTTGTGAGCTGAAAAAGCGTTGTGATTCCCTTGTAAAAGTTACTCTAGCAGTACGAAAACAAGGTGGGTCTGAAAAGAAGCAGAGCATTGCACTTCTGGAGCAGTGCTGGGAGCAGAGGTGCTGTCATCACGAGTGCGGATCTGGACCAGCAGGGGCTCCTGGGGCGCAGCCAGGAGAGGCGAGGAGGATTTGTTGGTTTTTTGTTTTTTTTTTCCAAATTTCCTTTTATTTTAGGTCCGGGAACTGCGAGAGCAGCACAGGTTAAGAGGCAGAACAGACGTCAGCAGCCTGGATGCCTGGCTCCTGCGAGCGTCTGCTGCCAAGGAGCTGGGCTCTCCCTTATCTCCTGCCTTCCCGTAAACGGATGGGACTGAACCTCCCGTTCCCCGCGAGCTCTGCAGAGCTGCCGTGGACGGAAAATGCTTGAACTCGGACTCATTTCTCTGGCTTCATTCCCTGAAGCAAGGTCATCACTCCGAGCTCGGGCGCCCATCCACCCAAAACCATCCCCGTGGTGCTGAAGGCTTGATGCTCCGTGCGGGAGCCTCACCAGGGCTGTGGTGTGACACCAGCGGGGTCAGGGCACGGGGCAGGGTTCCCACGCACACCCTTAGGGACCGCTTCCTTCCTCGCTCGGGGCCGTGGGGCTTTGTTTGCGACGGGCCGGGTGCCGGCAGAGCTTCCAGCTCATCGCCTGCATCCGCGCCTCTCGGAAGCTGACACGTTTTGCTGCTCTCCCTGTAGGATTCACGCCCCGCAGCGCTGCAGTCCTTGAAGGTGGGGCTGCTGGAGGCAGGGGACAGGAGCCGGGTGTCCAGACCCCGCTGTTATTTAGCCAGCAGGCTCCGATGTTCCCGTCGGGCAGCTCCGTCTCCCACCAGCCGTGGAAGTTTTGCTCCTGGTACCGCGGTGGCTGGGACTCCACCGGCCTGTCCCAAGTCAATCCTGCTCCTCAGCCTTTCCCTTCGCCATCTCCCCGGTTTTGGCTTCCTGGCGAGCGCAGGTTTGGCCCAAGCCTGACACAAAACCCTCGGGGCTTTGCAAACCAGAGGCTCGCATCGCGGAGAAGCGCTAGGGTTTGGCGTTCCCCTCGGCCATCCACAGTTTTCTGCCCCACCGAGCTCACAAACCCTGTACAAAATGAGCAGGCAGCAGCTGTGGGGGGGGGGCTTTGCTCCTGCCCCTGCCCCAGGCTGCACGCTACGAGCCGGGGACCCCACAGCGGGGTTCCTACATCCCTATGGCACCTGCTGGAGCCACGCAGCCCGTCCATCCCAAAGCACCCGTCCCCGGGCTGCCTGTCCTCCCTGGGTCTCTTTGGAGGTCGGCACTGGAGTGACAACGACCCCACCTTGGTTCTTAGCCCCTGGGCTTTGCCCCCATCTCTTTCGGGGCTTTCCGCCGGGCCGACAGATGCCCGAGATCGTTTTGTGGGGTTATTCATTTGCCTCCTGGTGGCCATACAACGCCGGATGGGGGGAGAAGCAGCTCCCAGGGGCCTTCCTCTGACGTCTTGGGAAGGAAAAGCTGCGGCTCAGGTCTAGGGCATCACGAACAAAAGCCCCCCCGCCCCGAAGACTCGCTTTCCCAGGGCATTTTCTCATGGAGAAACTGTCGAGCTGAAAAGGAACCAGCAGGGCCCTGGGTAGGAGGTGGGAGGCTCTGGGCTTTCTGTGGCTCGGCTCGCATTGTTCCGTGCTGGCGGGGGCGACGTGGGGGAGCCTCGGCCATTCAAAGCCCCGCTCCTCGCCACGGCTCCTGCAGGCTCCGGGCTAAAGGGAAGAGCCCTGGAACCGCAGCCGGTGTCTGCCCAAGGAGCAGGGACCAGAAGGAGCTGAGAGGACGCCCCTCGCTTGTGCTTCTCCGTCCCCAGGTGCTGGAAGGCAAAGGGCAAAGCCGTGGTTTGGGGAGAAAGGGAGGCGATGCCTCCGCAGGATGCTGAGCCCGGGTGAAATTTTTGCGCCAAAGCTGCCCTTTTTTTTTTTTTTTTCTCAGCGCAAAATGCAAATGTGGCATTGAACCACTCTGCTCACGCATTCGGCTGAACTGTTGGGAGGGTGTTGGTTTTGTTTTTTTTCCAGAATCAAAACTGTGGAGAAACTTCATTTGGCAAACATCAAACTAGTTTGGGCCCCCTGAAATAAAATTAAGTTCCCTTTTCTTCCCAACTCAGCCTTTCTTTGTAACAGAAGGACTTTCAACACCTCAGGAGCGAAGCATTTTGCTCCACGCACGGTTCTTTATCTGCCTGGTGCTGGGCTCTGCGGGGGTCTGCCCCTGCCAGTGGCATTGCCCTGCACCCAGCGCCTCTGACCCTGAGCGGTGGCACCCATGGGTGCCAGGACCCGGCTGCACCGGGGGAATTGAAGCCAGCTCCAAAATCCCTGGTCATCGGCCAAGCACCACGAGTGGTTTCCAGCCCCCCAAGGTCCCCGTTTCCCATCCCACTGCTCCCTCCAGCCCCCAGCCACCCTGGGATTGTCAGGCTGAAGTTTCCCACCTCGCCGGCCCCTTGAATTTTTGGTCCTGAGCTGCCCCCTCCGCTGGCACGCCGCGAGTTTCGCCGGCAGGCTGATCTCCTCCCCCCTCGCACACCGTTAAAGGAGAGATGCGAAATAAAAACCAGGCCTCCGGGGGGGAAAATCGTGGCTGAAAGGGAAAATATTGCAGGAGGAGCACGGGGCTGACACCCGCTCCGGCTCGATCCGGAGGTGAGGTGAGGTTGGGAAGAAAGGTGCTGGAAATGCTGCTGGGCATCGCTCTGGGATGCGTCTCCGCAGGTCTTTGGGATGCTCCTGGCCCTTCCACGGGCTGGAGGGGCTGGCTGTGAACCTGCCTCGCCCCCAGGTCCCCAAATGTCTCGCTCTCATCCAGCCCAAGCCCTCGTGCTGTCCATGCCGGGGGTCTCCAGCTTTGCCCACCCTCCTGCCGGGGGTGGGCAGAGCCAGGAGCCCCCTGTGGGAGCCACCTCGCTGCCACTCTGAGCCCCAAACCCTGCAAAATCCGACGTCCCCCCTGAGCCGACCCTGTCCAAAAAGCACTGCTGTAATTGTCCTCAGAAACAAGGAAAAATGCGTGCCCTAATTAAACTCTCTTCGCCTTCCTGAGCAGGTTTCACACTTGATATCCAGAGGCAAAATGATGCAGGGGGGGGCGTGAGGTGGGGGTGTTAAATGCATAAATAAACCGAGGGTGTTTGTTGTTCTGCTTTTGCAGCAAGAGGATATTTTGGTAGCTGTTTGTTATGAACCAACACATCGTCGGGGGGGAACATCAGGGCTGAGAGGAGCGAACAGGGTGACTGAGGACAGCAAGAAGGACGCAGCCACGAGGGCGGAAAGGTTCTCCTCGTTTCAGCTGCCCTTCCAGGTGCAGCAGAACGCAGCGGGGTTTTTATGCCCCGTGCCACCAAACCCAAAGCTGCAGGGCAGCGCCGCGAGCCGCTGCGGAGCTGTTTCTCGGGCCACGGCCTTATCTCATGCAAAAGAAAGCAAAAAGTGAGGGTTTGGGGTCAGTTTTTGGAGCAGTGAGGAGTCGGGGGTGCTGGAGAGACCGTGGTGCAGGATCCCAGCGCCCAGCACCCGCAGCAGGACCCTGATCACTGCACAGACCCTTTGGAGCACCCAGGTGCTACAGAAGTGGTCATCGTCAGTTTTTAACAGGAGATCTGAACCCTTCTGCTCCTGCCTGGCCTGCTTGCACCCAAGGGGCAGCTCCAGCTTGGGGCCACATGCTGCTTTTTCCTGCGGCGATGTTTATCAGGTGCTTTTGATGTATCAAAAAAAAAAGAAAAGAAAAGAAACAAACAAACAACAACAACAACAAAAAAAAACAACACTACTGGAAAGCCAAGCTGGGAAAGCAAATGGTCCCAGCATCCAGTCTACACAGAGGCTGTTAAACTATGGGTCGAGTTCATTAGCAGCTAATAAAGGACTAAATTCTTCCATTAGCTGTTCCGGTATGCGAGATGTGGGGATTTCACTGGGGGCTGGTTGCCTGCGTGTCTGGGCACGAGGCCATCCTTGCTGTGAGCGCGCATCGCAGGACAGCCCGGGCTCGCTGCAGGCAGGATGGGGACGGGGATGGGGACATGGGGACAAGCAGAATCACCCTCTTTCTATGTGCCATCCTGGCTCAGAGGTGGCTCAGGGAGGCCACAACCACCCCATCCCCAGCCCTCCGAACCCTGCATCAGCACTGTCCGGGTCGCTGCCAGCAGTGGGGCCGCCCATTTCAGGCACGGAAACGTGAGCTGGACTCCCTCCTATCTCCCTTCCTTCCGTGCAAGCCGCTGGTGTTTCCAGCCCTGAATCAGCGGTCACATCCTCTCCCACCGTGAGTCACTGCCACAGGGCTGCCGCAGCCAGCTACGCCCCTCGGCTCTTCCGAAGCAGCCCGAGGATTTCAGCCCCAGCTCAATTCCTCCTCCTTGGGCCGAGCGTGCTGGTGCTTGGCCATGGGCGGACGCTCGGTGACTTCCCGGCACGGGGACGGCCATCGGCACCGCGTCAGAGCCCGGTTGTGCCGGGTGGGCGATGAGACGTGGCCGTTTGCACTGCCCGATGCCTTCCATGTTTTGTCAAAGCCCCTTTTCCACTGCTTTGATCGATGGAGGAGTGGGTTGGGAATCGTTGGGACCCTCTAATTAACAAGAGGTAGTTGGGCTCAGAGGGGTAGGAAGGCACCCGGGTGCACCCAGCGCTGCGAGCATTAGGGCGCTGTGCATTGGTTCCAAAAGTCAAAACCCACTCACATATCCATATATCCATAAATCCACAGCCACCAACGCTGGGATGCGCTGAGTATCCCGAGGGAGGGCACTGGAAGGGAGCAGCCCCCCAGCACAGCGCTTGATTTCAAGGGCATGATGAAGCTCTCCTGCTGGAGAGAGCCTCCCCCCCAGGCACCGGGGGCCGTAGGTGGTCACCTTTTGGGTGGAGAGCAGGGCTCGCCTCCATCCCTCCAGCTCCTCACTCACAAGCCCCCAAATCACTCTGCTATTCGCGCTCACCATCCGACACCTTAAAAGCCCCAAGCGGCCCCGCTCGAGTACACCACCAGTATTCTCCACGCATTAATTCCAGCGCACTCGGGTTAAAATCCAGTCTACAATCGGCAAAGTGTGGGCGTGTGCCAGACTGACGGCTCGGATGGAAGATTTTCACCGTGAAGCAACCAGCGGATCGATCGATCGGCAATTGATCGATGGATCAGAGATTGATCGATCTATTTCTTTCTCCTTATCTGCCTTGTTCCGAACAGAACCGTTTCTCCCTTTCTCTTTTTTGTTCTTTTTTACGTGCCTCTCTCTAACCCTGTCTGTGATCCCCCACCGGGAGTTCTCAACTCGCAACACCTGCTGAAATAAAACGGGGAAGAACAAATAAGCAGAAAAAGGGGCTTTTTTTTTTTTAAAAAAAAAAAAAAGCCAAGCATTTCCTTAGATCTGGGAGGCCGTGCCCCACATCTCACCATGTAGGTCCCTGCCTGCAGGTATCGGTGCCGGGCAGTGGGCCCTTCTCTGAGCCCCCAAGGGGCTGCCTCTTTTCCCAAACCGTGGTTACACATCCGAAATCTCGGCCGCTGTCGGGGCAGAGCCCCCTGCCCGTGCCTCCTGGCCGCTTTGCCATATCCCGGGAAGTTTTGCCGCGACCTCGGCCGGGCACCCGTCTGCCAGGGTGCCCCCCGCCCATCAGCAGCGAGTCAGAAACAAAGAAGAAAACCCTCGTGGGCTGCGATTCGCCCTTTATTGTGAACCCCAGACGTCACACGCGCACGGCTATAGATGGAGCTCGGGAGCCCAGGCCAGCCCAGTGCAAGCCCACGAGAGCTCAGTGATGGTGGTGGTGGAGCTGGCTGCCGGGGGGGGACGCGGTGTCTGTGCGGCTAAGGATGTGTTACAGAGGCGGGCTGGTCCTCATGTAACTGGAGAGCGTCTGTAATCTACAGAGGGCGAGGACGGAGAGGGAGGGAGCGGAGGTGCCCTGTGTATTTCCCAGCCGCGCTCTCCCCAAGAGGAGGCCGCCGGGAGCCCCTCTCCGACCCCCCCCCACCCCCTCCCCATCTCCCTCCGGCTCGGCGCACCGAGGAATGATGAAAAAAACCAATTCTGCCAAAAGGGTGAGTTCGGATGGCTTCTGCTCCGGGGCACGGTGGGGTGGGGGAGGCTCCCGGATGGTTTGGGGAGGGGGGGGCTCGTCGCCTCCTGCCGCCTCTCCCCACCAGAGCCCCTCGCTTTGCAAAGAAGAAAAAAAAAAAAAGCAAGCCCAACCGGATCAAAACAAAACCAAACCCAGCGCCGTCTCCCTCTCCTCTGCTGCCCAGCGCCTCTCCTTCCTCTCGGATTTGCCCGGAGATGCAATTCGCCGCTCAGGGCAGAGCGATGTGGGCAGGCAGTTTTCATTTCTGCTCGCAAGGAAACGATAAAATCCAGACACCATCTATCTGTCGCTTTGCTCGGTGCCGCCTGCGTGTGCCTGCCGTGCCCATAGATCTTATCTGCCCCTGGGCAGAAATCTCAAGCAGAAACCCGAGCGTGGATTTCGCCTCTGTGGCTAATTGTTGATAAAAGGCTCAAAAACGCGATTTCCACTGCAGTAAAAAAAAAAAATAAAAATAATTAGTTGCAAATCTCCTCGTTCCTCTTTCCGGCAGCAGATGCACGTTGGGGGAGGCGAATGCAACCCAGGCGCCTTTCTTATATAATGCAGGGGTGAAACCCTGCCCGCGGGGCTCGCGTCGCCCCTCGGCGCTGTCGTTGCCCTGGAAAATCCACGCGGAGGGGACGGGGCCAAGCGGCGGTGGGGGGCCAGGGGCCGGGGAGCGAAGTTGGGCGAGGAGGGAGGGGGAGAAGGGGAGCGGGAAAGCACGAATTAACACTGTTTTTCCTCCCCGTTTCCTTCCCTCTCCCTTTGTGTTAGGGCCACCAGGATGGAAACCAGCAGTCTGCGCAGCCCGAGAAGGTCGGCTGGGTGCGGAAATTTTGCGGGAAAGGCATTTTTAGGGAAATCTGGAAGAACCGTTATGTGGTTTTGAAGGGAGATCAGCTTTACATCTCGGAGAAGGAGGTAGGCTCGGTTTCGTTTTCCTCTCCCTTCCCCCCCCTTCTTCCCTTTGCACATGAAAAGCGCCGCGAGCCCCAAGCCCCCCACAGCCCCCAGGGGCCAGGACCGGACCCCCCCCCTTACCAAACCTCTCCATGTCCTCGTGCTTGGTGTCCCTGAGAATGGGGAAATTCAAGGGGTTCCCCAGCAGCTGGAAGCGTGCCCCTGCTCCAGGCTGGGGCCTGGGGCTTGCTGTGGGGTTTATGTGAGATTTAATGGGATGTGACTCGCAGCTGGGCCCCGGCTGTCCTTGCACAGCTGCCCCCCCTTAGTTTTGTCTCGATCAATTTATCAGGAAGGGACCCCCCAGGCAAGAGCTCTCCTCCCTCTGAGTCCTCCTTAAAAACTCACTGTGAGGGGTGGGAGGGTGGAGAAATTGGGGTAAAAACACCCCATTTGGGTCAGGGCCTGGTGGGTCCCTGCCTCTGCTGTCTGGCTGTTGTTCAGGGCTGGGGGGCTGCTCTGAGGCACGCCGCCTGGCCCAGCCTGATCGATTTAGGACCAATTTAGGATCTGGAGAGATAACGGGGTCCTGAGTGAGAGGCATAATTTGATTTAGAGGCGAATTGAGTCACGGGGCACGGCAAAGCGCAGGTGGGGATAAACGCCGCAGGGTAAAGGGCCCAAACAAGGGAAGGAGCAGCGACTGGAGGCACCCAAATACACGGCGAGCGTGTAGGTTTGGGAAAAGTTGGGCGTAGAGACAGGTTTGGGAGGCAGGCGTTGTGGCCAGGAATCCTTCGGTCCTGCACATCTCCAGAAGTAACACGGGCTGGATAGGACGTGTTTTCAGCAGCAGGCCCAGTCACCTCGCATGGCTCCCCCCAAGCAGCTCTGGCAACCTCTGGGGCCAGGGGTCCGAGCTTGGGACCTGCTGGACACGGCGATGAGCAGGAGGGGGAAGGATTCACCCCC
The DNA here is from genome assembly GCA_963989345.1 of Clangula hyemalis. The sequence goes on from OZ022454.1 coordinate 1,015,678, forward strand.
AGCATGCTGCTGCACCGGCTTGGGTGAACGTTTTGCTGTGCCAGGGCCCTGCTCCGAGGTGGCATGGAGGCAGATGTTTGGGCAGAAGGAAGCCTGGTTATGGGCTGGCCACATGGAGCTTGTGCTTAAAGGGCAGAGGAGTCCCCACCAGCGAGTCCAAAGGGCCCTCCCCGGGATGGGGAGCACACGGGGTCGTGCCTGGGAAGATGAGAGCATTTTCCAGAGCCCCGGCCACCCCGAAGGCCCAGCTGCGCTGCCACGGGCAGTGCCGGGGTGGGTGGCGTTGTCGCTCGCCAGTGCCCCGAGTCTTTGAACGGCAGAGAATAAAGCATGAGCAAAAGGCTGAGCAGCAGGGAAGCCTGGGCAAGCGAGGCTGCACTCATACGGGAATCACCACCAGGGAACATGTGCAGGAAGAAGCTGTCTGTCTGTCCGTCCGTCCCTCCCATCCGCGTCTCATTAATGGCCCTGAGCTCCACGTCCCGGCGGGCACAGGGTGCCTGAGTGGCCACGGGGTGCACCTGAGGTTGCTTCAGGGCGAGTGCATTTATTTCTTCACGGGGAAAAAAACCTAGCGTGTGTGCAGCTGAAGCAGTGCTGTAGCCGTGTGCATGCGGGTATGTGTGTGAAAGGCCATAAATAACGCGCAGCAGTGACTGCCTATGTCTTTATATGGAAGAATCTGCGGTGGTGTAGCGATGTGGTTGCAGAGGTAACATCTGGCTGCGTGCACGTGCACCGAAGTGTGTGCCTGTGGGAATGAAAAACCCACCCGTGTCCCTGCTCCGGCTGCTCCGGGGATCTCAGGGTCTGAGGTGGCTCTGGCTGCTGGCATGTGGTGCTGGTCTGGGGTGTGTGTGCGTGGACGTCTCAGGTTTGCACATGGACTTGTGTGTGTGTATGGGGAGGTGTCCGGTGTGTGCATGCATGGATGTGTCAGGTGTGTGTGTGTGCACAGATACTGTGCGTGTGCATGGATATGTCAGATTTGTGCACGGACACATTGGTGTGCACGTGGGCACGTCTGTGTGGGTGTGTGCAGGGACCTGCCCGGTGTGTGTGTGCGTGGACGTGTCCAGTGTGTGTACGGATGGGCATGTCTGGTGTGTGCATGGGCACATGTGTGTACATGGACGTGTCTGGTGTGCGCATGGATGTGTGTGTGCATGGATATGTCAGGTTTGTGCATGGACATGTCTGGTGTGCACATGGACACGTCTGTTTGTATGTGGACATGTCCGGTGTGCGCATGGACACGCCTGCTGTGGCTGCCCACTGCTCTTCATTTCCAAGACTTCCCGCTCAATGCAGCTGGGACTTTTAACCCCAAAACCCTTGGCAGAGCCAGGCCTCCGCACACCAACCTGCTCTGGGACCTGCCGTGGTGCCTGCACTGCCCCCTCCGCAGAGCCACGCGTCCCTCGGTGCTCAGGCTCCCTCCGCGCCCCCTTCCCTGGCAGCAGGTGCCTGAGGCTCCTGCCAGTGGCTTAACAAATTGGGACTTAAGTGGAACAGGATGGAGCCTCTTTGGGCTTTTCACACACCAGATTATGCCCAGTGGAGAAAATGGAGCCACTGCTGGGTTGTGCTGGTGAGCGGTGCGGGAGGCTCCGCTCCGGAGGCAGCCTCTCCACTTGGGAATCGCTGCTGGCGGGGCTCCGGCCGCAGCCAAGGAGGGAATCACCCAGTGGGAACCCTGAGGAGACACGGGCAGAAAGCTCTGGTGGGAACGGCCCCTAGGCAGCTGGAAACTCAGCGAGGAAGCTCCATTGCCTGCTTCAGCAAAAGATCAAAGCCCTCTGCTCTAAATTATTTTTGCTCCATCAAAGCCACCGGAGCAAGGTGGATCTGGTGGATGGAGCGCACGAGCTAACTCCCGCATTAACCTCGGTGTTTCGTGTCAGCTCCTCTTAAGCTCAGCAGCTGCTGTGGACCAGCGGGCGCGTTGCTCGCGGTACAGGCAGAAGGGGGTCAAATGCTGCCCTCAGCTCTGCCGAGGGCTCTCTGGAGGAATTCAAAGCAGACATTTAGGGACGTTTGCCTGAATTTTTGCCAGAAGGCAGGGCGGTGGCGCAGGGGATGGGGACGTCGTGCCCCCCACCACAGGTGTCAGCGCAGGACACGGAGCTCAGCCCGGAGGGGCAGGGGCAGGGGCAGGTTTCCAAAGGGCTCGCTCCCAGCAGCAGGGTCACGCTGCCAAAAACCCACCAGCATCCCATGGGAACCTGCTGGGAATCCCTGTGCCTTTCCAGGGATCTGCCTGGGACCCGTGCTTGGCGGCTGGCTGTGGTTTATTCATTTTGGTTAGGAGGCGCTGGGAACAGCTGATAAAAGCCTGGGCTTTCTCCCTGGTGGAAACCAGGTCTGGAAGGAGAGGAAGCGAGCTTTATTAACCAGCTGATACACCTGGAAAAGGCGGGCAGGGCTCTGAGCTGTGCTCTTGCATTCGGGCATCAGCTGGAGGCTGTGAACCTGCCCTCCCAGCCCCGGCCTTTCGCCCTTCCAAGCACGCACCGAAATGGGAGCTGGGGCTTGCAGCCCGCGGTCAGGGCCGGGAGCCTGCGCTCGGCTCCGCCAGCCGAACTCGGTGAACTTAGGCAAAAAATCCCTTCATTATTTAGCATTTGGTCATCAGCCAAAAAAAAAAAAAAACACCATTCAGGGCAGCAACACGCGCGGCAAGATGTGCTGAAGCGAGCGGCTCTCTGCGAAGCAAAACCTCCTTCAAACTATTTCTGCATTCTTCCCCCTCCACACCGGCTCCCTTCGCCTCCCCCCCCCACCCCCCAAATTTCTGGTAATTGTTCTCCTGTTTGTAGCGCGGCTTTGTTACTGCTCCGCGCTTGGGAATTACAGCCAGACCGCCACAGACACAGCTGGGCTCCTGCCACTTCCTGCCAGGAAGCCCAGGGCTGTCCAGACAGCATGAACGGCCCCGCGATGACGAGATGTTAATGAGGAAATGCTTCTCGGGGCTTCCTTCAGCCTTTTCTTGTTTGCTACCAACAGCGGCGAATCAATTAGCATGAGAGCACTTGAAAAGTCGGCTGCTCTCGCTCTCCGCTCGCTACGGCACCACCAAACGCCCGGCGCCTGGCAGGGATGTGTGCACACACGTGGGTGTGCGAGGGTGTGCATGTGTGTGCAGAGCAGTGCCTGGTGTTCCTGTGCATGGTTCCTGTGCACGCCACGGCTGCAAAGCGCCGGTGCTGCCCCGGTGCAGGTGCTGCTCCCGTGCCGGTGCCGCTCGTGCCCGCAGGGAGGCTTGGTGGGGAGCACACAGCGCCGTGCACCACGGGGACGTGGCTGGGCTGTGCACGAGGGATGTGCTCAGCAGATAGGTTGGGGTCTGTGGCGTTCAGAGCGGTGCTCCACATCTGTGCCTAGGGACAATGGCAGTGCTTGGTGGGTAAAGCAGCGGCTTTCGGCCAGCTGGGACCTGCTGCCCCTTCCCTCCTCGCCTCTTGCACCTTGAAAGCTTCCTTCCTCCCTCCCCACCTTCCTCCTCCTCCTGCTTGGCCAAGCTCGGTTCCACACTTTGCACTTTGGACACTTTCGGCACAAGGTCTCGGTGGCACCGTCCCGCACGATGGCACAGGCGGCACCAATGCTCCCAGTCCCGTGCCGGAGTGGCTGCGGGTTGGGGTGGCACGGCGCGGGGAGCGGGGCCATGGGTGCAGGGTGCTCCGAGAGCCGAATTTCTCACAGGCTGATGATGGGGTACAAGGGATGGAGCAGGTGGCAGCCGAGCGATAGCCTGATTTCAGCTGAACTGTGCAGAAATTTCGGTCCCTCTGCTGGGTGGCAGAGCTGAAGTGAAACTTTCGTCTCCGCTCGGGGAGTGCAGGGTGGCCGGTGCCAGCCCCCGGGCTGCCAGCGTTGGGCTGCCGGGCTTGGCAGGTTTCTTGTTATGCCCCGAGCCCCTCATGAACATCTGGTGGATACGTTATGCTCGGTGCCTCGTGATTTTCTGCAGCTTTCTGTATTTGCGCCGAGCCTGCCGCATCGCAGCGGGGAGCTGTTCGGGCGAATCCCACCAAAGGATCACGAGGGGAACCTCTTGCTGCAGAGCAGAGGGCAGGAGCTGGCCGTCCAGGAGGTTTGAGACCCGTCTGCTTGCCCCACATCACACCCATGGGGGAGAAAGGATCCAAACCCACCCAGACCCACCCAGCACCCCGAGCCAAGCGCTCCCTGGTTGCTCTCAGCCTCAAAACTCCGGTGGGAGAGACCTCAAGGCAGCCCCGTGGAAGCTGCAGGAGCCCCAAAGGTTTTCCTGCGGGGTGAAAAGCTGGGTGGTGGGCAGGATAGGGCCCAACACCCCGCAGGAGGGCTGGTGGGCCCTGGGGAGCCACCACCCCTGCAGCCCAGAGAGCCAGGCAAAACAGGGATGGGATCTGTGGTCAGGAGATGCTCAGCCCTTCCCAGAGCTCAAACCTTTCCTCTAAGAGTTTTGAATTTGGCATCCGAGACTGGAAATCACCCCTCCTTCAAACACCTGCGCTCGACCTGCACTCAGCAGAGGAGAGGAAAACAAAGGAGCCCAGGGGACAGCCACAGCAATGCTCCGGCTGCGGGACCAACTGGGATGGAGCCACACGGCGCTGGGTCACCCCGACAAGAGCAGAGCCCAGCGCTGCTCTGCCACCTCCTCCAACCCCTACAAACCCCACAGGGTGAAGGAGAAATCGCCCCACATCCCTGCTGCAGGTGACGGGCACCGGCGGCTCCTTCCAGCCCCCCGCTCCTTCCTCCAAAACATCCCCCAAAGCCCCACGTGCTGCATGGCTGCACCAAGCCCAAAGCCCTGCTGGTGGAAACACGGAGAGCCCCCTCGCAGCTCAGATTCTGCCCAGTTTGCCGTGGGATTGCTGCGATATTTGCAGCAGCAGCAGCAGGGGAACATCACGCACAGCACGCGGAGAAGCACCTTAGCTCGGTCAGCGCAGAGCCAACATGGACCCAAAGGATTTTTTACTTGCAGGGAGCCAAAAACCCCCGCAGGGGGCTGAACATGCCCACCTGGCCCAAAGCTAAAGTTCTGGACCCCAAAGCCATCCCTTTAGTGCCCACGGATGGGGCTGAGCCCTTTAGGGTTTGTCACAGGTCCATGCACACGCAGGGCACCGGCTGTGCCGTGGGGACGAGCGCGGTGCCGCAGCCCCGGCACACGTCAGCCCCGGTCTGGTGGCACCTGAAGGGTGTTTGCCCCCACCACTTACACGCCTGTCTGCTCTGCAGACCCCTGTAGGTGGTCCTAGGGGTGAGGTAGGCTAGAGGCAAGGGTTTGGGCTCCTGGAGGGAAGGTGTCTGGCTCGCCTGCCTCCACCGCGCAGGCTCTGGGTGTCTGAGACGCGAGGGGAGGGCTGGGGAAGTCCCAGTGACCTACATGAGCAAACATCTGGAGCAAGGACTTCTGCCGCAGCCGGGGCTCGGGGGGATCGGCTCCTCCTGCCACAGACGGCTCGGGCTGAGTTCAGTCAAGATTCTTGGAAAGAGGTGGATTCAGGATGGCGCCGCGACGAGGGGAAAGCTGATTAGAAACGCACGGGGAGGGAATACGAGCGGGCACGACGTGCCAGAGACTTCCCTATCTGGTCACGACAGCCCATAGGCAGTGGAGGATGCTTTGAGCAGAAATCAGGCGCTTTTGGGGCTGCGCCCTAGAGCCTGGGGCCAAGCCTGGGGGTCCGACGTTCGCTAAGGACAGCAGCGGAAGGGAAGGCTGCACCCCACGGCTGCTAGGGGAATGGATGTGGAAGCAGAGACATCTTGCAGCAGCTGCGAGGTGGCCGGCTGGTGGCTTCACAACGAGAACTGAGAAATGCTTGCAGCAGCGAGCCTCGGCCCCGGTGCTCGCTTCCCCCTCGGATGTCCCACGGGTCCCCAGGCCGAGCCCCCAGCGGTGCCTCGATGAGCCCTGAGCCCCTGGTTGGGGAGCAGCACGCTCCTGGTGGCCGTGGGCCGGGGCTGGGTGTGCTTCACCCGCCCCCCGAATCAGCTGTCAGGCTGCGCTAATGCCACCGGGTTAAAAATAGGAAGCGCTAAGCTTCATCCCTCCGGCTGGTGCTGTGCTGTCTCTGGAAAAGCAGCGAGCACCAACGTGATCGCCCCTCGTAGCCACCTCCTCCCGCAGGCAGGGTCCTCTCCACGCTGCTGGCACCGATCCTGCTCAGTTGGGGGGTCCACAGGCACAGGGCAGAGCCTGCCCACCCCGCGGGGACTTTGGGGGTGGCACAGTGACCGTGACGTGCTTGGGGTTCCCGGAGGAATCCTGGAGCAAAGCAGGAGCTAACCCAGGAGACTGATTTTCAAGTCATCCTTCTAAATACGTCTCCCGGCTCGAGTTAATGATACCATGCTGAAAAGCTCTGTTTCTCCCCCAAAACTGAGCGTAGCACCAGCTAGCTGTGCTGCACTCGTGCCCTGGGTGGGCGACGCTCCAGCTGACACCCGCCCGGCGGCCGTTTCTTTTTTGTTTTGCAGGTAAAAGATGAAAAAAACGTGCAGGAAATGTTTGACCTGAGCGATTATGAGAAATGTGAAGAGCTCAGGAAGTCCAAAAGCAGAAGCAAAAAGAACCACAGCAAATTTACCCTCGCCCACTCCAGGCAGCCTGGAAACACGGTACGCAAGCACGCGGTCAGCCCCGGAAAGCCGTGAGCTCTGGGGGGGCTCGATGCAGTTTTGGGGGTGATGCCGGGCAGCCTGAGCTCTGCAGGAGAACAAAATGAGGTTAAAAACCCACAGATCCCCACCGCGGGGCTGGCGGCAGCGGGAGAGCTGAGGGGAGGAGCGGGGGCTCTGCTGCGGGGTAGCACAGAGAAGGCGGCCAAGGGGAGCATCAGAGCCGCAGGGGGATTTGTCCCATGAGTGCTGCCTAAAAAGCTAAAAAGTGCCGGGGTGGGGGCACGGCTGCCTGGGAGCAGGACCCCGGAGGTCTCAGCTCCTCTGCAGACAGAGGCAGCCTCTGTCCTGAGCCGTCCCTGGCACCGATGCACGCACGGGAGCTGGGTTTGTGCTCCTCACTCCAGCAGGGCAGGAGCACCCCGCGCTTTGGGAGGAGCTGGGTAACACCCTGCAAGGCAGACGGGGAGGAGAAGGGGGAAAATGGGAAGCGACCGCGCCGTCCCCAAGCGACACGAGCAATGGGACAATTCAACAAAACGCTGCAGAGGCCAGAAGTGAGCATCCCTGGAGGGCTTTAGGCTCTGACCTGAGTCCCTTCTTTTATAGGCTCCAAATCTCATCTTCCTGGCTGTGAGTCCGGAAGAGAAGGAGTCCTGGATTAACGCCCTCAACTCCGCAATCACTCGTGCTAAGAACCGCATCTTGGATGAGGTGAGCGGGACGCCGACGTCTCAGCTTTAATATTTTGGGTGATGCTTTTTGGCTGCCTGTAGGGTGGGCTCTGCTGGAGCTGCAGGTGCTTTGACCCCACCTAGCCTCAGAATTCCCGTGCGAGCCCTCATGCCTTGCACAGGGATTGGGATTGTGGAGGGGAGGGCTTCCTAGGGCTTCCCAGGGCTTCCCAGAGCTTTCCAGAGCTTTTCAGGGCTTCCCAGAGCTTCCTTCCTGTCCTTGCTGTGCGTTTGGGTTTGCAAAGGAGCTTTAAGCAGTGGAACTGAATTAAGGAATTAGCTGAAAACCAACACGGTCCCCTGCTGAGAGCAGCCCACGGGCACCATCTGCCACCCCACCTCGGCCCCTCTCCATCCTGCCGAGCCCTCCGGTGCCGGGGCCGTGCCCCTCGCTGCGTTTCAGCCCCGTCTCGCATTTTAATGCTCCGTGCCAATGATTTTAGCCCCCAGCCTCTCCCATCCACACTCAGGGCTGCGCTGATGGTGACACAAACCCCTGTAGAGAAGGGGAACTTAGGTCACAGCACAGGAAAAGCTTTGGAGCAGGGATCGGGACGGCAATGCAGTGGGATGGCTGGCTGTGAGGAGAGGCGATCGATCCCTGCCGCGGAAATCTCTACAAGTAGATGCAGCTGGGAATTGCCAGGAATGACTCCAGGCACAGAGGGGATGGATGTGGGGACCACAACAAACCTGACCCCTCGTCGGAAGCGTTGGGTTTCCCGAGCACCCGGGTGCTCACTGGGCTTTGCCACCACTGTAGGTCACTGTCGAAGAGGACAGCTACCTCGCCCACCCGACGCGCGACAGAGCAAAAATCCAGCACTCCCGACGCCCCCCGACACGGGGGCATTTGATGGCTGTGGTACGTACGGCAACCCCCAGGCCGGCTAGGTAAAATTCCCTGTGGCTATTTCATTTAGAAGCGGGTGCTTGAGCTCTGGCCCGAGCTGCGACTTGCCACGAGCCTCGGGGCTCCCCTTGGGTGCCAGGAGCAGCCCTCCGGTCCTGCAGCGCTCTCCATCGCGTTGTGTAGGTCTGGCAGAGTCACCAACACCCGTGTCCCCGGGGCTGGAACCGAAATGCGCCTTCGGGGTCCTGCTGGGGGGTGTCCCTGGGGCTGGGGGCCGTGTCCCCACGTTGGCACATCCCACTGTTTGTCCACCCCGTGCCGTGGCTAGGAGCAGGGACCCGGCACACGCGGGGGCTCTGCCGCTCGCCCACGCTCGCTGTTGTCCCTGCTCCATCATCGCACACCCAGGGGATGCACGCCTGAGGTTTCGGTGCCTCTCCAGGTAACACGAGCCTAACCCAGACCTCTGCCCCCCCCAGGCATCTACCTCAACCTCTGACGGCATGCTGACCCTCGACCTGATCCAGGAGGAGGACGCCTCCCCGGAGGACCACGGCACCTGCGAAGAGAGTTTTCGGGTGGACCTGGACAAGTCGGTGGCACATCTCGCTGCCGGCCGGCGCCGCTCGGATTCGGAGAATGTCAAAGCGCCGGAGAAGGGCCGGACTGGGAGCCTCCCGAGGCGGGAGGTGACCTCGTGGGACAGGTCCGCGCCGCGCAATGACTCCTTTGACAAAGGGACCATGTACACCCCGCAGGTCCCCAAAAAGCTCTCGCACTCGGAAAAGAATAAATGTGCCTCCATGGAAGAAATCCTGTCCCGGCGGGACTCCTCCGCGCACCGGGCGGTGCTGAGGAGGGGGCTGGAGGCGCAGTTTGCCTCCGCGGAGCCGGAGCAGCTGTCCCGGATACAAGAACTGGTTGCACTGAAACTGGAAAAAACTCAGGAACTGCTGACGGAGGTGAAGGGCTACGGGGAGGGCAAGAGGAAGGCCAAGGACTCCAACACCAGCACCAGCACCACCACCTCTTCCTCCTCCTCGTCTTCCAAGTCGGACTCTGAGAGGATCCTGCAGGAATCCGAGAGGCTGCTGGGGGAGGCTTCCTCCACCTGGAGCCAGGCCAAGAGGGTGCTGCAGGAGATCCGGGAGCTGAGGGACCTGTACAAACAGTTCGAACTGCAGCAGTCGGACTCAAAGCCCAAACAGAGCTCACAGGCCCACTACAGGAAGAGCATGATGTGAAGGCAAGCCTTGGGATGGGGAGGGAGGGACACGGGAGGGCGGCCGTTTGGTCTTTTTTCTTTTTCTTTTTTTTTTTTTTAATTATTATTTTCAGTGTTTGAAAGAGTGAAAAGGTGCCTGTTCTCACCTGAGTTTGCTTCTCAAAGCTTGAACCTTTCCTCTCCTCCATCACCCCTCCTCCCCCCTCCCCCGGTGAAACAACCCCGTGCTCCAATAAATTCAGTTGCAGTTTATACCTCCTATTTTAAAAAGCACCCTTTGCACCGCAGGCCCCCAGCTTCTGTCATGCTTGGAGGACGGCAGAAAGCACCAGCTCCTACAAAATGCCCCTGCATGCCTGGAGCAGCACGTGCGTAACGATGGGGACGGATGCTCTTGCGCTGTACGAGCCCTGGCTTTGCTGCTCTCCAATCCGAGCTGTATCCTGCACCGCAGCTCCTTGACCAGGAGTCTTGTCTTGCTCCCTCACTGTCCTCTCGGAAATAAATGACAAACAAAAGGTGTCCGTCCCAGCCAATGCTTGCAAGTCCCCCATCACCCAGGAACTGTCTCGGAGATGCTCGGAAGCTCCGGCTGACCTCAGGTTTCCCGCGAGCCGGCGGCGGCGCGGGCTGGACTGCAGCCGCGAGGCTCCCGTCCGGGCACGGTCCCGCTGTGAACTCCGGGGTCGGCGGCTGCTCGTCTCGTGGTACATTTTTCAGCCCTCCAAAGGGAGGGCAGCAGGTATGCAATCCGTGCCCAAACCAGCCCTGTCTCCGGCGATGCTTTACAGACCCCCCCCCCAGCCCTGCGTGATGGGAGTGAGCGGCTCCACGTCTTCCTTTCTGTGCAAATAGAGGATGAAAGCCTTGAATCTACCCGACAGCCCGTGCGGGTTGTTTGGCGGAGTTGTTTGCTGGCTTTTTCATTTTCATTTCTTCTTTTTTTTTTTATTTTTCCTCTTTTCTTTGAGCTGAGGGGAAATGGAAAAATCAGGGTTGCGTGCAGGCGGCAGCCGGAAACCGAGAGCCAAAGGGAGTTTTGGTGGGTTTGAATCTCGCTCGGTGGGGAGGCAGCGGGTCGTCCCTGCTGCTCCCTGGGGTCAGGATCAGGCCCACCGAGGCGAGAGCTTTGCTCCACGGGGCTCAGCTCGCATGCCGTTACACAGAAGGGCACGAGGTGGATGTCAGGATGTCTCGCAGGGCTCAAAGTACACCAATGTGGTAACATCCAATCATTATTTTATTATTTTTTTTTTTTAAAGAAATCCAATTCCCTTGCCTACATTGCAAATAACCCCTGAAAATATTAAAACCAAGAGAGTTATTTCCTGGCTGCAGTCGGTGTTGTCTATTTTCTTTTAACCCCGGGCTCCCTGGGACAGGAGGCCGGCTCCCGTCACTTGTGCTCCGCTCCCCAGGGCCGTGCTGCTGAAGCAGACGCCAGCACTGAGAGGACAGCATTTCTGCTTGGTTTCCATTGCTCCTCCTCCCACCTTCCCATCAGAATCGTTACTCCTGGCACCGGGTTCCTGAAGGTCTCATTACGGACAGGCTTCAAACCCAGCCTCGCGCCAAGCTCTTGCTCGCTCCCGGCTCTGGCACAGCTCTTGGCCCGCCGCCGAAGGATGGTTTTGGGATGGCAACACCGGCGTGGTCATGCTCTGCTGCTGAGCCCACGCCGCTGCAGGCCGGGGGAACACGTCTCACCCATCCAGCACTTCTGTTCTAGCATCTTTCCTCACCTTTGGTATCACTCGAAGGATCTGTCTGGTTGCATCAGAGGAAAAAGCATAATCCCTAGAAGAGACTAAAAGGGAACGCACGTGAGCCACTCCGATAAAACCCTTCCCGTTCAGCTCTTTGATCAAGAGAACAAGAAAAATATGCAAATAATTTCCAGGTGTGAGACTCAGCATTAACGCTAGCCTTGTTTTCAAAGTAGGAAATCTATTCCAAAAGCCTGGCGGTGTGAATTGCGCTGGGACGCGCAGGTGCCATGAGCGAGGATGGGAACACCCCTGGTCTTTCTTCAGCACCACCTTAACACAGAAATCGGCCGATTAACAGGGCCCGAGCAGTTCCAGAGGCACTGAGGTCACCCAAAACACGTCCCTGTTTTGTGAAGTCAACAAGCGTGTTTTGGCTCTGCCTCGACAAAGTTTTGGGGCTGGATCCTCCTGGCCATCCCCTGCACCCTGCTCCCCACAGGAGGCATTGCACGGGGGCAGAGCGACGGGATGATAGCAGCTTTTTGGCCCAGCCCGTGCAAGCCTTTTTCCTTGTAACTAAAATGAGGTTTGGAGGAGATGATGGGGCTGATTTAGGGAAGGTTCGTTGTTGCCAAAGCTGAACTTTCTTTCAGAATTTGCTCCTGTTGGGAAGCATCATTTCTGGCAGGGCCCAGGGAAAGGGAGCGTCTTATGAAGGAAAAGAAAAAAGAAAAAAAAAGAAAAAAGAAAAAAGACTTTTCAGAGTATAAAACCTCTATTTTTCACTTGGGAATATTTTTGTATTATAAAAAAAAAAATAGTTTTCCCTTAATAATTGCTCCAAGTCAAAATAAAACATTTTGTTTTACCAAGCGCCTCCCACTGCAAAGAGAAAGGGTAGGAAGATCCCCCACCCCTTCTCCCAAATGGGCTGTAATTCTGCGCCCTTTTTATTCTTATTTTTAATCTTAATTTCTGATTTTTTTTTCAATTCTTTTAAAATTTTCAAAGTTCTCCCCTGTCAACCCGACTTGTGGGATTAGAGACAAAAAGCCAATTACGAGCAAGAACGGCACGTGCATGGAAAACATGCCAGCCACTCCGTGCTGCTGCACCTTGAGTGCAGCCCCCAGTGAGCAAACCCAGAGGGGGTAGAAATTTTGCTTTTTATCAATAATACTAATAACAAAGAGCCTTCAAGCTGCTATAAACTTCTGCAAAGGATTCCAGAGGGTGTTCTGGAGTCAGGAGGGTTTGGAGCCCACCCGAAGCACGGGACACTGGGGTCGCACCCCAAGAAGTTCCCTGTTGTCCCCAGCTCCCTGCAGCGTCACTGCTCCTTCCAAAAAGCCCCTTGGAGCTGCTCTGAGCGTTGGGCAGTGATTTTTTTGCAGGGAGCCCAGATGTCCCCAGGTGAATGAAATCATGAATTGAGAGTTTCTCTGAGCCTGGTCCCCAGCCAGCAGGACGAACGGCAGAGCCCACCGGGGAACCGAGAGTTTTGGCATTTTGCTTTGGTGCTCACCAAAGGGGGACGTGTCCCCCGGGGTGCTGCACAGGCAGGGAAAACTTGCAAGGGGAACAAGTGGCATTGGAGGCAAGCGGAATATTTTTAAGGCAGCAGCTCAAGAATGCCAAGAGCAAGATCCCTTCACGTGCCCGAGCCGCAGGAACCTCAGCATTTGGAGCCCGTCCTCCAGGCTCAGCCCCACGTCTGCCTGCAGCACCGTGCCTGGTGTCACCGAAGGAGGCAGGGAAGAGCCCCAGGTCCCTGCCCGCTGGAGGGCTGGTGAGCAGCCCAGAGCACGACGAATACCTGAAAGAGATGGTGCAGGAGCAGCTGTAGGTGCAAACAGGAGCTGGTGCCGTGCAAGTGCTGACCACGGTTTGACTCCGATGCGTGCCCAAGACAGGGATTGAGGTGTTGAGCTGTGAAACGCCCTTTCAGAAAGGAAATTTCCAGGCTGGCTTTATTCCGGAAAATCGCTCCTAACTTCTCCTTCAGGGACATTTCCAAAGGCCTTTCGTTTTGATTTCTGACTTTCTTCCCTTTCAGCTGTCATCCCCAGCATTATGCAAGCGTTTACAAGGGAAAGCATTGCCAACAAAGTGGTGGATCCGCCGGAGCACCGAGGGTTCGGCGCTCTCAGCACGGCCTCCTTCCTCCTCCTCATCCCAGTGGGGGCTCTCGGAGGGACCTGGGACTCTTGGGGAAAGCAAGAAAACCGCCTGCCTGCTCCCCTATCACCTCTGCCTCCCTTCCCTTCTGCAGCCCAGCCTCCAGAGCTCCTCCAGCCTCACTCCCCACTCAGAGGGCGACGCAGGGCAGGGGCTGTGGTGCCCACCAGGGTGCGAGGTGCCCACCGAGGTCCGATTTTGTTGAAATCTCCCCCCCGGGACCGCACCTCGGGGTCCCGCTTGCGTGGCACACACAGCGACGCGGTGTCCCCGAGGCTCCCAGCCACACGCTTGTTTCTCAGGTGTTAAAACTTTGAGCGTTATTTAAGACTTTTTGCCAAATCCCCTTCCCCGAATCTGCCTTCCCTTCTTCCTGCACAGCTGCAGCGTGCCGAGGAACCTGCCCCGAGCCTGCTGCGGGCTCCTGTTAAAGAAGCTTGCACCTACTTACTGGCTTTTTCAATAGGAAACAGCTTTCCTTGGCTCTTTGGTAGGGAAACTCCCCCCAGCTCTCCTCTTATGTGTGCTCCTGTCCCTCCAAACACACCAAAAAAAAAGGCAGGAAGAGAAAACTTAGAGAAAAACTGCCCCCTGCTCCATCTCCCCCAGCTCTCCATGCTTCATGCACGGGCTCTCTGAAGGAGCGGGGACCCCGGCCCCTTCCCGGTTCGGTCGGGCTCGGGGGGCTCCAATAAATGGCACCATCCCCCCCCCAACCCTCCTTGCACACCCGTGGGGACCACCCTGGGGGCTCCGTCTCCTTGCTCTGGCTGCAGCCTCCCAGAAAACTTGAAGGCTATGCACTTCTGGGATTTTCTCCCTCGTCTGCCTGTCCTGAGAGCAGAAGGGGCTGGCCAGAAGCCCCCAGCCTCCTGTCCTCCCCCCAGAACAACCCCTGAATGGTTTCCAGAGGGCTGGGAGCTGTTTGCACCCGAGCTCCAAGAGCCCACAGCCGACAAAAGGCACCAGGAAGAAGGGAGCGGGGACTTTGCAGAGCTGGGGGCAAGAAAAGGGGAGATTTTAGGGACCGGCAAGGGGGCTGTAAAGCACGAGGAGGCCGAGGCCTGGAGACGCGTGCTCTGGGAGGCCGCGCTGTGCTGGCTGAAGGAAGCAGCAGGAGGAAGGCTGCCCCTGTCCTTGCCCAGCCTCTGGGCTCCTCCGTGGCCTCGACAGAGCTGGGTGGGCACCCGGCCATCAGCCTGAGCCCGGTGTCCCCCCCGGCAGGGCCTGCCTTTGGTCCCGGTGCTGCTGGAGGACCGGGGCGCCGCGCCCCAGCCCAGCCCAGAGCCAACTCACGGCCTTCTGGCAAAGGATCTCAGGGACTCACGGGTTTTAGTTATTTGCTGGAAGGTTGGTTTGGCCTTAAAGGACGGCGGCGTGGGCAGAGCAGGGAGGTGGTGGTGGCCAGCCCCTTCCTCTTCTGGACATCACGAGCTCCAGCCCGCGAGGAGCCGCCAGCGGGGCCGGGTGCTTGGCACCCACCAAAGGCTCCGGGTTGCACGGACGTCCTCCAAGCGGCTTCTCCTCACAGCAGCCACACATCTTGCAGGGATGTCACTGCCAGGATCAGGCTGTGGGTTGCAGGAGACGTCTGAAGGCCGCCACGATGAGGGCAGCCCTCACCAAGGAGCTCGCCTGGCTGCGGCGCGAGGCTGCGGCCGCCCCCTTTTTCTGTCTCCTGCTTTGCTCGGACACCCAAAGTTCCTCTTTGCTTAGCTTCCATCCATCACCCAGCTCCGGCAGCGGCTGAGCACAGGGGAACGTAGATATCGGGAGCAGGTTTCAACACCCACCCGGTCAGACCTGCCCAAGGTTGGCTTTGCTGTGTGGCACCGGGGCACGCTCCTCTTCCACCGCTCTTCTTCCACCGCCCAAAGGGGTCAAATCGTCTGCAAACCAAGGGAGCGAAGGAAAACCCCGGAATAACGAATCCTCATGCCTAACAAACCATGTGGCTTCATCCCCCAACTAGCCACAGCCCAGAGCAAAACAAGTTTCCAGAAAAAAAAAAAGGGAATTTAAGGGCTTGGGTCCCCCACCACCTCTGAGAGCGTGTCGGTGGTTTGGGAACAGAAATGCCACTGAAAGATGGGTCGATGGGGATGGGATTCCTCTTCCCTGCCATCAGTCAGTTCACATCCTTACCCAGAAATGGTATCGCCAGTAAATCTAAACTATCACAGATGCTCATCTTGGGATGGATAAATCACCTTCCAGGGGTATTGATTTCCTTCCATTAGCTGCACACAAGCCCAAGCAGCTGAAGTTGGCGGAGCTGATTCCTGCCCATAAGCAAAACGCCATGTCCTGCCTCTAACTCGTCAAACTCCTTGGAAAGCCTTGGTTTCCACGTCTATTGTACAAAGGGGCTTTGAAGGTGCTATTTTTTTGCTACGACTGCTCAATAGAATATTTACAGACCTGATTTTGTTGTTGCTTGATCTATCAATTCTTTTCCTCTCTGACTTGTATTTCAGTTTCTCCTTTCCTCTTCTTACAAAGGGGATTTGGGAGGGGGGGAGTGGAATGGGTTGTTGCTTTTGGAACCAATCTGCACTGATTTTTATGTCAATTAAACCTTCCATATGTACAGACTCTGGGACTTTGTTCCAGTCTGCTGCAGCTCTGTTTACTTTGATTGATTTTAAGGCTGTGATGAAAAGAATTTTTTTAAATTAAAGGAAAACTAAAAAAAAAAAAAAAAAAAAAAAAAAAAAAAAAAAAGAACTCTTTCTTAATAGATTTTGCATAACCAGAACCACCACGTGATGTTTCCAGGACGAATACTGAGCACATTTTCATGCTGATGAACCAGATTGCCCCAAGAAGAGCTCTTTTCTCGATGGAGGTGCTGTGCCAGTGACCTGCTGGGACGGGTGGCACTGGCACCGAGCATCGGGTGCTGCTCACACGGGGCGAGGGCAGCACTCAGACCCTGTCAGCCCCACAGCAGCCCTTGGCCACGACCTGCTGCCACTGCCGGCAGCCCCAGCCAGGTACCCCCGGAGGCAGGTTTGGGTCAGGTATCAGGAAGAAATCTTTCCCCAGGAGGGCGGCGAAGCCCCGGCGCAGGCTGCCCAGAGGAGCTGGAGGTTCCCCTTCCCTGGGGGGGTGCCCAAGGCCAGGCTGCATGGGGCTGGGGGCAGGAACCAGGTGGGTTTTGAGCTCCCTGCCAACCTCACCCATCCCACAACGCTGTGATGGGGACAAGGGAGGCTACCAGCGGGCTGGGACTCCCAGCATTTCCTCCCCAAACCATCGATGGAGAGCTGGGGTGGGCTGGAAGAGGGCAGCGAGCTCCTTTCCCTCCCAGGCTCCCACGAAAGCCTCCTCCCCGGAGGCCAGCAGGCAGGGGAGGCTCAGGACCTGCTGCGTGGAGGAAGCAGCACCCTTTGCCACGGCGAGGTCCGCAGCAGCAGAGCTTATTGCCACCCCAGCAGCTCATCGCACACGCGCTGCCCAAGCTCGCGGCGTGGATGCTCTGCAGCTCCTGGAATCGCACAGCTCCCTCCTACACGTCCTCTAAATATACAGTAACACCCCGCAGGATGCAACGGCCAAGATTTGGGTTCTTTCCCTGCTTACAGGTCCCTGGCTGGATACCAGATGATTCCTGCAGCAGGCTTAAGGCACCTGGACTTGGTGGTCTTTGTAGGTCCCTTCCAAATGAACCGCTCCGTCCTGTCCTGTCCTGTCCTATCCTATCCTGTCCGTCCCATCCCATCCCATCCCATCCCACCCTTGGGGATTGAATCTGAACATCATCCCTTTGCATAACCCTGTGAAAGGACAGGCTTTTTACCAGTGCCTACAAAATCACTCTAGTGCTAGCTGCTGGCAACAGAAAACCAACGTTGGCTCCCTGCAACCTCCTCAGCAGTAACTGGTGGTCTGCAGGAAGCAAGCGTTCAGGCTAGTGCTGCAGTGATCCAGGCTAAGATAGGAAAAACAGGTTGGAAAACTAGATTTAAGATGCACAAAAAAAATGCATTTAAACTCTTCCAGTTTCCATCCTTTCTAGGCTTGCTCTTAAACCCCAAGAAATGTCCTATTTCTTGGTTCACATTTCAACAACCTCACCTACACATGGCAGCTCTTGCAGACTGGCTTCAAGAAATCACTCTTAAAAATCAGATGGAGACTAAAAACCTTCAGCAGCTGTAGGAGTTGGCCTGTAGGATTTCCACCCCCACTGATGGATTTGCAAACCCTGCTCTCAGTTTATAAATCTCAGCCTCGTTTTATTAACCCTGCCGTGGCTCCACAAATCCTGTTAGAGATGCACAAATCGCCCCAATCTGCACCAAAGGAAAAGCCCCCATTTATAAACCCACACGTTCTGCTCGGGCAGCGAGGCCGTGCCGTGCCGGACCCGCTTCACAAACCCGCTCCCGTGGTTTTGATCTCAGCCTGCTGCTGCCTCCGCCTCCGGGGGAATCGCGGTGGCGTGGCTCTGGGAGCTGGAAGAGTTAAGAAGAACGCCAAAAATTAAGGTTGGGGTGAACTGGAGGGTTGTTGCAACGGCTCTTCTCCAATTTCCAGCCTTCACCTCCGTCTGCCCCAGCCTCCACCTGCTCCAGCCTTCACCTCAACCTGCTCCTTCACCTCCACCTACTCCAGCCTCCACCTGTTCTGGCCTTCACCTCCACCTACTCCAGCCTTCACCTGCTCTGGCCTTCACACCCACCTGCTCCGACCTTCACCTGCTCCAACCTTCACCTCCTCCTGCCCCAGCCTCCTCCTGCCCCAGCCTTCATCTGCTCCGGCCTTCACCTCCACCTGCTCCAACCTCCACATCCACCTGCCCCAGCATTCACCTGCTCTGGCCTTCACCTGCTCCAACCTTCACTTCCACCTGCTCCACCCTCCACATGCTCCAGCCTCCACCTGCCCTATCCTTCACCCCCAACTCCTCTGACCTCCACCTGCTCCGACCTTCACCTCCTCCTGCCCCAACCTTCACCTGCTCCAGCCTCCACCTGCTCCAGCCTCCACCCACTCTGGCCTTCACCTGCCCCATCCTTCACCCCCACCTGCTCTGACCCCCACCTGCCCCAGCCTCCACCTGCCCCAGCCTTCACCTGCTCTGACCTCCACCTGCTCTGACCTTCACCTCCTCCTGCCCCAGCCTTCACCTGCTCTGACCTCCCCCTGCTCCATCCTCCACCCCCACCTCCCCCAGCCTCCACCTCCCCCAGCCCCCACCTCCCCCAGCCTCCCCCTCTCCTCCCCCGGCCTCCCCCCCCCCCAGCCTCCCCCCGGCCTCCCCAGCCTCCTCCCTGGCCCCGCCCCTCCCCGGCCTCTGCCTCTCCCGCAGCCAATCAGCGGCGCGCTCCGGCTCCCGGCCATATAAGGAGCGGCGCCGAGCCGAGCCCACCCGAGCCTCCCCCCCCCCCCCCCCCCCCGCATCCTCCTCCCGGGTCCTGAACCCGACGCCAAAAATCCCCGTTCCCAGCTTTTCCCAACCTAAAATTGATGTGAAACCACCCCAACTCGGGGCTTTTGTCCGCCAACGCAAAAGCAATTCCCGTTAATTCAATGCCGGGGGGGGGGGGATAAACGCATCTTCCTCGGCGGTTTCTTGCAAGATGCATTAAAAAAAATAATAATAAACAATAAAAATAATTTAAAAAAGAGAATATTAAGAATAGAAGAAAATGAATGGGATATTTGGAATAGAAAAAAATTAAACAGAAAACCCCCGAAGCCCCCGGTGCCTCGTGCCAGGGGATGCTCAGGTGGGTGGATGAATGCCCAGAGCGATTCCCGGAGGTCCTGGTGTAGGGAACTGCGGAAATTTATTTGTGTTTCCCCCCCGAAGGCAAATGCCTTGCAAAGATAAGGCCCGAAGAGCTATTTCGGGAGGTCTGCAGGAGGTGGAAAGCTGCACGCCCCCTGTTATCCCAGCCGCGGTGGTAAAATATGGTTGAATAACGCGTTCAGAATGTGCTGGGAATAAAATCAATGGGATCCGAGCACTCCACGCACACGGGAGCTGAGCAAATTCTCTTCTGGGTGCTTGTCCCAGCACCCCGAGGAAGTGCTGAGCGTCTTCGGTTCTGGTTTCTGCAAATCTCCCTGGCGGGGCATTGCTCTGTAGGAAACCCGACTCACACACAGCATCGTGCATCCTTCAAGTCTTTCTGCTTGCTGTTGATAGCTCCTCACAAAACGAAAGCACGGTGTTTCTTTCCGTAGACAATTCCTCCTTGGAGAACTGGAGTATTGAAATCCTCTTCCGAGTCCCGAGAGAGGGGGGGAAAAATAGAAAATAATTTGACCTACATTCACAGGAAGAGTTCTTGAGTTAGCAAGTTCCAACCAGTTTTCCAAATTAAAGCTCAGCAAGAGCTGGCTCACTTCCCCCAAAACAAACAAACAACAACAAACCCACAAAAAAAAAAAATCATTTATTTGGAACCTGTGTGAGCAATGCCAGGAAAACAACCGTGAGCCATGGAAATGGACAGCAAAGGGCTCATTTAGGACCCCTCCCATGACCCCATGGACCAGCAGGAGGCAGAAGCCCAGCAGCTGCAGGATCAAGAGTTTGGGGATTATGCCCCAAACCAAGTGGCTTCGGAAACGCTTCTTGTCCCTGGGATAAAGGACTGCGAAAGGACAGGCCCTCAAATAGCAATACGTGGGACTGGAGATAAAAGAAAGTAGCAAGGAAAAGATGAAAAAATATCAATTAACATTTGTGCTCTGGGAGCTCTTTCCTATATTCTATATCCTCCATCCTACTGGAAGATCTTGGCGACATCGACATCTCCATTAGTGTCCCGAGTCTGCAGAAGTCACTGTTCTGAAGACATTGCCTCGTTAAGGCTCCTTCTGACTCCCAAAGCTCTACCCGATCCCAGACCAAGACATGGGACTATGCCACAAACGGCTGCTGGTGCTGGGTCTGATCCTGCCCTGGGATGGGCAGATGGATCGGATGGTTTATTATGGCCAATTCCTAATTTTGTTTGATCTCTAAGCAACTAATTGTAACTGACTTTAATAATAATCCCAATTAATCAATATATAGAGCACTTTTAGGCCTAAACACTAGCTTTGGGCAGATGTCTCCATCCCTAATCTTTCACCTCAAGAAAAAGATGCCATGCTTACAGATGCTGATTCAGGGAAATGTCCCTGCTCAGCACAACACTTCAGCAGATGTTCATTTTTCATCCGTTTTCATCACGGGTTTACATGTTTTCCCAAATTAGGGATACCAAGAAGGGAACGGTAGCTACCCAAAGCAGAGCTATATCATCTCCTGAGCATTTTGCCATTATTAGCCTCAGGTTTTGGTGTCGAGCTTGGGTGTTTCATTGAACCACGGACAATTGAGAATGGCTGGGCTAGGAGCGGCATGTTTATCAATATTTTCATGTGCAAACAGAGGCAGGTTCATTTCTCCAGCTAGGAAAGATGCTGCTCAGCCCTACTTCTTTTTACACAGTGTTTGCTCAGAGCATCCTCGGTGCTGCTTCTGCCCAGGTCCTCGGCATGGGAGCCGCTCGCCGCATGGCACCGCGCCGTCGTGCCTCCTTTCTGAGGCAGGACCAGAATTTTTCCTTCTAACTCCTAAAAGCCTGTCCGCATACATAACGGTTAATATCAGCTGGCTGAGGGTCTCCCCAGTTAGCTCTTTGAGGACACTTTGTGTAAGTTTTATGGAATGGCTCTTTTAAGCAATTTTTCCTACTCGCCGCTATCGGTTACTAATGAACTGGAAAACAGTGCATCATCATGGGGTGATTCTGGCACGTCTTCCTTGGTTCTTTCCAAACTCTGATGAGAAATATTTATTAAACATTTCTGGCTTTTTTCTGCGTAATTATGAGTAGCATTAGTGTTTCCATCTAGTAAAAGTCCCGGGCTATTATTAGGATTGCTTTTCTCTAAACATGATTTTAAAAATACCTTATTTTGTCCCTAAAACTGACAGCCAGGAATTTCTGCCTTAAGTTGCCTTTGTTCCTTCTGTGTTACACACACTTCATGAAACTAATCTGTATTAATTACTCTCAATCCCTCCATCTCCTCGTTTCCATTTGTCATGTATTGCTTTTTTGTTCTAATTGCTGCCTTTGCCACCGCGGCTGTGCCAGATGGACTCTCTTGAGCGAGGAATTACAGCTCTTTGGTGGCTTAACGCAGTCTTTTTAAAAGCTCAGCCACCTTAATTTGTGCCTTCCTATGTGAGAGCCGTGCAGCCTCCCAGCTCCCTTCACCTTCGGGAAGGCAGAATTTGGGGTGGCCAGGAGGCAGGACAGCCCTTGCTAATGTCACCTTTGGCCATCTCCAGGTCAAATGTGTCCCACGAGTCCGGGTGGACACAGAGGGCCACGGAGAGCTGAAGGCATCCACAAGCAGTTCCTGGGATGTGTTTTTGGCTTGGATAAAAAGCTGGGATAAAAGACACTAGTAAGGAAAGCAAAGTGATGGCCAAGCAGGTGAGCACAGCAGCTGGCGTGGGAGAGACTGAGTTGCTGCGAGTTGGATTTCTGTGGAAATGTTCGTGTCACCAGCTGTGTTTTCAGGCATACCTGTTTTGTTTGACTTCATAAAATGGCCCTGAGAATACCATCCTGAGCCTTCCACTGTGATAATTTCTAAATTTTTGAAAAAACTCTTTTCAAAATCTCCCTCCTCAGAGGAAAGAGAGTGTTCTTTCTTTTTCTTTTTCTTTTTCTTTTTCTTTTCCTTTTCCTTTTCCTTTTTCTTTTTCTTTTTCTTTTTCTTTTTCTTTTTCTTTTTCTTTTTCTTTTTCTTTTTCTTTTTTTTTCTTTTTCTTTTTCTTTTTCTTTTTCTCTTTCTTTCTTTCTTTCTTTCTTTCTTTCTTTCTTTCTTTCTTTCTTTCTTTCTTTCTTTCTTTCTTTCTTTCTTTCTTTCTTTCTTTCTTTCTTTCTTTCTTTCTTTCTTTCTTTCTTTCTTTCTTTCTTTCTCTTTTTTTCCCCTCTTTATAAATTCCCTCAATGTCTGGGAGGGGTCAGACAAGCCAGAGTTCAAAGTGCCGGAGATCAGAGCACCATGACACAGTGGCTGGGGAGTTCTGCATATAGATGATTACTGCTTCTTCCCAAAAGAGTCGTATAGTTCTGGAAATCCTTCCCTTCAGGCTGATAGAAAGGAGACATTTCAGAGCTGTGTGGTTAGAATAAAGAGTTCATACATGCCTGATAGGCAGACAGAGGGTATTATTCAGAGCTGTAAGAATTGGTGGCTTTACAGTATGATACTGAGCAGTATGCAAAGGACTGGCATTAATTGGAACTACCCAGCGGAGATGTGGACATAATTATCTAAAGGACCAACTCTCAACAGATGGACTTAGTCATGGCAAACACACAGCCCAGCTATCTAAAGAGCAAAAATGCAAATGCCCTAGAAGGGAGCCAGCTGAAGTCCTGCGGCTAATGACAAAAAGGAAGGACCGTTCCGTAACCCAGAAAAAAAACCCTTCCTCTCCTCTGCAAGATATTGCTCCTTGAGCATGTTGCAGTCGTGGCTGCCTCCAGTTCCCTGGCCTCAGACATCACCCTGTGCCGAGAGGGAGGGCAGGCGGGTGGGGAGGGGGCTTGGCACCAGCCCTGTCCCTTGGGGATGCCGTGGGTCCCTGCCCAGGGGATGACTGAGGAAGGGGACAGGGCAGAGAGCGAGGAACCGAAGCCCTGAGCAAGCAGGGAGGACGGTCCTGGCCATGCTGAACACTCGTGATGGAGAAGCAGCAGTGCCGAGAGGTCAGAGCCAGCAGAGGAGCCTGGTTTCATTCTCTTCGTGCTGTAGCAGAAGCAAGTCACTTGATTTCTTCAAAACAGCCTCCCGCTTCCTCCGAGCCTGTGCTCTTCCTTCCAGCCCACGTGCTGCTATATATAATCTCCGCGCTGTCTACCTTTTCTGCAGCCCAATCTGGGAGTCATGCTTCCCAGAAATCATGAGACGGCACCCAAAATCACGACGGTGCTTGCAGAGAGCCTGGTATTCTTGGTTGCTTGCTTTCTGATCCTTCTGATAGGCCACAGGGTCACTTTTTAAGGTTTGTAGCTGTTGGCAGGAAAGCAAAATTGTGAAGTTCTGTAAACAAGATGCTTCTCTTTATTTTATGGGCTCATAAAAATAACATTTGGCCTTTGCGTGTCAAGTGTATTGTTACCAAAATCAGTTTATCTGTCTCCCTTTTCAGGAAAGCTAAGCAAATGTGCCCTCTGCCATCTGCTTCCTCCCTGCTTCCAGTGAAGGTCCTAACCCTAACTCACCATCTAGTCATCAAGAAGCAAAGTCACAGAGCAATCTGACTATGTGACTGGGGAAATAATGGTCTGTAGCAGCAGCCGCCTCATCTGTTACGTGATAGCAAGGCTAATTTCTCTGGAAGTTTAGCCTTGAGCAGATATCTGTCATCCGGGAGAGCTTATTGATCCCTGAACAGATTGCAGCCCCTCCTGCTGTGGACAAATGTGGACAACCCAGTCTCATTGCTAGCATGATTTCAGCATAATAAGATGTTGTATTTATTTGTAGGACCTTCATATGAGTTATTTGGTTAAACACTGACTCTTTAACGAGCAAAAGAGTGGAAAAGATTGCTTTTTATTATGGGGGAGACTGGTCTGTAGCCCTGGGGGACGTGTGTCAGCATTACGTAGCAAAGCTGGGGCAGCGTGAGCACTGCGAGCACCATTCACGGACACGGTCGCAAGCTCCTGCTCCAAGGGTTGGACTCAGGTGCTTCAAAACAGCCGAGCAAAATCCTGCATGCAAAAGGTGGGAGCAAGAGATCGGGGTGCAAGGGCCAGAGCCTGCCACTCTTCAGCAAACGGGAGCACCTGCTGCATGTAACAGAGCTGATAATGCCTCGTTATACAAAACGGGGGTGATGCTCAGCTGGGTGCATTCAAAAGCCTTTAAAAATGGGTATCATCTGCCAGTGGTTTTCCTCTGACAATCCCCTCACCCTTGTAGTGACCCAAAATTTTTGCTTCCTCACTCTCAGACAGCTTGTGACCTGCTTATTCCTCTTCCTTTAGTTTTGAAATGTCACTGTCTATATTTTAAGACGTCTTAAAAGCGACTTCCCCTTTTTAGTGCCTTCTATACAGTTTTCCGTCCTTTTCTTACTGCTTAGCAGTTTAGAAATGTTTCCATTACAAAGCAAAATTGCCTCAAAATCACAATCTGTTTCTAGGGGCAATATTCATGGATTCAGAGGAGAAAAAAAAAAAAAAAAAAAAAAAAAAGAGGCTATTTGGTCATACAAAACTTTCACCACACAGAAATTTTGTTTCAGCTGCACCTTACCAAATATCTGCTCACGGCAGCGTGTGGAGTAGGGGGCTCCTTCCAACACGGGGCTGCAACGCCGTGCCCATGAGGAGGAGGAGGAGGAAGAGGAGAAGAAGGAGGAGGAGGGGGGGGAGGCCTGGAGCTGCTGCTCGGGTGCTGACTCTGCCCTTTCCCTGGGGCACGAGGGGATGAATCGCCTCGTCCCGAGCTCTCCGATGAGGAAGAAGCTGCCATGCCCTCGTGGGTTGCTGCGGGTGATCTGGAGGGGGCACGCTGCTAATTAGCACGTGGTGAACATGATTGTGAAGGAGCACTGGACAGGCCTGAAGAAAGTCCCATTTCCTTTAAAAGCAAAATAAAAACTAGAGGTGCCAATTTAGATCAAGAGCATAGAGGGAGATTCTTCAGATCGGAACAGGCCAGGTGCTTGCTAGGGGTAGAGCAAGGAGGGTGCCAGAGAGAAGGGAACTGGGTACGAAGGATTGTGAACATATTTACAGCCATCTGGCACCCTCTAATTATCCAAATGACAAAGCTGCCTGAGTGCTCACCAAAATGTGGAGAGTGAGGGAAGGAAGGAGTTTGTTTGGGCAGAGGATCTTGAGTGCTTCATGCTTTCAACGTATGTTTTTTGGAAATGTTTTATATCACTTACAAGATTATTTATATTACTGGAGATGTAGGAAAATGATAGCAGAAGGACATGGAAGGGCTACTCCTTCTGGAGTTTTCCTTCCAGGTTTCTAAAAATCAAGTCATAGTAAAGAAAAGCAGCAGTTTCTTGGGAGGCAGCATCAGGAATTGGGAAAGAATCAGGAAAGCTTGATTCCTTCTCAGCTCTTCCACTGACACGTTGTTAGCATCATCTGAAGTCTTGTAGTTTCTAGTTTCTTGCTGCAACACCTGGAATCGTGTTATTTAGGAAAAAAATCCCAGGTTTTGCAACTACAGAGGAAACATTTGAAAACGATGTCATGCTGCTTACTCACAAAGTAACAGGGAAAATTAAAGTTTATGTTTTTTAAGCACCACTATTATGCTTTTATTGGCCTTGCCGATGATTATTGAATGTCTGGATTCGCCAGTCAGTTGTGTTATCTTTAAATTGCTTTGCTTTGTTGTGCTTTCTTTCTGTGAATTGATGGTTTCGACTTCTTTTGTTGGTTTTATCACTGTCCAGCTGGGAGGACGTGGGTAAGAGCTTGCAGCTCAGCTCCTTCCTTAGAATGAAACTGGCCTCTCCCACCTGGGAGAGTTTTAGTTTTAAGCCACTCTGCAGAAATGCAGGCAGCAGTGCAATTCTTGGGTTGCAATTACAGAACGTCCCTTCGCCTGACAGGAGCGAGTAGGAAAAAGCCGTCATTTCATGTGAAATCTTGAGTATGTTTTCCTCTTCTTTTTGATCTGGGAGATACCATAAAGTCAAACACCGTGGTGTGATATTTTTAAAGGCTGAATAATTTTATGACCACTAATAACATCTGCTGTTCCGCCTTTTAAGAGAAGGGTAATCAAATTTCATGCTTCAGGGTATTAACCGATCACAGCAAGTACCCAAATCAGCTCTTTATTTTATTCTTCTACCAGGAGCTAAGCAGCATGGGCTGCCTGGTCTCAATCTCGTTCAGCTGGGAACTGGACTCTAATGACAAATTATTTGTTCTGGCCTGGTAAGAAGTAAGGTTCTGGACTTAAAATTTGACATTTGTGGTAGCTCACGTACCACAGCAGATACCAAAGTATCTGTCACATCCTCTTTAAAATCTGTATTTTTCTTTCTCCGTAGTGGTTCGAGCACACCTCACCTGTAGCCCTGTGTGCATGGCATTAAAGCAGCACGGGTACTGCCACGGGAGCTCACCTCAGAGGGCTTCTGCTTCTGCTCCCTGAAATGCAGCTCCCTGGGCTGAGCAGGACGGTGGCTGCAGCTGTTTGTAAACGAGCACCGCAGAAACAAGAATTAAATCAGGATCCAATACCCAGCACAGAAAGAAAAGACGAGCCTTAGCTAAATAGAGCTCAGCAGCTCTGATAGGGAGGAACGGGTCTGAGGACGGCGCGGTGCGGCTGGGGAAGAAAGCCATCTCCTCTGGCAGGAAAACAACGGAGCTTCGCGTTCAAATGTTTTGAGTGAGATGTCAAACCAAGGCTTCGGCGTGCTTGTCATCGGGAAGCTTTCTGTGGTACCTCGTGTGAGAGCAGACATAATGAACACCGTGTTCTGTCAGCTTCCGACCACGGATTTCTTGCATTTTCCGTCTTTGATTTCTCACTACACTTAATAAAATTGCTTTTCACCTTCCTGCCCACGTGCTCTTCATGTTCCTAGTGAGCCGTAACTTCTATACAGCATTTTCTGCCTCCCAGTCATTATATCCTTGTCATTATAGCCATTTATGCCAGATTTCTTCTTTAAATACATTTTTCAAAATGCATTTATTTCCTTTTTATACATTTCTTTTATTTTTTTGGATAGTTTTTATAAGGTCTTGGGTGTTGCAGCATGGATGTATTTTTTTGTGTACCCCCCCCCCCCCTTCCATTACAGTTCCTTTCCTGTCTTCTGGCAAGTTTGACTTCTCTTTTTTTTTGGTCTTTTATGGGATGTTGCCAGATATGCTGAGCCAAAGCTGTTTCATTTCCTCAATTTTGACCTGATCTTTTTGACTCATTTACAAAAAAAAATAATAAATAAATAAAATCCTTTTCTTTCTACATTTCATTTGATTCGTTCCTTGTTCACCCAATCTTTGAGTCCAGTTGATGGCTTTTGGTACCATCTCTCACACGAGAAATACCAGATGGAATTAGGTGATATCACAGTAAAATTACCCTCTTGTGCTACGATGCCTCCAAGGACGTTGCTCATGGCTAAGCCCATGAGGTACTGACAGTCCTGGTTAGCGAGCCAATCTCAGTATTTCTTTACAATTTCCTGCTGCTGATGACACGTCTGCCTCTGGGCATCGCCTCCTCTCGCACCAGAAGACGTTTCTTTGGTCCTGCCTCTGCCCACTCTGGTTTGGTCGCAGTTCCCAAAGACCTGAGCTTGCTGCAGCCACTGACCACGGGCTGGGCAGCGCAGGAGGCAGCCGAGGCTAAAGGGGGAGAGATTTTCGTGGGGACATCTCACTTTGTAGCATGCCTCCTTGTGCTTTGCATGTTTTCAGAGCTTCGAAGGTCCCGGCGAGTGAGACGTTCACGTGAGGAACGTGTGGGCGCTACCTCGGCTTCACACTGGCCTTCCTGCGCGAAGCTTATCAGAAGGGGAACGAAAAGTTGTCTTGCTCTGCCCTCTTATGATGGTATCGCATCTCCAGCTGTTTTTTATGAGCCGTGTCCTGGCTGCAGCTAAGAGGCTGTCATGTTAAAACCTAAGATATGTGCGTGGATGCTAAGGTCTAAGTGACTGTATTTAACAGGGTTGACGTCAGGCATTGATGTACACGTTCCTGTACTGCCCACTTGTTTCTTCTCCTTCTTTAATCCTCCTCTTAACAAATTATTTGAATGGTTTATAACAGCATTTCTGCACCGAAAAAAAAAAGTCATGTTCCAAGTGAGGCTGAGCCAGGGGAGCCCACCCAGCAGAGCAGAGGCCGCGTTAGCTCAAGCCTGGAGCCGAATCCCCCAGGGTTTTCCACCCAGTCCTGGTGTTAGCCTGGTGCAGAGCAAGGCAGCCCCCTCTCCCTGCAGGGCACGCACAAAGTTTGATTGCAAAGAGTTGCAGACAAGCCGGGATTAGATGAATTAAATCATACGTGTTGTTCTCACAAACAAAACGCTCTAGCATTGGCCTCTGGAGAACAAAAGGAGGCTAAAAATCTTCGCAAATGATGAAATAATGAAGAGAAACTCTGCAACTTCTGGCATGGCCCCTATTCATCATTTACATTACATTGCATTAAACAGCATGTGCAGAACTCGTGGCCAGCACTTACACTCCTCTGTTTCAAACTGAATAAAAAGGGTGGTCCGTGCTGCTAGCTCGTGTTCGTGTGCTCACCAGAGAGCTTGCAGAAGACACTGACGAGGCTGCAGCACTGAGCTCGCAGCCCAAGGTGGTCCATTTTTCATTGTCCTTCCACACAAGCCCAGGAATACAAGCCCATTGTGTAAAGACACTGGGGGCCAAAGGAAATGGTTGCAGCATGACTTCAGCCCTGGAATCTTATTATGAAAATGCCTAAGTGCATTAAGCGAAATGGCGAGCCTATTCACGGGAGACACAAAGGAGTGGACAAGGATGCGTGTGGCAACACTTGTGTTGCAATTGTCGTTCCCACTCACTGCTTTTAACCTATCATTTCCCTGATTAACTTAGCAGTCAGTATCTTGAGTTTTGAACCACGCTCCAGCACTTCCAGGTGTTTTCTAGGGCTCTCTCATCAGATACGTGGAAATACTCCGGGGATGCTGGGGTGCTCGTGTCCATCTGAAATGCATGCAACATATCAGTTGGTCTGCACTCAACCTTTACCCAATGTTCCCAAAAGGAAATAATCCCCGCACCACCACCAAAAACATCGCACCGTGCTTAGAGAGCCAAAAGCTTTCTTCACCGGTTCCCATTTCCCACCCTCCTTTCTATTTCTCATTTTTTTTGAAACGTTTGCCCATGATGTATGTTACCCATCCACCGGTGTGAGCACACTCTGGGGCTTGTGAGGCCCAAGCACTCCTCGACGTGACCCCCGTGCGCAGGAGCTGCCTCCAGCTGCATTTCCTGACAGCCAGAAGCAGGAAGAACAGGAAAGTGCGTTTGCAAAAGAGATTATATTCTTAATATCGGGAGCTCCTGCTGACAGGAGCAAGCTTTCCTAGCTGGCTGGAAAGCATTCAGCAGATTTCACATTCTTAAATAACGGAGTGAAGGCAGTGCCTCGAAATCCAGAACCCGTTTGATTGAGTGATGGATGTTAAAAAGTGCCAAACTGCCTCTGCTGTTGCACCCAGAAGAAACACCCCCAGACACAGCAAAGACATGCATCTAATGCAATAAAAGATCTGGGGGGTGAGTGGAAAGAGGAGATGCTGTTGCTGGAATGGCAGTCCTCAGTTATGTCTGTGTGATCTTTGGCACTGCCCAGGGCCGTGCAAGTTTTCAGTGCTGTCCAGAAGCCACCAAACCCATGCACATGAACCCAATACACACATCGGTGTAATAACATTAAGTGTCAAAACCACACCGTGGAAAGGAAACCCAAATGTACCAAAACACTGGGATTCCAAGAAGGTCATCGCATCCACTGAACCAACCCCCTTTTCACCCAGTGGCTGGGATTCTGCTTGCATGCTCCATTACTAAAAATAAACAAACAAACAAATAACTAAATAAATAAAAGTTGTTTTTCTTGTACAAATGCCACTGTCTTTGACTCAGGACTTTGTGCGAGAGTAAGGAAATTCAGTAACAGAAGAAAAGAGAAGAAAATTAGCGACGGCCTGCAGCCACACGACCCTAAACTGGGATCTCGTTACAGTTTATGAAATCAGCTTCACTGGTCCTAACTGGAAGGGGAACAAGGAGCTGCCAAGGATCTCCCAGGTATGAGAGGAAATGGCACTGACGCTCGAATCCCCAGCTACCTAGAAAGACAGATTGATAGCTCAGCGTGTGGCACTGCTCAGCAGAGGCCAATAATTAACCTGATCGCTTTAGTTGTATTAGAGGTCAGTACATGCTGTCCTGCTTAATAAAAAGAAAAATTCTCATTGTGGCATTTGGTTATCGTTCAGCATCTAGTCTAGCATCCTTCTTGCTGCAACCCCTGTTGCTCACTGCTCCAAATTAACACGCGGCTCACTAGATGCATTATTTTTTTTGTAATGCTGTCCACAGACACTGGAGAGCAGAAATACCTCCTAGAAACCAGCAGTTCCTAAGCACAAGATTTGATTATCTTATTTTAGCATGCGCATTATGGCCCAGATTTTGAGCTGCAGCTGTGTTGTGCCGCGGGGACTGGCTCCTGTCTAATTTGGAGCAACGGCAGATCAGGAATTGGTACAATTACTGTGCCACAATGCTGCTCCAGCCACAGCTCCATTTCCCAATTAGCCTCTGCACCAGAAAGCCCAGAGAGAAGATGATAGGGAAGTGGCTATACGTGGCTTGGGGAGACTCCACGGCAGGTAGAAATCCCCCGCTGACCGAATCTGTTGAGACTACAGCTGCTTCATGTAATTAGAGAGGCATAATGCAGTTAGCTATAGGACCAGATCGTCCACTGCAACTGACTGAGGTTATTCTGGCCCAAAGGATGCAATTAATTACTACCATTACTTGTATATTTAGGAAATCATCCTCTAAATTTAGTAAATGTAATAGGATACGAAGTGTGTTGGCCAGAAAACACGGTAAGGACCGTTGTCCTGCGTGGACGACAGAACCTCACTGTAAACAAACTATAAACAGCTATAAGGCCAGCTTTGGCCTTAGAAAAGAATGCAACGAACCCCAAAACCCAAGAATCCTAGGTATGAGACCAATTCCCACATGACCAGACCTATTTTTCTACCAGAAAAACCTCCTGCTGTGGAGCTTTTGGACTGGTAAAAGGAAATTCTACCTATAGAAGTTTTACAAGGAACTCAAACGACACCTGTGAAAAGGGTATCGGATTTTGCTGCTTTTACGGTCATTTCAGTGGGCAGCGTGTGCTTTGCAGGCAGGGTACGGAAGCATTTATGGAAGGATGACCCCACAGGGTTGGCCTGGTTCTAACCCAAGAGGGGATTTTTATCACGAAGCACACCTGGGAATTTGAAGGGGTCCCCTTTAACTCAGAACAGGACTGTGCTACACATGAAGCATCCCCAAACCATTAGCACATGAGTAATGACATGCAGGATGCCAAAAAAGAGCTTCTGTCCTTTCAAGGGCAAGTTAAATTAAACAGCAGTGCGACGATTAGGGGATCCTGTGGTCTTTTTTTTTCTGCTCAGGCAACATTCAATGATATCTAATATGGTCATCTTCAAAATGTTAGGCACGCATGGGAGAACAGAAAGAATGATGGTTTTGACTGAAGATTCTTCCCTCTCCCTTTTGTGTAGGCTGAGTTTTCCTTGCCTCAGAGGTAAATTCTGATGGACTGCTACATTTTTACAGGGCTATCCACAGCGCACTCCCCCCCAAATATTTTGCCAGTGGACTCCTAAGCAGGAGACCGACAAATAAATCTTTTGGACGGCTCCTTTGGAAGAGCGAATGCAGAAGAGAAGGCAAACTTTCTTTCTTTCCTTTTGTAAAAAATTTGGAGGACTAATTTCACAAAGCTAATGCATACCAGACAATGCAGTACAAGCCCCTCCAGGCTGCTACATGAATAAGGTCTTTCATGCGCTGCACACTGCCGCGCTTGTTCCCTGAAGTAGTGCTTTCTGGTCGCTGACCTCTCAGCTGGCACGGGCAGAGGACGCTGGACCCGGTGCCATTTGTCTGGGAGCTGAAAAAAAAAAAAAGTGGAAGTGCCCTCCCAGCTGCTCCTTTCCGCACCTCCTACCACGCACTTGGGCTGCATCTGACACTGGGGATGAAGCCGCAAGATATTCTGCAAAATTAAAAACCTCGGAGGTTGACGGGCTCAGCTGGCAGGATCCCCTAAAAGTCAGCTCTAAGCACCCCAAATTTCTGGAATCTCTCGCACTTCGGGTGTCCTAAACCCACAACACGCCGAGAACTCAGTCTGTAACTTCTCCTCATCCTGGATGAATGCTCCCGAAGTGAATCGGGCAGCAATAAGCATTTTCAAAAGGCAGCCTTTTGTCCTAGCTCCTTAATGAAGGGCAAAATAATTCCTGCTGCAAGTCACTCCTGGATGCTGTAAAGGCAGGGTTATCGATGAAGAATTGGAGCAAGGAGGAATATTTCACCACGTTAAACCGAATCGTTTCTTAGACTCCCCCGAGTTCTTCCTTACAGACAGACGTGCACGCAGCTCCTTCTGCTGCGTGTTCATCCCTGGGAGATCAAGTTTAATGAGATGAATGCAGCTGAAGAGCCCAGAGCCCTGCAAACCGTGGCATTTCCAAGAGGGACCCGGGCTCCTTCCCGTGCGCATGGTGCCCTCTGGTGCTCGTCCTTGCACAGCCGGGGGCCAGATCCTGACCGCGGGGCCTGGGCACCTCCAGGTGGCCGAGCAGGATGGCGAAAATAAGTGCTGAAAGAAATCCGCATCCCCACCGGGAGATACGCATGCAACTGGTTTTGTTTGCTTGTTTGATTGATTGCTTTTGGTTTTAATGATGCCCCCTTCCTCTTTCCTCCATTGCCCTCCCTGAGCAGTAAAGGAGGGAAGAATCCTGCACAGGCCATCAGGTGCCCCCAGGAGTGGTCTCCTTTTCCCCTGCCCTGGACGGAGGTGTGCGGGCACACACCAACAGAAGAAAATGCTCCTAAGAGCAGCAAAAGCACAAAATGATGGGAGGGTCGCAGTCGGCAGCCCCAGTCCTGTCTGGTGCCCGCTGCAATCAGTGGGTGCAGCCCAGCTGAGGCTCCTCAGCACCAGCATCACCAGTATCACCACCACCACCACTATAACCAGCACCACCACTATAACCAGCACCACCACTATAACCAGCACCCTCACCTCCACCACCACCGTTACAGGCAGCTGCCAGACGAGGTCACTCCAGAACAAGATACAGGAGATTCTCCCCTGGTGCCTTCCCTCGCCTTTTCACTAAATGAGAGACAAATTTCGCCGTAGAGCCTCAAGTGTCTCAGCGCTAGATAAATAAACAAATACAGTTTCGTTCTGCCCTTCCAGAGCACAGCAGCTGACGTTTTTTGATGGCCATTATTTCCCCAAGAGCATGATGCGTAAGTGGCACTGACTACTGAGCGTATGATCAGCACAGCACATAACAGCATCTGACTCGGGATCTTGTAATACGCAGCTCTTGGTGTTGGTTTGAGTGCTCCCAGCTCTGTCAGTTTTATTGCTGCTTTCCATCACCGCAGCGATGCCAGGCAACTGAACGTGCTCTGTGTTCTCGCACATCTCTACCAGCTTTGCTTCTGTGCTCTGGTCAGAAGAAAACTGCCCAGCTCTGGGCGCTGCTGCTGTCAGACCCCAAAAACTTGTCCCCTGTATTTGTGGAGCTGCTAACAGTCGTCGTGAAGAGCTGGGGAAAATAAGCCAAAAGGTCTGCAGCTGAGCGGTTGTCCCTTGTGTGTTCTTTTAACTTTCTTCTTTTTAAGTTAAGCCATATTGGAAACATCTGAGAGACAGCAGCTTTCACGTACCTTCTAGGATAAGTATCTTGTAAATGAGAAATCCAGGTAAACATAATTGCTTGTAAAAACGAATTGAGTTTTAATAAATGCATTTGCTTTCACTTTCTTAACGATGTCACTTTTCTTAACTATGCTCAGCTGTTTCAGAAATATCATGATTTGCCCATGAGTAATTCCATCACTTCGAGTGCCTGGCCAACTCTTACACAGATTAAAGACAGATAGCTAGGAGTACTATTGCTTGTAATACTACCAGCACTGAGCACAATACTGCCTCTAACACTCAGAGGCAAATTCAGCAAATGATTTAGCAGGCTCTTAGATCCCCAAACCCATGGCTTAGCGAGGAGCGGTGCCTATAGCACAGCCCCACGTGCCCCCTCCCTCTCCAGATCTGGCCAAGCCTTGCTCCACACAGGTAGGCTGCTGCTGCTGCTGCTTCTCCCTTGCAGAGGTCAAAGAGAAATTCTGTTGCTTTCCACTTCTCCCTCATCTACTCTTCCCTCTCTTTAAAATACAGCTTCTTCTATAATACTGGTCTAAGTTCTATTCTGACACATGCTTCTTCGCAGCCACCAATATTTGCAGTAACCTTGCAGATAGAACTGGTGTTTGATTCCTAGTGAAAGAACATTTCCTGTACCATTAGAAATTAGGGTGTACTAGAGAAAGGAAAAAGAAACCTATCGGGGAATTTGCAAAAGTTGCAAATAGAGCACCTTAGAAGACCTGCAGTGAAAGACACACAGCAGGAATTTCCAAATTTAAATGGTTGTCTCAGTGGGCGGTTCATATTACTATCTTCTTCATGATTCCTCCCTTTGTTCTAAGAAATATTTTTGCTTTTCAATAGTATGATGTTCCTGGAATTTTCTTTGTAGTGAAAATGCTTAACCTTAATGTAGAAATTATGCAGAAATTTAAGCCTACAGCTATTCAGAAATCCAGAGCAGAGAGAGATTAATTTTCTTCCTCCTTCTATCCCTCCTCATTCTTAACAAAGGTACAACTAGTCTGTTCAGACCTGTGATTTGAATGAGGAGTAACTCTAGATGTCTTGGTAAGAAAAAAATTAAGAGTCTCTCTCAGGAAAAGCCTCTCATTAATTTGTGTAACATGTTAATGTAGGAGATCTCAGTAACAACCAACCTTCCTACCCCTGGCAATATGCATCAATTAAGATGGAAATACCCCTCATTATATCGTAAGATAAAATACTTTAATCTCAACAAGTCCATGCTTCAAAGAAAGCCCCAAACGCATGCGTTAATCTTTAACACCAAAAGCTTAAAGCATTTCGAGAGGTACCATCTCAGCCCACAGAGCTGCGTTAACTTCAGCAGGAGCACTGGGTGGGAGTGCACAGGAGGCGTGATTACACACCAGTGTAAAAAAAAATACGACCTCTGTGTGTATATTTTTAAGGAGCTACACTTATTCACCAAGTCAAGAATCAGCCAGGACTTTCATAAGACACTGCTGAGTTTTAAACGCAAAGTGAAAGGTAGTAGACATGCAAATTGCTTTCTTGTAATTGGAGAAAAAGACTTTGCAATATGCAATTAAAAATAATTAAAAGTACTAAACTGTAAATCACTGTCTTGAAACAAGAATGTTGATATGGAAGTTGATTTCATGTAATTTGAACTCTGCTTTTGAGGAATGAAAACATCTTGTTGATGTTTAGTTCTTGTTTAATAGTGTGTTCTATAAAGAAAACTATTTTGCGGTGGGGTAAAACTCAATTTATCTTGCCATATTATTTTTCCTCAAGTGAAAAAAATCATGATTGAGACTAATAAAAGCACGGTAGTTGACAATGCATTGTGGTTTAACAGCTTCCTGATTACCAATTCCTTCCTGGCAATTATTTCTTCTGTGGTCTCATCCGATTAGGCAAGTCCACTTGACGTTCCTCTTCTTGAAGACACGCTTTAAAACATTTAGTAACCTACACGTTACGTAGATCAAGAATTTTGAATTGTGGCCATTGGAAGCGTTTCCAATTCACACGTTATGCTGCAGAGCACTTAACTTGCCTGCAGGACTCTGGCTTTGCAGAAACAAAAACCCACTGGCTGCTTCTTGGACACAAGGTCTCATTTAGGTATGTGACACCTGGCTTTATGGCCAAAACGTTGATAAGGCGACTGATGAAAATCAAGTTCCAATTAATATAATCCCAGGGAGAAAATATGATAGAATACGTAGCACATCATCCACAAGTTTTGTAATTGGTGAGGCCGCCGAGGAACAACTCGTGTTCTTGATTTCAAGAACGATCGTGTGTGTGTGTGATTCTATATCCTGACTTAAGCTTTAAAGGCTTTGCTCGTGTTAATATTTGTAATGCTTCATTTTTTTTCCCTTTAAAGTTCAGCACTGAGATACCCCTACATTCTGGCTGCCCCTCGCCACCGCTCTTTTTTGTTAAATGCTGCTCTTTGTACAGTATTTCGGACAATAGGCTGGGCAGACACCGTTACACCAGCGAACGAGGGCTGTGCGTACACAGCCATACCACCCCGACTAACCGATCGTACCGAATACAGCTTCCGCCACGACAAGGAGTTCAGAACCAAAAAGGAAGTTTCACCCTTTTGTTCTCATCACCGGTGTTTATTTTCCAGTGAATAAGTCTGAGCCAGAAAGCCATATAAAAATTACAGAGCTGTAAAGCAGACCAAAGGTACGTCCGTCTGTTAAAGACTGAAATCGAGCCTGGAGAGCGAGGGGTCTTTTGAGAACATGGTCTTAACAGCATTTTAAAACGGATTTGGGGTCGGTTTATGCAAGCAACAATTGTAAAATGTGTTGTTAGTAAGTCCATAAGAATGAATTCAGGGAAGGTGGAAACTGTATATATATATAACTGTAAAAATCAGGAAACAAAACTGTATTTCAGTAATACTTAAAGTACATTAAACGGTAAGAAAGTTCAAATATTTGATTTTAATGGTGTGTAACTTGATTTCACTTGGATGAACAACCTTAGCCGGCAAGATAGCGATTCTTATTAAACAAACTAATGATTTAGTTTCCTGGAAATTAGACAGTAAGATTCCTTTTCTTCTCTGCTAGCAGCTGAAATGGAGATGAAGGTATCTTTGTAAAGCATAAGGTTTTTTCCTGCAAGTTTGAAGAATGAGAATTTCTTTCAACTTCATGTTTTTAGATTATCTTAATTTATCTGTAATTAAAAAAATATATATTTGATTTTTAAAATACATACAGGATGGTTTTTCACTGGCTCAATCCTGTTTCCATCTTCATAGATATTTTGTAATGAACTGATAGCTCATCATGCTACCTATGAGACCATGTGTATATACATATATTTATGTTAACAAGGTTTTCTTTCTTTTTAAAAGCAAAAGGATTAGCTGTTTTTGTGGCATTTTTAAATACGGCATTGCTTTTATGACTTCTAGCACAGAACAGGGCAGCACAAAGACTTGAATTAGTTTAATTTTCAAGGCTGATCCTATTTTTTGAGGAGATCATCTGACAGTGATGAAAGAGCAGAGAGAAGAAAATATTATTAGTTTTCAGAACCACAAATTATCAAAGGCATGTATTTGGTACTTCATGCATTCCGAATTTATGTATTTCAGTATTAATAAGTTTTTACTGTAATAGGGGAGCTCATTAGTAACAAACAGCAGCAGAGGAGAAATACCACGGTGTACTTTTCGGCAGAAGAACAATTATGAGTCATCGCTGTGATGAAGCTAAGGGGAAAAAAAAATGCGGTTCTAGAATGTATTGAGAAAGGCACTTGCTACAAAGACATGCTAGTATCAGCATCAGGAGCTCTCTCCCAGCCTTAGGCTCTTAATTAAACATTATTTCTGCGTGTCCCCAGTACTACCACAAAAGATAGATTCCCAAGGGAGAAGGATGTGGCAAAATTATCCCATTTTCATTGCATCCCCCCAGGTTTTCAACTAGGTTTTCCTTCACGCTTTGCTCTGAGGCCCTTGCAGGAGCGTATCAGGGGAAACACACCATCACCCAAGTTTATCACACAGTTACCACACAGCTTTAAGCAAATAAACAAATGAAATCAAACTTTGTCAACTGATAGTGGTCTAACTAACAGACTCCTCCATCCTGGGGGAAATAAAATATATATTAAAAAAAATAATAATAATAATTTTAAAAATAGAGAGATTTTCAGTTTTCCTTAAGCTCCCAATATCCCTGAGCTAAAACACCCGATGGATGCTCCTCCACCAGAAGAGACCAAGAGGTCTCTGGGGTTGGGAATGTGGGAATGGTTCCAGGTACCAGGCACCTTCCTAAAGCCCACTGCACACCGCAGAGGTTTCGCTTCCTAGTGGTTCTGAAGGGTACATGATGCCAGCAAGTCTTCTGCCAAAGTCAGTATTAAAAAAAAACAAACAAACAAACAAAAAAAAAACTGTTAAAGAGAATTTATTTAAAACAAAACCCCTCCACCCTCAAATAATATCTTGAGATAGATTATTTGGAGATTTATATTTTTATATTTTGGAGAGTTCTATATTTTTATATAAATCTACTTGTGTAGAAAGTACATTAATATTTTGTTTTCCTGTAGTCTATGTTCCTTATGTTCTAACTAACAAAAAATACCAAGCAAGCTGAGAAAGAATAGCAAAACAGAATTTTATTCTTAAATACCACACTGAAAATCATCAAAAAAAAAAAAAAAAAAAAAAAGAATCTTAATACATAAACAGCCCCTTCGAAGCAGTACTGCGTGAGGTCGTCCCTCCAGACCTGCAGCTCTATCAGGCTGCAGCTGAGAGCCCCCGCATCCAGCACTGGCTCTGCCTGGAGGAGTGCCTCGTGCAGAGCTTCTTTTTCATCTACCCCAGG
This sequence comes from Clangula hyemalis, assembly GCA_963989345.1. Next base: position 1,054,394 of record OZ022454.1, read on the forward strand.
CCCGTTTTCTTTTTTCCTTTCATTTTCCCTTTTCTCGCAACCCCCGAGACGCATGATGTCTGCTACACCCGTCGGAGCCTGTGTTTCCTCCCACCCTGGGGGTCCCTGGGGATGACAAAGGGATGCGGTGAGCGCCGATGGGGCAGAGCCGGTGCCGGGCCCTGCTCAGCACATCGGGGCAAAGCCACCCCGGGGTGCACAGTTCCCGAAGACGCTTCCAGGAACCTCAAATAAGATTATTTGCGCAACTGTTTTAACGGACAGAAACTATTAATCTTCAACTAGGAGGCGAAGAGGAACTCTCATTTGCTCCCCCGCACTCATCGATACAATTATTTTATGTGAATTAGCTTTACTGCAGAACGTGCACATCAAACGCACCGTTTTAACATATTAATATAGGAAAAATACCTCTTCTTTTCCAACACAAAACCAAACATGAAGTCTGTGGTCATTTTTTTTTTCTGGAACAGAATGCTTTTCCTCAGTGCAACGAGTTCCCAGCTTTTATGTACAATGTGGTTTTCTTTTGGTTTGTTGTTGTGGCCATACATTTATTTTTGGACTCTCCCTCAGTTTTGGCAGTTAAATTTGAAGCATGACGGAAGGGTTTCCTCAATTGTTTTGGGGGGCTTTTTGTTTGTTTTTAAATGAGATACTCAAAGCAGAAACCGAAGCATGCTATAAACTTTAAAATTAAAGTTTTTATAAAAAAGCGTTCTCCAAAAGAATAAGCTATAACTCCAGTGAAAAATCTGCCAAGAGGAGTAGCACCAGAATTTTCACTGCCGCAGGCTATGCCCTGCAGAAACAAATTTGCTGCCATCCTGCTCCGAGCAGCTGCTCTCGCTGACTTTTTTTGCTGCCATCCCGTGCATTTTGCAACCCATGGGCAGCTGCTCGCTTGCCAGTCCTGCTGATCGGCGAACAGCAAATGGCGAGCGTGAGCGCATACTTACAAGTCAGGCAGCAAACCCAAGCAAAACTGAGAGCCTCAGAAAGCAGAAAAGGAAAAAAATATTCTTATAACTTCTAAACTGATCTCATTCTTTTGGTTCGGACATCTGCAATGTTTATCATTGGTGAAACTGGTATGCACATTTTTAGTGCACAGCAACTCTATTGCTGCCAAAATCAACACACGCAGTATTTCGTTTACAGTTGAATGGGGCAAAATGTTTTTCTGGATAATTCACACTACTCTGTCATACAACTCAGGGTATTTTTCACTGTTTTCCGAGCCTGCATTCCTGAGTCTATGTTCATCCACTTCCCCTTTATCACACAATACACACGAAGAAGCTCGAAAGCACGCTCCCTGAAGGCTAGGGGGTGAAGGACCCTCGTGGTGGTGTGTTCTCAGCAATATGGCTTTTTGAGCTAAGTTTCACTTGGGGGAGAAGGATAATTAGCAGTCCAAGAGCGTATGGGGATGGTTTTAGGTGAACCCCTGGTTCCACCACACACCAACAAGCAGCCTCTCTGCCCTGGACCAGGGCTCAAACAGTCCAGTGAAGGGAAGGGGCATGGTTTAAGAGGCCACAGACCCCACAACAGCGAGGTCTACATGAAATCAGGCAGAGCCACAGGAGGAGGGCGGCGAGGACTGGGGAAGCCATCAGGTAACCCCACATCCACCATGCTTCCAGCTCAAATGTGGGGAACAGGCACATAAGATGCACCTGGAGCATGAGCTACATGAAAACATACTCTTTTTTTAAAAAATTATCTATAGCTAGCTAATTTTATTTGTTTTTTTCCTTCGAGGTAGCAAAGCCCAGCTACACTCATCCTCCCTCATGCAAAACATTGGGAACTACTCTGGGGTTCGTGTTTAATCTTGTTTTTTTTTTTTTTTTTAATTGGTGGGGTGGGGGTCGGACTCGGTACTAAATTTTGCTTTTCACACCAAAACACCACGTGCTTTGTGACCAGACAGACGGACAGGCCAAGCCCCTGTGAGGAGACGGGGACCCAGCCTCCCTCAGCACAGACAAGGCAGGGGCGCGAGCAGCCGCCATTATGGAGCGACCGTTGGGGGTGGGCGGGGAGAGGGGGCGGGGCATCGCTTCAAAGCGGCCCCAGGCTTGCGCGGGACTGGGCGGGCTCGCACGGAGGGGCGGAACTGCGGCAAATCTCAGCCAATCAGCTGCAGGGACGCGCGGCTCGGCCCCTGCTGCCCGGAGCCGGGGAACCCCGTGGCTGGCGGTTTCCCGCTCTCGAGGGGCCCCGCGCGGCTTCAGGCGGGGCTGAGGGAGAGTCCTTGGGGGGAGGGGGGAAGCTCGTGAGGGGGAAGCCGCGTACAGCGTCCCTGCCCCGGAGGGAAGCGATAATAGTGGAAATAAGGAGATAAGAGCCCACAGGGATGGCATAAGGGGGCTGGAAAAGCGATAAAAGGGGCAACAAAAGATGAGGAAGCCGCCCAGCCGGCCTCCAGCAGGACTCGCCTTCACTGCGACAAAATGGAGGACAGCAGGGCCCCCTGGGGCTCTGCCGGAGCTGGGTGCGGGCTGGTGCGCTGCCAGCCCTCAAGAACAGCCCCTTGGCCAGCCGTGGGGAAGGCTTCCCCTCAGGGAGGTGGCCGCAGGGGCCGTCCCGCATTTGGGAGCCGAGGCAGGGAGGAAGGTGGTTTGGTGCAGGTCACAGCAAGCTGCTCGCCTCCACCAAAGCGAGCCCACACCCGCCCCTCGCCTCGAGTTTTTGCCTATTTTGAAGGCATGCCTACACAGCACCAAGTTTCCTCTCAAGCTCCGTTGTCGTGCGTGTGCCAGAATGATGTAACTCGGGTTTAGTTTGCATAAAACCACCCATATCCCCCCAAAGTAGGCTAAACTTCCACTGTTAAAAACAATCCTAAAGCTTCGCTTTGCCCGTTTGCCCTTGCTCCAGTGGGCAAATTGCTCCGTAGGGAGCAAGCGCTGATGGAAAGGCAACTACTTACCCTTCCCACCCCCCTTTAAAAAGAAAAAAAAAAAAAAACACACAGAAAACCACCCATTTCTTGGCTAATCACTCATCTGGTAGAAGAAAAGCCTGTTTAGTTACTAGCTTTCTCAAGTGTGTCCAGGGGATTTTTGCCAAGAATGCTGGACTAATCCCAAAATAAAAACAATGCTATGTCTAGCTGTATAGGAGAAGCAGCTCTTCCCCCCCTTATTTTTTTTTTTTAAACATTGTTCTTGAATGAGAAGTAATTTATACACACCAAGGCAGCTACTTTGAAGGAACAGCGTTAAGCTTGCGGCTCGGGCTGCCAGACACATCAAGTCACCATTTCTGAAGAGCAAAATGCAGTCTCTAGATTTTCAGTTTTGTTTCTTAAGACTCGCCAGACTTGTATAACTAAACTACACTCAAATAGTACGGATTTATAGAGTATGCAAAAGCCCTGTCAGCTCCAACGCTCATTTCTGTACTAAACTCATCTGGAAACACTAAGTGAGCCATGCAAATATCACCATGGGTTGTACATTGCGTCCTTCCTCGACCACGGCAACGTTACCAAGACCTCCAATACCATAAGTACCATCTCTAACCCCACGACACACGGTTCTGGAGGCTCTTCAGCAACTAAAAAGACAACAGGAATGAATGGTTACCTCTTACTCCGTTCCTGAAGACGGATGGTATTCTCCTCTTCACAGCTGTACATACTAAAAGAAGTAATCCAATACAATAGTCTCAATTTATTTGAAATAATTCAGTTTGAAAACTTTTTAATTTAAAATTTACAGCACACGTGGGGAGGAAACATGTTTTGTTACAACTAAAAGTTATCAGAAGAGTGCTGCAGGGTTGTTTTCTTTAATTTAACACTGTCATGGCTTTATTCAAAACACAGTTGCACAAAATCTGTTACTCCAAAGTTTAAGGAAAGAGTTTGATAAGGAACCAAAACACACTATATACATACTGCCATACAAAGAGCATTAAAATAGGACAAAACCTCTACAAAATATAAAACCCACCCTTACATATTTGCATGAAAAGACCACCCACCAAGCAAAAAAGTTTCAAAAGTTATCTGGAGGCTCTGTATTATTTATTCTTAAAAAATGCTATGCTGTTTAATTGCATGCCAAGCTGACAAATATGAAACTCTACTTAGATGGTAACGCTGAGGAAAAGACAAAATTACTTAGGAAGTAAGTTTCGTGTGAGGCTCAGTTTCTGAGATGTAGCAGCCGACGCACTACACTGCAAGTTGGCTTTAGGAAGCGGTAAGTTTGCATATCTTAGGGAAAGTCTGCTAACCCCTTCTAAGTTCATTTTGTTTTGTCACATTAGCTCATTCAACGTTAAAATTGGACTTGTTTACTGAAACAAGACCAGTTCTGAAATCATTTTAATTCATCAAAATAGTAAGTGTTTCCATTGAAAACTAATTCTATATGCATCAGTAAGAGATAGTTAAGGAAAACCCTGATAACGAAGTCCTTTAAAAGTACACGCTTATAAATAAGTTTTCAATCATTCGCTGAGGCTAAAAAAATATAGCAAAAAGGATGGGAAAACACTTCTCTATCTCAAAGCTGAACACAAAGCAACTGCCTTGAACACAGAGCCTCCATGACAAGATAGGATGTGCACTTACCTAAGGTTTCTATTCATTCAGTATTCATACACAAACACAGGAACTTAGATTGTGGTTGCAAATGTAGTTTTACCACTACTTCTCTAGTGTCTTTACAGATATTCATTAAAAAAATGCAAAACTCATTTAGTCAGTTTATTCCCAAGCATATTGCCATCTGCCTGACTCATTTCATTCAGATGCCTTTAATGGCTGGCTATGCTTTACAGCTACATGAGAAACTATGATTTAAGGCTCTATTTGGGGGGAAAAAAAACACACACACAAGAAATTGGGCTTCGCAGAACTTCAACCCTGCAGTATCTAAACTTGATTTAAGAGCTGGAAGTCACATTTAAAGTCTGCTAGTGTGTGAAATACCTTATTAAATATTCACAAGTAACCGATCTATGGGTGACTGACTCTTACTTAGGTCCAGGAAATCTCCCTCTTCCCCACCCTTGGTGTCTTCCCCAGTTTAATGACAGCTATTGTCAGCCAAGACAGATATAAAAATAAGTCTCTTGAATAAAGCTGTGTGTGATATTTGGTTCAGTACCTACGTGAAACAATGTAAATTAGTTTTATATCAAGACTACTGCTTTAAATCCAAATCGTGACTGAAAGAGGAATGCTGTATGTTTGAAATTGTTTCGCAGTGGCTCAAATAGAAAACATGAATCCCTTGGGGCAGAATTATTACGACCTGTTGGTCACAACCAGGCTGCCAGAAAAAAGCTTGTCTGCATGTCTCCTGCACTTGCCACCAACTTGCAATGGAACAAGTTTCTGCAGCCGTTCTACATATATATATAAAAAAAAAAACACTAATCTATTAATTAGTATTATACATGGACTTGAATGTTTTAGCTACAACCAGATTAAAAAATTTAAAAGGTGACCTGCAAAGAAAGACTAACTTATGTGCACCTTTCCCCCTTCAATGATTCTAGAAAAGGGTAAGGGGGGGTTGTTGGAAAAGTGTGCTTGAAGGAGTTACCCGTTAACTTCTGCATTAGAAATGCATATATTTTATAGCCAAGCACAAGGATTGTTGCAGAATTTCTGAAGTGACAATGCAAGAGCTAAGTGAGTGAAAGTTTAACCAAGGCTTTCTGCAAAAATGGTTTCAAGCTATGGATTATTTGCTTCTGTTACTATCTGCAGCGACCATGTATTTTGGAGAAAAGTTTAAGGATTACAACCCTCTCCGTTTGCCAAGATACATTCTTGAAGGCATCCCTGGCAAACACTGAACTTCTGAACAAGCAGGAAAAAAAAAGATCTTCTGAAACCCACTTAGGCTTTGCAATGCTAACATGCAAAACAGGGTAGAAGACTTTAAAAGTTACAGGAGTCACCTTTTAAAAAGCTGAAATCAGTTGTAATCTAGTTGTTGGTTTCTAACAGAATCCCTGGCGAACTCAGACTCCAGTCAACTCCTCATTAGAAACAGACCTGAACTTGCCAGGTAGCATTTCTGAGTTCAGCTTTTTAAGTAGAAAAACTTTAAAACCTTGAAGGAAATACATGATATTAAATCCATGGGAGATGGGTGTTTTAACTCTGGGGAAATGATAACCAACACAGCAAGCTTGTATAAAATTAAAGAGCTCCAAACAAAACTCTAGGGGGAAAACCTGACAATGGCTTCAGTGACTATAGGGCTGAAAATTGTTTTCTACATATAGGCTCACTACCAGGCTATTTATTGTATCTTATTTGGAATGATAAAAAGGGCAAGAATAGTAAAACCACACTTCTCCTATAAAAAGTTAACATATCTTCTGTAGGGACATCTATGGTACATGGAGACATACAGATCTGCATAATCACTATTGCGTATTCTGTAACTTAAGAGTCTGGTCCTACTCGTGTCTATAACAAATTAATCATCCTCTTCCTCGCCTTCATCTTCAGGGTCTCGTTTCCTCTTCTCCCCTCGAATACCCTCTGCTAAGGAAAAGAGGTATGGCATAGATCTCATTAGATTCTCTTCAGACATCACAAACAACGTTAAAGCATTTAGAAAAAGGCAATGGAAACAGATTGCTGGTTGCAGTTAATGCATTCACCACTGCAACATCCCCAAGTTGCTCATGGCTCTCAAAAAAGATCAGTTTGCATTACCCTGAATAATTCACGCAGGCCATATTCAACCAAATACAAGCTAAGCACGTGATGTTCCATAAGGAATTATAAATACACTTCATATTGGTAAATGTTTGTTAACATATATTTAAATACCATATCCATTTTAGTTCTTTTTTTTTTTTTAATCATTTCCCTGACTTTCAGTTTTCAAAGGTGCGTAAACTCCACCCAAAACCCATCAGCTCCTGTCGATACCAAATGGAAACTGCTCTGTTCTCTCTCTCCAGTTGATCAAGTGCTCCGAGCATCTTGCATAAAAATCTTTCAGCTTATTCTTAGAAATATGCCTAATTCAGTCAGTGGACTGTGCGCTCTTGTGGTGAAATCATGAAATGCAATTTCGTCAAATCTAATAGATTTATTTTCCAGCAGTCATTTCCTGGCTAATTAGCCATCCTGAGCGCCTACTTTGTTGTCTTAATAGATCTGAACGCTGCATTTGTACAAAGTGAGGAACTTTGCATCGCTGCTGCAGAATTTCAGTTTTTCAAGCACAAGATGCATCTCCCCAAACTGCTCCATTAAGCCGAGCATACAAATCAGGGGGGGACTAGTCTAGCGAGAAACTTTAAAAATCCCAGGATTCATCTGCATTTTACACAGCCACGGAAGAGGGCTTCAGGACTACAAGGCAACACACAACTCCGCAGCTGTGGATAGCTTGGAGATTAGAACATAGATGCTAACCATTAAAAAAGTGCAGTTCTGGAACAGTCTTCTAGAACCAAAAAAAAAAAGGGAAAAGCCAGCTGATTTTAAGATGAAGCTTGATACTTTTAGTTTTGAAAGGACTTCAGCAACCAGTAATAGCATGGCAGTCCTACCCAGTGCTAACCTCACCACTGGTAACACAGATGCACACAAGAGGGTAACCCCTCCTGCCGCCCACTACGCAGAATACCCCGGTATCTGAGCAAGATTCAAGATGAAACCTTCTGCAATACAGCAATTCCTGCTCCAGTCCGCCAGAGCAGACTAGGAGCTTCAAACGTAAGGCTGGGCCTGACCCTGAAAGGCTTCCAAACCTCAAACCACGTGGAAACACAGAGCGAGTAACGCGTTTGTCCTGTTTATTTTCTCACAGCTCCTTTTTAAGTATTAAACGATAAAATTAGTTATTGTATGAAAAAAGGACTCAAGTAACCCAGTGCTTGCAAACAGAACATCTGAAAACTAGCAAAGGAACTGCATCAGCCCACAAGAACGCCGCTTTTTCAACATCAGCTTTCTACATGATATCTTCTTAAAGCAGGATGCCACACATTGGCTTTTTTTTTTTTTTTTTGCAAGCTTTCAACTATTTCACGTCTGACACAGGGACTGAACGCAGTGAAATTAAGAAGTTACAACCACGGATAAAAAGACTAGATAGAAAAAAATATGAGGCTGAATGTGTAAGCCACCAGACGGTGTACTGGATTGAGCTTGCATCCTAGGAGCTGCCTCTAAATTGAAGGTTTCACTCTTAGTTTGACAAAGGGAAAAGATCCAGCTACTGCTGCTGCTAGGGCTTCGCCAGGGAAGCCTCTGTTGCGTTAAATAAAATATTTTAATGTATTTTGAATGGATGTGACACTCGCAAATTACTAGAGGACTTACCTTCTTCCTCCTCATCACCTCCTTCTTCAACATAGTCGTCATCATCATCTTCATCCTTTAAGAAAATGGTGAAATACTTTTAAAATTGCAGTGTACATAAGTTTGGCTGAAATGCTGATCCTGAGCAGAAATTCAAAAAACAGCAGAACAGTGAATATCTTCACAAAATCATGGTTTCTATGCCAAATGAAGTAAGTAGGTGGGGGGGGTTGTATTTTTATTATTTTTTAAGCTCATTGCTGAAAAAAACATAAAACAATTGACCAGCAGAAGCCCCCAGCATTAAACAGTGGTGCAAGATCTTTGTTCTACTGGCACATCAAGCCTCGAAGACAGATTTATGTCTCATTTTCATACGCATCTGGCTCCATCAAATTTTATACATAGGGTAATGGAACAAGACAAAATGTAAAAACATTAAAGGGCCCATCTGACACTTGCCCTGAGAACACAGGAATTACAAACCACTCTGGAGTAATTGACTGCAATTAGAATGGGACAGGATTTTGCTTTCCAAGATGGCAGACTGGAACTCTTTCTAGTTCTGGTCTGGAGACAACTCTTTTCTTTCAGCTCTTCACACAGCCCCTTGACCGCCACCTGTTTCTTCTCTAAATAAATACAAAATTCAAACTCAGCATCTGGTTTTGTTGCACCATCATCAGAGGAGTTGAGAGCTGTGGCACTTCGAACACCTTCACAGCTCCCCGTGATTATTCCTAGCCACCTACCACACGGAGCACATACACTATAGGCCGTGTAAATAATTCCCAGTATTCCTTCATCACACATTGTTCATGTTCACAAGAACATCCCAAGGGCTCAGCTTCAAAACAGACTTAATTTTAGCTCCATGAATTGCGTTACAGCTTCCTAACACTACAGAAGACAGCAAATCGTTAAAAGAGCCAAACAAGGAACACCAAAGAAAAGTTAGCATTGAGATTTTCTGCACATCCGCTGCAAACGCAGCTGCTGTGATGTAAACTGTTATCAAAAGTAAGAGGAAAGGATGTGATGCCCGGTTTTTGATCTGAAATTGGAGACTCCAATCCACGCCGGATGCATTCTCCAACTGAAACCCTTGGAACCATCGAGAGGACTGAATCGGGGCTCCTGGGTTTTGCTTCTGTGAAGCAACCATTTCTACATGACCAGCTTATTTCTGCAAGAACCCATCCGTAACCTAGGGTGTTTGTTTTCTTATTGAGCGTGTTTGTTTTCTTATCCTAGCTTAATATTCCTCCATTGACTTTGAAGCACAGTATCCCCTAGGATCTTTTAAGTGATATTTTTCACAGCTTTTCAACGCTACCGCTAGGAAAGTTTTCAAGCGAGTACATAGGAAAAAAAAACACAACAGTATTTATTACAGAAAAAAAATAATGACTTTTCCTTCGTTTCATCTTACTTGAAGTATTGGTGATGTGATCCAACCTCAACCTTTCTGCATGATTCCACGTTGTTGCTGCATTCTCTTCTTTTACCAGACTAACATAGCTTCAGTTTTCCAAATTAAGTTAATTTATTCTACTTTATATTGCTATTTTGACAGTTTAATTGGTGGTAGTGCAAAGTTCCAAAACGTTAGGGAAAGATGATGCTTTAGTTTACAGAGAATAAAGAGGCTCTGGCATCCTGCAGCCCTAAGGGGTGGATAGAAGCGAGGCACGTTTGGGAAGTCAGCCAGAAGCACCTTTGTACCTGACAGCCACCGCTCACGTCCAAGCCACCGCCTCCTATTTCAGCGACAGCAACATTCGCCCTAAAAATATCTCCCTGCATCTACACCACACTCAGTGCCTGCACGTTTACATTAACACAGAAGTCTGTATGCAGTTTCTCTTCATTTCTTGCATTTGGAAGAGTTGGCTAACTTTACCTGAATCTCCTCTTTCATCAGGTAGGAAAGGCCAACTTCCTCCTCCTCCTCCTCGCCTTCCCCCAAATCTGAACCTCCATCATCTTCATCATCTTCCTCTTCATACTCTCCTGGAGGACCAGCTTCATCCTCATCTTCATCATTGTCGTCTTCATCTCCTTCTGAAATGAAAGACACGCTCATATATATATATATATGCTAAAAATTAAATTTCATTAACTCCTCTTTATGCAAGTTAATATATGCCAGGCCAAGCTAGCTGTAACTTTTTTTTTCCACAGGGTTATTTTTTTTTTTAAATGCAGGTAATGTGGGAAACGAGTATGATTTAAATAAAGTTAATTTTGTAATTTTTTCGCCCTTGAAGAAAGGCTACCAACTTTTTTACATCACGAGCTTCAGGCAACATTCTCGATGCCTGAAGCAGCTGCGTATGCAAACTCCTGCAAGGGAGATGAAATTTAGTCGATGGAAGAGAAGCTTGTCTGTAGAATCAAACCCTACAAATATTTAAAGGCAAAACCAGCACAACATATTACATTTATCTGGTTTTTAATCACTCGCTAGTAACTATGAAGCACCTACGGTTGCAAAGAGCTGATCTCTCATTTCTTTTCTGTCTGGAGCACAATCACATTCACAGTTGCAGCGATGTGAATTAGAAGAAGTGACAAGGTGACTGAACACTTCAATTCAGTTTCCAGTTAAGAGCCTATTAATCAATTTCCCACTACGGGGTTTATTTTCACATTCCAGGTACAGACACTTGGCTTTCACCAGGCTGTTTTAAGCGCAGACTTCCAAACTTTGATGCGTGACTACTACTTGGCAGCAGCAGCTACTGGCTAACGACTTAAGGGCAGGAGAAAACACTGAGAAACCCGTCATAAACAGGTAGAACCCAAATCTGGCTAGTTTTTTCTCTGGGTATCTGGATGTGTGTGTGACACTGCACCGTAACGGCAGCCCTGTCCTATTTGCTAGCAGCATTTAGACACGTTTTAGCTATTTTCTCCTTACAGCTTCGACTGTGTCAGTCATCTGCTGAGCCAAGGACGTTCACAGAGGAGCACACATGCCCCATCCCTGCGATCGCATCAAGGCGGGACTCGCAGCCAGGCGCTGACAGACCCGTACCTAAGGGTTTCACTTGGAATCTAACAACGGGGGAAAAACACAGGAATAGCCTCATCAGTGATTAGGACTGAGGTCAGATCAAAAGGAACCCTAGGGTTTTCATACAGAAACCTCTACTGTGGGATGGGACTGAAACCATCGCCTTCATCTTACACTTCTTCCGTGGGCAGAAACAGTAAAACCAAGTTTTTCATACAAAATAACCTATTTGTCCCTTGGCTTTATAACAGTGGTGCTAAACTGAGTTACTACCAGCAATAATGTATTTTGAGAACGTTTCTATCTTTGCAACAATATCTTTACTCATGTTTCCTTACACTTAAGAGGCTTTCGAAAGAGCACTCAAACCTTTGACATCAGTTTCCCTTCCCTATAAGTGGGTTAACACCAAACGCATTCCAGAAGCATGCCTCAAGAACAAGAGCCCAGGATGATGCTCAAGCATTCCCAAAGTCCCATGCCCCGTGCCACGTTTACGTCTTTATTACAGTAAGCTATTTCTATCCACAGTTGATTTCATGAAGTTACCCTCATCATCCTCATCTTCTGAGTCCGGCGCCTCATTATCTTCCTGATCAAATCCGTCTAGGTACGTGATTTGCTGAAGCAGATCAAAAATGCTGTCTCTGTAATCCTCAAGGTTTGTAATCTCACAGCTGAACAGGTCAAGGCTCTTCAAGTTTTTAAGGTTTTGCTGAAAATAAATGAAAAGGTTTTTTTCCCCCTCCTCTTCTTGATACAACCACATGGTACCTCAAGGTATTAGTGCTGCCGTACCCCAAATGCAGTTAACCACAGCCAGGTACAGGATTTATTTTATCCCCATCCTTTCCTGTTCAGTATTTTGCTCCCCATTTGGTACAAACTTCAGTTCAACGTTTGGTTGCAGTAGCTAGATCTGCAAAAGCATTCTCACAAGGAATTCAACTCCACAGCATGCCCTACACATCCATGGAGCACCAGACCACCACGTACACACTGTGCAGCACATATTTGGGGTTGGTTTTTGTTGGTTGTTTGTTTGTTTTTTTTCCATAGCCTGCTTTTGTTCACGCAGCCATGGGCAAAAACTTAGCTCCAGCAGCCTTTCAGTAAACAGTTTGAGTAATTTAATTACAGGCATCTTGCGAGGAGCAAGCAAGAGGCACTTGGTAGGATTTATAATGACACTACCAAATTTGCTTCCCGAGCAGGAACAATTAGACAACCGATCGTGATTCTTCTCACCTTCCCGACTTCACACACACACAGAACGAGCCACCTGCACGGCTTGGCAAGCAGCTAAGATCAAAATAAAAGCGTTTCTTCTGCAAAGCGCTGGAACCATGCTACTTGCTCTCCTAACCGCTAGGTTAGAGCACTGCGAAAGCAGGCAGAGAACCTCGGAGAAGTTTTACAAGTACGCAGGCTGTACCAAAATCCTAATAAAAACCAGAACGCTGCCAAAATGGGCGCACAGATCGGGGAGTGACAGACGTCGGCAGCTCCCTCCCACGTTTCTGTAACCTACTACTTGCGCTGTTCAGGTATGTTCCTAGCCAGCCGCCTCAGACACACATCCTAATCACTTCACAGTTTAATGAAAGCTTATATTTTGTCTAATAAGCAACTGCCGTATCTTCCCAAACGAACACAAGAGGATTAGCAACGCGTAACTTGGATACTCTTCTATCAAAGACAAAACAGAAGCTCAAAAATCTCTTGCTCGGTACATCCCATTACTAGCAGAGGAGGAATTTTACAGCGCTACGTTTACAAGGACTGTCTCTAAAAAGCATGACATTGAGTTAATCAAGTCGGGACTGGCTGGAATACTGACAAACCTAAAATACCAGGGTCCTCTCAGCTGAGACGGCAAGGGAAAAATACAGAGAGAACATAAGACAGGTAAGAAAGGAAACTTCATTACCCCCTGTTTTCTGTTTCATTTCTCCTACTTAAAAAGGTGCCTCACATGCAGCCCTTGCAGCTGTTTCTACCGCTCTACTGCAGCCATTTATTGATTAAAAAACAGCATTTATTACTTTTAAAGCCTCAGTTTGCCCCCTCTCGCTTCATACTTACAAGAGCTTCCACAGTGCCGAGATCTTTGATTTTGTTGCCACTTAGATTTAGATATGTGAGATTCGGACACCTTTCCGCAAGGACCTCCAGGCCTCCTGAAATGATGTTGTCGCTCAGCTCCAGCTAGCGCACAGGGAAAGCGAAGTGATTAAAGGGCTGGCTTCTGAAAAGGTCTTTAAGTTTACGCTGATAATTACAGAAGTACTCCTTAGATACCCAAACCTGTGAAATCTCAACTTTTTGGCCGGTAGAACACAAAGCACTGGGACTCGCAGCACTCCCTCAGCACCCAGGGACACGGCCACCCTCTACCCCTTTCCCAGATGAGTGTTTACCACTCTAGGAGTCATTGACCAAGCCCAATTTGGCCATAATTAGCTAGAAGAACTTTATCTGAACCCTCATAAGGCAGCCTGGGCTATACACGAGCCCCACGAGGAGCAGCCCAGGGCTTTTCCTTCCCCACTCACGCCTCCTTGGCAGGTGAGGGCCAACACCTACCTTTCGGAGCTTGCTCAACGTGGGAAGCTTGGCCAGCGACGTCAGCTGGACGTTGGCCATGCTAAGAAACTCAAGTTCTTTGAACGAGTCATTCAGGCCTTCGATTTCCCCGTTGCTGGACCGGCAGTTATCAAGCACCAACTCCGTCACCTTCAAACAGGATATCGAGTCACTCGGCAGCTGAAGGAGCGCCGCTGAGCCGCGCATCGCGCCCAAACCACGACCCGAGAGCCCCAGCTCGGCCCCCAAAAACCAGCAGGGGAGGAGCAGCCTCGGTGTTCGAGCACCTGGGCTTCAGCTGCTGGCGTGGAAGGTGGCAAAAATGCCACCACCACCCGGTTCCTGCCCTCAATCGGGGCAGGAGCTGTCGCTGCTTTCACACCCGAGCAGCCCACCAGCTCGCTCCTGACTTCCACACATTTATTTGTGCGATTTGAATCGTTAAAGGCGTTCGGTTTCGTTCGGGATCCAAAACCTCCTGGCTCCGGATTATTTTAGCAGCGAGCTCCGCAGGTTAATTAAGCCCAATTAAATAACTTCCTCGTGCCGGTGCCGCTAAAACAACCAGATAATCAATGCAGGTCGCACGCTTCGAGAAGAAGTAACGAGGAGCAGCTAATTAATTTAAAATCATCTCATCCTTTGTGGAGCACACCCCTCGTTAGGAAGGACATTAATAAGGCCACCGTCCCCTCCTCCTGCACGCTTTCAACTACAGCAACCTGAAGGCTGCCTCCTCGTGCTGCAGGAGCATTTGTCAACTTCACGTGGAGTCCCAGCATCCCGGATCCCAGCACCAACGTGGGTTTCCTCCGGGACCAGCACCCCGGAGCCCTGCAACCTTCCCAAAACCTCCAGCAGGGCAGAGGGGGCCCCGATGCCTCCGGTGGTGCAAACCCAGGCCTTTAGCGCTATCTGCCCCCAAGTAAACCCACCGAGGCACGTGCTGGCGAGCCTGAGCAACGCTCGCAGGCACTTTTGTGGATTTCCCCCCCCCCCCCAGATTTGGTCGGGCTCTCCCTGCAGCTCTGGACTTTACTCCTGGGGCGAGCGCATTGCACCGCTCCGCAGCGTCCTCGCCGCCCTCCACGCAGGGGCATCCCCGGGCCCACGGCCCCGAAAAAGCAGCTGGGGAAGCCGAGCAGCAGCCCAGGGCTTCGGCCCAAACGTTGAGGGTTTTAAATTTGTATTTTTATTATTATTATTTTTTTTTTTTTAAAGACGCTTCCTTAGAAATGGGAAGTTGGAGGGAGGGCGCAGAGCACGGCGACGCCGCTCGGGACTTTCAGCAACTCGCTGCGGAGCCGGAGGGGGCTCAAAGCCCCGATGGGGGCTCGCAGCTGGGACCCCCCCACACCCCAAAAATAGTACCCCAAAAAAAATCCCCCCCCCCCCAAAAAAAAACTCCCCCTAAAAAACACAGCCCCGGAAAACATCCCCCTCCCAAAACGAGCCCGGGGGTCGCAGGAGGTGGCCGGGAGCTACCAGGGAGGGCAGGAAACGCACAGAACAGCGGGGGGAGAATAAAAATTGAAAAATTATACATTAATAGGAATAACGAGGGGGGGGAAGGATGTCATTTAAGATGGACTCGGTGCGGCTGTGCCCTGTTTACGACAGCCGCGCACACGCAAGTTCAGCCCGACGAGGCGAATGGGGGGGGGGGGGAAGGAACATTTAAAAAAAAAATAATAAATAAACAGCGTTAATAAAGAAATAAACCCCCCCCCGGGGCACCAACTGGGGAAAGTTGGGGAGGCGGCCGCGAGCCCCGACCCCCCCCCAAACCCCCCTCAGCAAACTTCGGGGGGCGAGAAGCGGGGTCCGGGGGGGGGGGGCCCCGCCGCCTCCTTCCCCCCCCTCAACCCCCCCAACCCGGGGCCGGCTCCTGCGCCACGGCTGACCCAGATTCGGCGGCGCCGAGGGGGGAGCGAGGCCGGGCCCTCCCGGCCCGGGGCCTCCGGGGAAGGCAGCGCGGCCGCCCCCCGCCCCCCCTGGCCGGCCGCTCACCTCCTCCGGCGCCTGGTTCCTCAACTCCAGGTTGATGCGCTTCTTCATCTCCATCGCCCTCCTCCTCCTCGGCCTCCTCCTCCTAGCGGCCCCGCGGCGGTGAGGGAAGGGTGGCCCCGGCGCTGCTGCTGCGGCCGCCGCCTACGAGGGAGCCGCGTGTGGGCAGGGGAAGGCCGCGGGCAGCCGCCGCCGCCGGCCCGCTCCGCGCGCAGCTCCGAGCCCTTCAATGGCCGCTCGCACACTGAGCCTCCATGACATGGCGCACGGCGCCCCCGCCCAGGGGCGGGGCTTCCTCGGGGCTACCGCCTCCCTCATTGGCCCCGCGCCGCCGCCGCGGGGAAGCGGCGCGCGATTGGCTGGGGGAGCTGTCCGTCTGGCGGCGCGGCGCTTTAAAGGGGGCGGGGGCGGCGAGCGCGCGCGCGGGAACGGCGCGCGCCGCGGGGTTTGCGGGCGCGGGGCGGTTGCACGCGGGGCTTGGGGCTTTGCACGCGTGTTCGTGGCGTTCTGGGGGCTTTTGCATGCTTTACACGCGTGTTCCGTGGAGGAGCGGCCTACCGAGGGGCCGCGCCGCAAGCCGCCTCGTGCACGTGGCTGTTCGCTCGCCCGCTTGCGCGCGGGGAGCGTTGCACGTGGCGGGGGGGTCGCAGGTTTGTTTGTCCACGGGGGAGCGTGGCACGCGTGGGAGGTTGCAAACGGGGGGCTGCGTGGCCCGTTGCATCGGGCACGAGGGTGTTTGGGGGGGGGGTTGCACGAGTGTTTTTGCAGCGCTGAGGCACGGTTCTGCAGCTGAGGGGTTGCGTGGACGGTTGCACAAGGGGGCTGCGGGCTGGGGTTTGCAGGGCTGATTGCACACGGGGCTTGCAGGTGGGCGCTTGCACGTGCTCTGGTGCCTGAGGGGTTGCGCGCAGGGTGTTGCATGCCCGGTTGCATAAAGGGCTGCAGGCGGTTTTGCACGGTGGAGGGCCGCAGGTGGCGTTTTTGCACGCTTAGTGAATTGCAGGGGGGGGGTCTTTTGCACCTAGGACCTTGCACGGGGGGTTGTGCAGAGGGTTTTGCACGCCCAGTTGCACAGAGGTTTGCACGCTGGGGTTATACCCTCTGCTGGTGGTTCCAAAGGGAGGCGGGGTGCGGGGGCTGCGCCTTTGCAGCTTCGCTGTTGTGGCAGAGCTGCTCTGGTGCCTCCTCTGCACGTGCTGTAACAGCAGGAGAGGCAAATTGCAGCTGCCCAGGAGAGCCTTTAGGCGTTAAACTTCTGCAGGGATCCCCTGGAAAGCTGAACCCAACCATGCATCCCTTGCTGCCTTTTAGCCCGGTCCCACAAGACTAAAGCCTGCGTGAGAGAGCTCAAGGAAAACTTTGCCAAATTGCTGGCCCTGCTTAAAATTTGGGTGCCTTCAGCAGCTGATGCACAGCAAGCTCCTCCCCAGCGAGAGCTGCTTGGGCCTTGCAGCAAAGGCTGCAAAAATGCCCCGTTTGGGTTCATTGGCACAAAAGCAGCTCTGCAAATACACTGGGGAAAGGTAGATGCACAAGCAGACGGTGACCTGGTAAGTGACAGCGTAATTCTTTAATTTCAAGGCACAAACACACAGGTGGATATACTGTCTGCACATCTGGAAAACTTCTTTGCTACTTTAAAAAATAAAAAATTCTATATTTTAAGGCCACGGGAGGTGTTGATGTCCAGCAGTGGAGCCACCGAGTTCCTTGCCAGGCTGAAAGCACTGCAGCAGCGGAGCTGCTCCAAGTATTTGTGTGTTGATTCCCTCGGCTTCGAGGCACAAATAGCCCCAGACGCTTTGGCAGCCGAGCATCTGAGCAAAACCACGGGAATCTCTGCTGGGAGGGGAGAAAATATTTCCCGGTTCAGGCATTGCAGGCTTTTCCTCTCCAGTTGTTGAGAGCTTGGCCAGTGTGTTCCCATATTTATCTGAGAAGGGGTTAAAAATGTGGTCAAAAGGACCCCATCTTGCCAATTCTTCCAACATATTTGGTCTGGAAGGTATTTTTATTTAGCGGGTCAGAAGCACGCAAACACACCCACTTATGGAACAAAAACCCTGGCTGGATTTGCTGAAGAGGGCAATCCGTTGCAGTGGCGCTCAGGGTGCAAAAGGCCGAGCATCACTTTGCTGGAAATCAACTTTTCTTTGCAACAGCTGATATTGAAATGCTTTAAAAGACGCGATTCCCTTGGTGCAGAAATAAAAGCTCATCGGGGAGCTGGGGCAGGATTTAATACCAGCTGTCTTGTCAGCATGGCAACTTTCACCTGTTTTGGGACCTTTCCTGGAAAAGGCAGCAGGAAATGAGTGCCCTGTGTGCAAGGGAAGGAAATTCCTCGCAAGGGAAGGACGGGAGAATTGTGCTTTTTGCCTCAGCCTCACTTTTGCCCCCTGAAAACGCTTTGGGACCACGGCGTCAGCATCGGTTTTGTGCATTCGTAACTAATGAATAATAAATAATAAATGCAGGAAACGGGGCTCAGCCCTCGCCACGGCGCAAAGCAGCGCTGCCTTCCCAGAAATGCCATCCTGGCTGTCAGCAGCTTTCTGCAAAGCCCTGAACCCAGCACATCCCCGCTGGCCCTGTGGAGGGCAGCTTCGAGCTCCTCTTGCAGCTGCGTGCACGTTTTGGGGTGCACAGCTGCTTTTTTTGGGGGGGTGAACCCCTAGTGGGGTGCTGAGCTGCCACTAACCCCCCTTTTTGGGGCTGGGGGTGTGCAGAAAGCAGGGTCACAGATGCCGGGAGGTGGAGGTGAGGAGCCCCAAAGCCCCCCCAGCCTCCTGGTTTGGGGTTTGCTGCTGCACCCGTGTCGTGCCACGGCTCCTCCAGGAGGCCGATAAGGTTGGAAAACCCAGCGGAGACCTTGAGAGCCCTTCTGGTTTCTTCCTGCGCAGAGATAATTGTGAACGGTTCTCGAAAACGGAGGGAAATCCTCTTTAGCCTTAAAGCTGCTTAGTGCATTCAGGGGCCGGGAGGCAGAGCCGAGCGGGGCACGATCGGGGTCCGGGGGTGAATAACGGGGGAAGCTTCAACCTCCTGCTGCAGCCACGGGGCTGGATGGGCTCTGGGTTTTCCTACGGGGGAGAAACTCCTGCAGGCGTCCCGAAGGGAAAGGATTAAATGAACGCTGCACGGTCTGAAGGTGCCCCGGTGCGTGCCCTGCATGAGCCATGGCTCCCGTGATGGAAACCCCAGGATTTTCCTGCGACTTGCGGCAAGCTGCACGGTGCTGTGTTGGGAAGGAGGCATCTGCAGACTCTGCTAAGTAACGTCAGCTTCCAGGAGGCTGCAGGGCCCCTTCCAGCCCTTTCTTTGCCCGTTTGCCACCAGCTGGCAGAGAGCTGGCGCCTCCAGCTGCGCGGTGCAAGCCCTGCAGGAGCCGTTCGTTGCGGTCAGCACCCGTCTCGTGCGGTCGTGCACGGCGGAGACAAAGTCAATTGTTTGTCACTTTATTGGCAGGAGTTCATATTTACAACAGAATAATAGGAAAGAGGAAAGAACCTAGGCATTACAGAGCTCCTCGGTGTTTGCACAGCTTTTATGGCCCGCGATGGCATCATCCATCTGCTGAGAGCCGTGGGTGTCGAGTCACCGCCGTGCTAAAAACAGAGGCAGCTGCTTCGGTCGGAGGATGTAACTTCCAACGCGGTGACGAAATTCTTTTCTTCGTCCGAGTCGCCGCGTCTGCAGAGAGGGGAAGAGGCTCGGAAGCGATTCCCATGTCCTCCCATTGTGTTTTCGGGGCGGGCTGGCGGCAGCACGGGGATCCTGCGCGCACCTGGCTGCCAGCGAGCCCAAAGAGGAGGCTTGGGTGCTTCGCAAAAAAAAAAACTAAGCTGGCTTTTTGGCAGTTCTGCAGGCAGTCCCGGTGGCGATTTATGCTTCTCTGGTCATCCCCAGCACGGGGCTAGCTGCCCAGAAGGTTTCCTTGTTTCGGGGAGGCGCTGCCGGGTGCTGCTGCCTTGGGGATGTCGGCGGTAGCGAAATGCTCCAAGCCCTGGTGCTGCGTGGCTCTCGTACCTGCCGAGCCTGGGGAGTCACAGCAGGAGACCCAGGAGGCTGAGAAGGACGATGAGGGGCAGGTGGCAGTGGAGGGGCGATCCCGCAGACTCTGGAATCTCCTGGGAAGCCGAGGAAGAGAAATCAGTTGGCAGCAGCTGGGTCCAACACGCTCCGCCGATCCCCTCTGCCCTCCCCTGTCCCTGTGCGTGGGCTGCGGGGCAGAAACCAAAGTGCCCCGGAGCCTCCCTGTGGGAGCTGGGTGAGCCAAACGGCTCCGGGTCACGGAGTCAAAATTTGGGGAGAAACCCCCTGTTTTGCACATCCCTTCCCCAAAGCCGGATGGTGCTTGAGCGGGTGGTCAGGAGCACGACCAACCCTTGTTGGGGCAGCGGGCGTTAAATTTGGCTGGTCAGGCGTGCAGGAGGAGCCAATTTTTTCAGGAATCCGAAGAGAAATGCTTCGGGTACTCACCTCATACAGGTACATGGTGGGAAGTATCGTGGCGTTGTCAGGGTAGTACTCGATGGTTGCGTACAAGTAATCACCTGCAGCGAAAGCAGCGTCCCGGTGAGTCGGTGCCACCCAGTGGAGGCTGGGGGCTGGACCCCGGGGGGCTGCGGGGCCGCACCAGTTTGCACCAGTTTGCACCAGTGGTGCTGGCACAGCGCAGCGGGTGCGGGAAAGCCAAGGCTGCGTCACCCCGGCGGGGTCCCTGCTCTCAGTGCACCTCGGTGAGGTTTTAGCTTGGCAGAGCGTGATCCGGGATGTGAGCCAGAGCCACTGGGGGCAGAGCAGCTCCAGAGAAAGGGCTTTGAGCTCTACTTTTAATCCTCTTGTACCGTTTTACACAGCTCTTGTCCCAGCACTGCTTAATTTCGGCCCTTCCAGAGGGAGGACGCCCGTTTCCCACGGGTTTGTTCCCGTTTGCGCCCACGGCTGGGGATGGGGACAAAATGTTTTCATCCGAGGGGTCTCCAGAGGCTGCTGCTCCTGGAGACGTGGCGGTGCTGGGACCACCCTTTAGGATCTGGAGGAGCTGCTTCAGCACCGCCTGCAGCCCCTGGGGGCGTCCGGACCCCTGGCCCCCTCCCCTGCTCCTGTTCCTGCAGAGCCTCAGCACGGGGTTGCCCTGCCCTTGCCGTGTGGTTCACGTCAAAATTAGCAAAAAGCGAGAATTTCTTACCGAAGTGAGATGCGTATTCATATAAAAACTGTGTTATTTCCTCTTCTTCTCCCGCTTCAGCATACCCTAAAAAAAAACAAAATTGAACAAACAAACAAGAGAGGAGCGGTTCGTACCCCACCAGCGTCAGCAGGCTTGCATGGAGCCAGCTCGCTCCCCGCCCCAGTGGGACGTGATTTCGCAGGAGCAGCTTTGCTAATTTATGGGCACTTTGCGCAAAACTTGCTCCCTCATGGGAGTGCCGGATTTGCAATCCGGCCCCTAATTAAATCAGGGACTTCAGAGCAAAAGCTCTCATGTTACAGAGCGGACCGCAGCTCGCCCCACGCTTGGGATTTCCCTCCGCGGGTTTGCCAAGAGAGGGATCGGGGGCAATGGGGCCACAGGCGTGGGGCTGCATCCCCGTGCCCTGGGTGTCCCCGTGCCCTGGGTGTCCCCGTGCCCTGGGGCCCATCCCCATCACGGAGCCGTTTCCTCAGGCGAGCAGCTGTGAATGGGTCCGTGCACCTCACAACTGTCCAGCTCGCGCCGAGCCCTGCTCATTTCCCTTTTCCACAGCTGCACTTCTCTCACGCTCGGGGACCGTTATGACCCGACACCCTTATTCCACTTGTGCTGGCGGGTGGCACCCGCGGGTTCCCCTCTCCACCCCCCGCCCCGTGTCCTCGCGTGCCCCCGACATTCCCGGGCTGTGCTCCCAGCCCCGAGCCCAGTTCCCAGCACCACAGCGTGCTTTGACCCAGCCTCGAGGTGCACGGGGAGGCAGCACCGGGTGGGCGCCTGGGACCTCCCTTTGGGAGGCTCGGACCCGTCGGGAACGCTCCGTTCCTTTCCAGCTGCGCTCACGTCAGCTCCCAGCCACCTTCTCCCTGCGCGGGGCTTTCTGAGAAAGTTTTCCGAGCAGGCTCCTATTTGTGCTTGGGATAAAAAGGGAGCTGCGTCCGGAGCAAAGAGCTTCCATCTGGGAAGCCCCGGCTGCTTTTTAACCCCTTGTGCGGTGCAGGACGCGCGGCTCCATCCCCTTGCTTGGCAGAAGGGCTCCCTGCAGCCCAAAGCAGTTTCCAGCCACGGCTTTGCTCTGGGCACTGCTGCTACCCCGCTTGGCTCACCTGGTGCCCTCCAGCTCGTGAGCACCCACCTGAGGACTCGGGAAGTCCTGTTTGTTCCCCAGCCCGCGTCCGTCTCCCTTAATCGGTCACAGCTGCGTGCCGCGAGCTCGTTTGAACGCAGTGTGGGAAGCATTAGGGATTGTCAAACCGCCTCCTGCAAGCACCCGCTCTGCTGCGACCCCCGGCGCATACGACCCGCAGGATGTGTGCACCGAGCTTTCCCCGGCTCGGTTTCGCTCCCGACACCTCGACCACCGAGCAAACCCCCCCAGCCCCTTCTGCCCGACCGCAGCCGGGCACCACGCAGCATCCCGGGAGCGTGCACGCTCCGAGCTGCTCGAGCACCCGAGTTGCAAGGCAGGTAAAAGAGAAAGAAGAGCGCGTTTACCCAGCAGAAAAGGAAGAGCCAAGACCGCCACGAACAAAAAATTCATCGTCCCGCCTCGCCGTGCCGTCTGCTGATGCCTCCCGGTGCTGCTGCTTGGCAATTTCTCCAGATGTCCCAGCGGCACGGCCGGGAGGCAGGAAATGACACTGCTGGGGGCCGGGCCGAGCAGCCCCCGCGCTGGGGAGAAGGCACGGCACGCTCCTCCGAAACGCGCCCACTTGGATGCGGTTGGGGTGGTTGGGTCAGGGGGGGGGGCTCGGGGCGTCCCCCGGCGTGGCAGCAATTGAGGATTTCCCTTGGCAAAGAGTTTCCCCTTTGCCCAGGTGCGGGGCAGGTGGCTCCGGTGGGGCTGCAGCCGGTGAGCAGCGCGCGAGGGCTGTGCCAGCACGGCGAGTACTTCGGGCAGATAAATCGGCAGCTGAGGGGCAGGGGCAGAAACGCTGGCTGGAAGCCAGGGCTGCTCAAAGCTGCTCCTGACTTCCCTTAAAAGTTTAGGGGATTTTTTGTTGTCCTGGCTCACGTTTAACCTCCATGTGCCTCACGTTCTCAGGCAGTAAGAAGAACTGTGAATGGTTGCGGGTGGATTTTATCCCGTGGCGAGCAGAAGTGCTCCGCTGCGGCGTGCCTCAGGCCCCCTCTGCTCACCGTGCTTTGCACTCCTGCCGCTGCATCCGCAGGGTGTGGTGCCCTGGTACAAAAACTGAAAACTAAAAACAAACGGGGAGAACATTTCTTGGAAAGAAACCAGGAGGAAAACGAAACGTCTTGCGCTCTGCTCTCTGGGGAAAGAAGCTGGAGCTGGCGCAGGAGGGCTCCAAGCCGGGCGTGAGAGCGGCGGCAGCAGGAGGAGGCTTAGGGGCACGCAGCTTGCTGCGGGCTGCACCAATCCCTATTAATGTTTTTTGGGGGAAAAACACGCCTCGCCGCTGTGGGTTCTTCTCCCAGCAGCAAAACCGTCGCGATGGGCACGGCAGCGCGGAGCTTTGGGGGCTTGGGTCACCCCCAGCACCCCTGGCACCGCTTCCCAGCCCCGCTGCCTCTTGTCCTCCCCTTGCCAGATGGAATTTTCAAAACCCTGGCCTCATTTCGGGGCTGAGAGAACAAGAACGAGGCGAGGGAGGCTGATGGCCCACGGCCGCGCCAGCTCTGCTCCGAGGCGCCAGGGCAGCAGCATGGAACGGTTTTCCCCTCCCTGTGCTCTTCCTGTCAGTTTTACACTGAGGAATTAGCCAAAGTCTTCTGCCTTTTTTTGATGGAAGAAGCATCAAACAGAGCCTGGAAACGTTTCGCAGCCACCCATCGTCGCGGGTGCTCTGTCAAAGGGGCTTTTTCCAGCGATCCGGAGAGCTTGACAAAGGGTTAAGCGTGGAGGAATGCTGAGCAACCGAGCAGGCAGGAAGCGAGTATCTCCAAAGCGTCCCCCCGACCCACAGAAATAACATCAAAACCAAAATCTCAACCCAAGCAGAAATCTGAGCTGGCTGGGAGCGATGCGGCAAATTCCAGCGGGGCTCGGGTGGGAACGGCAGCGTGGGAGAGGGAGAGCCGTAAAGGGTCCGAACACTGGGATTTTGGGGCTGGTGGGGAGGGAGGGGCAAGGCAGGTTTAAGGAGGATTATCTTGTATTTTAGACAGGGAGATGATGGGGCTGGGAAGACAAACTTCTTGGCGGGCAAACGAGCTGTGGTGGGAGCATCGTTCCTTTGGGGCTGAAATGGGGAAATGGGAAAGGGGCTGTGGCGGTGCTGCCGTGGGGGCTGTGCGATCTGCTCGGGGACTGGCACCTTTAGATCTGCTCCTGCTCCCTCGTAACGTCTGGCAACACAGAATTAAAACATCACCCAGAGAGCGGCCGAGAAAAGCGGCCAAAAAGCAACGCCTTTCCCATCTCGGCCCCCATGCACCTATTTCAAAATCTCGCTCCTTTTTTGCGTGATCTCTGCGTTTTTCCCTCTTTTCCCTTCTTAAAGCCCCCGTGCCAAAACCAAGCCCTCTGAGGTCGCGCGGCGAGGGACAGAGAGCGGCCCTGCACGTGGGAGCTCTGCAGCCGGCGGTGGGAGCGCGGCCTTTCACATGGGAAAGTGTGGGGCGGGAGCCAAAAAAAAAATGTGTCTTTTGTGCAAGGAACCACGCAGCTCGCACCGACGGCTCTGACCCCTCGTGGCACCCAGGGAAAGCACCCAGGGAGCCCGGGAAGGTGCAAAGGGAACCACTCGGGTCCTCTGCTTTAGGCTGCATGGCGTCATTTCCCAGCTTTAATAGGAGGAAGCAAAACTCGAAGGGAAATCAAAAAAACGCAGCTGGTAAATAAGGGCTGCGCTGCTAACAATGCCTCGCGCCCGAGCAGATGACATTAGCAGGATTCCTGCGGAAGCAGCCGAAGGACGTTGTTTGGTGCTTCTGCTGCAGAAGAGAAGAAGATGGATGGAGCCACCCTGCGATGGGAGTGGGAGGGAAGCCCCCGGCCTGCTCCCCACGGCGCCTGCACCCACGGGTGCTGGGATGGGGACTCCGCGGTGCCGCGCAGCGGGCGGACAGGTAGGTGGGGCGGGCGCTTCCCGCAGGAGCCCCCCACGGCACGAGGGGATTTCTGCCAAGAGAAGGAGCCGATCCTCCTGCACGGCGCGGCGTTCTGCTCTAAATAAAGCTTTCCTGCCCTTCCCAGCTGGTTTGTGAGCAGCTCCCGGCAGAGCAGGGCGTGCGCGGCGCAGGGAGGGAGGCGCTGAGATGGGAGAAAGGCTGCTGTGAGCGGGGATTCCCAAAAAGCGCCCACGGTGCAGCCAGGGTTTTCCCCGGTCACGCCGGTGTTTGCTGCACCCCGGGCACCGTCCTCTTGGGAGGCTCCAAGCAGGCTCCGGCCAACGCGAGGGGGGTCTCCAGCCCCACGCCGCCCCCCTGCTGCTCCTCGGCCGGGACGGGCGCCGAGACCACCCCTGGCCTTCGTCCCCCACCACCGACGCTGGGTGGGGAGCCCCAGGAGGATGTCTCCAAGCTGTTTGGTTGGCAGGCATCTGTCCCTTCCTAATTAAACACAGAGCAGCGAGCTGGCTCCCAGGCTGGAATGCGGCTCGCTTCCCTTCCCCTCCCCATGGAGATGCTCCTCCAGCCGCGCGCGTCCGGCTGACGCCGAGGGGCCAGCATAACCCACGGGGGCACCGCGAGTTTTGGCCCCGTCGCTCGGTGGTTTCCCCTTGGGGATTCGTGTCCCAGCCACAGGAGCAGCAGCATGCATGTGGAGGGGAAGAGGAGGTTGTGGTAAACCCTAACGCCAGGGGAGCCTGGAGGCCCCAGCACAGGGTAATGCACACAGCCACGGACAGGGAAGGTGCTGAGAGCACGGGGAGCATCCTCAGAGATGCCACGCATAGTGGGGTGGCCCTTCAGGAAGCAAAATGCAGAGAGGAGGGGCTAAAACAGGGCTGTGCTTAAGGCTCGAAGTGTAAAGGGACTTTTTTTTTTGCCCTGTTTAACAGCAGCTCCCCGTGGCTGTCACACGGGGTAGCACAGGGAGCAATCCCAATGAACCTGAGAGACCTCGGTTGCTTACCAAGAAATCATGATTTTATTATCTGCATGTGATTTCTCATGGCTATTGAGCTGCCCGCAGCGCTCTCAGCGTTCCTCCTCCCCCTCTGCCATGAAGCCAAGCAGGGAAATGCAGCCACTGGCGTCAGGCTTGAAAGACTACAGAAGAGGAACCCAAACTGAGCGCTACAAGCACTCCCCAGCAGCCTAGGAAAGAGCTGCGGGGAGCTCGCCGCGCGCTGGGGCCGTGCCCGCCCAGTCCCCAGCGCCGCAGAGCGCAGGATCCCACAACTTTCCCTTTCCTCTCTTTTTTTCGCTGCTCGGAGACCGCAGGCGTGAGCGGCTTCTGGCAGGGCGGGCGCGGGGAAAGGGCTTCTCAGTGCCCCAGCGCCGCGTACTCGCACTCGGTCTGCAAGAGAGAGCGAGAAGCCGCGCGGTTGGGGCAGCGCTGCGCCTGCAGCTGCAGGGGATGCTTTGCCCGCGCCAAAGCCCCCGGCCGGGCTGCTTGGGAGCTCCTTCCTCCTGCCGTGCCCACAGCCTCGTGCCGGGGGCTGGGGAAGCAGCTCACCTCCGGGCCCCGTCTCAGCACCGCGCGGGCCGGCCTTCGGCGGAGCCGGGCTGCCCACCAGATCAAGGCGAGGACGGCGGCGCCGGGCGGCACGAAGGCCAGCAGCCCCAGGAAGCATCCTGCTGCAGGGAGGGAGGGGAGGACAAGGAGACGTTGCCAACGGGGCACGGAGCCGGCGCCGGGGGCGGCCGGGGAAAGGGAGCGCGACACAAGCGGCTGCAGCGCGGGGAGATGTGGCCAGGGCAGCGTTTGCAGCGTTTCAGCCCAGGGAGACGGGGAAAAAGGGATTTCCAGATTTTCCTTGTGAGGAAAGGCTGGAAGAAGCGGGCTGGGATGGGCTGAGAGAGGCCGAGAGCTGCTGCAGAGCATGACCATGGACCCAGGAACCTCCCCGCGTCCCCTGTTCTCTTTTCCTTCAGACTGCAGCAGCAGAAGCCATGGGACGGGGGTGTTCGGGGCTTGGAGTCCCTGCAAGCACACACCAAGCACAGAGCAAAGCCCGCGGTGCCCAGGGGGAGGCTGCTCGAGCTGACCCGAGCCGACGGTCCCGCTGACGATCCTGCCCGTGCCGCGCTCCGTGGCCGTGCAATTCATGGCCCCGTCCCAGCGCTCGGCCGAGACCCAGGTGAGGTTCCAGGCGCTGGGGAGGTGGCACAGCAGGGGGACAAAGTCCGAGGGCTCCTCCGCGTCCACGGGCACCAGGATGGAGAGCTTGGGCTCGGAGGCATCTGAAAGTGAGAGGGAAAACCCAGTGTCCCCAGGGATGTCCCCAGGATGTCCCCAGCACCGCCACACACTGCCGCGCTCACCTGTGACGAGGAGCCTGGTCCCGTTCCCAAACTGGGAGTGCAACACGGAGGAGGTGCAGTAATAATACCCAGAGTCCTCATGCTGCACATTGCTGATATTCAAGGAGAAAAAACCCAGTTCTCTCACCGTCCCTGAGTATCTCCCCATTGGTTTTGAGGCCTCTGCGCTCCAGTAAATCCATTCCAAGCTGCCGTCCGGCTTCTCCCTGTACCAATTGGCACGCTCTGGGCTGCCTAAGATGCTGCAGCTCAGCTCCGCCGTCGCCCCAGGGGGCAGCCAGAGCTCTGCCGGGCTCTGCTGGATCCGCGGCTCCTCCGCAGAGGCGGCTCCTGCACAGGGGGAGGGGGTCTGAGCGCAGCAGGCAGTGCCACGGGGTCACCCATGTGCTTCAGGCTGTTGGCTTCTGACTCCAAACCAGCGGGGTTTGGGGGGTTCGTGCAAAACTGGCGTTGCACAGCGAGGCAGCAGCACCCCGGGGTTTACCCCACGCAGGTTTAGCGTAGCAGAAAGCAAGGCTGGAGCATTGGTGCAGCGGGATGGGACGTACCTGTGAGGAGGAGCAGGAGAACCCCGGGCAGGCTGCACATCTCCGCCTGGGGCTGCCCACGCTCCTCGGTCGCCTCTCGGCTCCTGCAAAAGGCTTCGACACGGCACAAGGGAGCCTGGCTGTCGTCTGGGGTCGCGGAGGCACAGACGGAAGGGGAGGCGATGCCTGGCGAGGGGACGGAGCTTCGAAAGCCAAATGGGGCGGCGGGCGCAGCCCCGGCCTCCTACAAACCCCCTGCAAGTGCTCGATGGGCTCCTGCTCGCGGACTGCAATTTAATTGCAGCTCCTAATTGCAGCGGGGGGGTCCTGCTGCGCTTTGTCTGCCTGCGCCTGGCCCCGAGGAGCCCCGGGCATCGTCCCCTGCTTCTTCCTCTCTCGCAGCTCGGCACTGTGGCCGCTCGTGGCCTTCAGGCTGCAGCAAATCTCACGAGGCCGTGCCACGTGCACGGGGATGCGTGGAGGCAGGGGTCTGCTCTGGAGAGGAGCACGACGAGCACCGGGGAGGGCAGCGAGGTGTCTCTGGGCCTCTCACGGAGCTGGAGGGGCACAGGCTGCTCGTGGAGGCTCGGCCTCGTTGCAGCAGCTGGAGGCTGGGTGCGGAGCTGCCGGAGCCGAGGAGCGCTGCGGTCAGCCTCGCCTTGTTGATTTTGTCACCTCTCTGCTGTTTGTTCGCACGGAACCCCTGCCCCCCCACGCCGCTGCCAGCAAACCGTTGGGTCTGAAGGTTTTTGTTGCCCAAGTTCGGCGCTGGGGTAGCAAAGAGCCACGGTTGCCGAACCACAACAGGAAAGCAGGGCAGGGCTGGGGGACCAGAGTTGCCTCTCGCCTTCGGTCCCCGGCCCTTTGAACGTCACCGTTAAGGTCACTTCGGCTGACGTGAGGATGGCTGGGGGGGCCGCGGCTGGGGGTGCAGCCACCCCCGCCCCGAGGCAGCTCCCCAGCCTCTGCGCTGCGGTTTCCCCAAAGCAAGAGCGGCGGCACGGTGCGCTGTGGTTTGTAGTGCCCAGCGCTGGGGCTGGCTTCTTCCTTCGTGTCGAGAATTTGGGGGTGGGCGCCCGAGGGCGTCGCGGGGCCTTTGAGGAGCCACCTGCAGCCCTGAGCGTTGCAGAAATGGTTAAAAGCCAAATTTTCCTCCCGGATGTGGGTCTGTGCCAGCAAGCTGACATGAGCTCTGCACCCGGCGATGCACCCCACAGCTGCCGGCAGCGGCGCGTGGGGAGGACGCATTCCCCGTGGGGACACCGCGTCCTCCGTGGGGACACCGCGTCCTCACGGCGGGGGGACATCGCTGCCAGGACCCCACGCTTGTGCACTGGGACCCATCCGCAGGTCCCAGTGCACTCAGCCAATCTGCAAAGGGACTGGGACGAGCACACCAATGGCACCCCTGGGTTTCTCCTGCACGAAGGCGCTGCTGGCCACGGGGCTGCTGCTGCTGTGGCTGGGTGAGCATCGGGGCAGGCGCTGGGGAGAGGGGCTCCTCTTCCTTTCTGAGCGCCCTCTGGGCGGTGGGAGCACAGGCTGGGCTTGGGGAGCAGGCGGTGAATGAGCCCCCGGTCGGTCCCTGCAGCACCGGCAACGTTGCTGGCAGTGCACCAGCCCCAGCCCGTCCTCTTCGTGGAGCCAGGGCATGCGGTGGACATCAGCTGCATTCTGGACGAGACGCTTGATGGCAAAGGCAACGTGTTCTGGTACCGGCGTGTCCATGGGGAGCGGCCCCGGCTGATCCTCAGCTGCACCCAGAAGGCTCAGGGGGAATTTTCCTGCGAGTACACGAAGGCACGCGCCGTGCTGCACATCGCTGCCGCCCGCCCCGACCACATCGGCCTCTACCTCTGCGCCTACATCGCCGGATCCAGGCTGCTCTTCGGCAACGGCACTGCGCTGATCGTGGGAGGTAGGGGGGCTGCTGGGCTGGGGGTGGCGGGTGAGGGGACCCCAAAATGTACCCCTGAGCCCTCCCTTGTTAGATGGAAATCCCCCGTTTCTCCCCATTGCACGGACACCCCCATGCCCCTCGTGTCACTAGGAGGGGGTCCCAGGGGGACGCGGGGTCCCTGCCCACATCGCAGCCCACCGAGCCCCTGCTCTCGTCTGTGCAGACAGCTGGAGGGCCCAGAGCTGGGTGCGGGTGCTGGCGCCCCACGGCTCCCCTTCAGACCCCCCCGGCCTGGTCTGTGCCGTGGGCAACGCCAGCGGCCCCGTCCTCGTCTCCTGGCCGGGGGGGCCCCGACCCCAGGAGGTGCTGGGGCTGGGGGGCAGCACAGAGCCGCTCATCAGCCCCGCGGGCATCGCCGGGGGCACCGGGGGGCTCTGCGAGGTGCGCTTCAATGCCTCCGGTCCCCCCGTCCGCAGGAGCGTGGAGCTGCACGGGGCCAAGGGTGAGCACGAACCTGGGCACCGGGGTGACCAGGGGACAGGGCAGATGGGGTCACCCCCCCTTCCCGGGGGTTCCTCGGAGCTGGGGCACCTGTGGGGAAACCGAGGCAGTGGGGATGGTGCGGTCCCGGGGATCGGTGGAGGGAAAGGGGACACGTTCCAGGTGATGGTGGGATAATGGGGTGAAATGAGGGGATGTTGGAGTGATGGGGGGATGCTGGGTGGTGATGGGGGCATTTTGGGGGGCGATGGTGGAATAATGGGGTGATAGGGGGATGTTGGGGGTGATGGGGGGAAACTGGGAGTGATGAGGGAATAATGGGAGTCAATGGGAGGATGTTGGGGTATGGGAGAGATCAAGGGGAGGACAGTGGGGGTCAGCAGATGGCTGGGACAAGCCGCCCCCCCCAGGTGCCTGCACGACACCAAGTGTCGTGGCCATGGCCGCAGCCGGGGCGCTGCTGCTGCTCGGCCTCAGCCTCGGCATCTGCTGCCTCCTCCGCGCACGGACAGGTAAGGAGCCGAGCAGGGGCTGGGGGTGACGGCCCCCCGTGCCTCCTGGCCTCCCCTGCTGCCCTGCACCCCGCTCCCCCATCCCATCCCCAATTCCCCTCCGTCCCCATGCTGGGGACACGTCTCTGTCCCCGCCAGGACTCCGGCCCAGAGCCCCGGACCCTCCTGCACCCCAGCAGCAGCAGGTGAGGCCCTGCGGCCCCCGGGGGTCCCCACACAGGG
Source organism: Clangula hyemalis (assembly GCA_963989345.1). The sequence continues at coordinate 1,085,566 of OZ022454.1, forward strand.
CAGTGGCAATAGCGGCGATGGCCACAGCCCCACTGGGGTTGGGGCCAGTGTTGGGGCCGCTCTGATGCCGTTGGTGCCCGCAGGGAGAGCTGACGTACGCCCAGCTCCGCTTCACCACCCCAGCGAGGGCAGCGCCGTGACCCACGGGGCTGGGCCCCAAGGCCTCGGTGGCGGCGCCGTGCAGCCCCGGGAGGCTGCGGCTGCCCCGGCCGCCGGGACAGCGGGGAGGAAGGAACGGGACCGAACCTCCATCGAGGGGGCTCGAAGGAGCAGTGAATGACGGGATTGGACCTCAAATGTGGCGTTAATAAAGAGATTGAAACTAAAATGATGGATAAAGCATTGTACTGAAACTGAATTGAGCAGTAAATATAGAGAGTGAACCTCAAACGAGGAGTAAATCATGGGGTTGAACCTCAAACATGGAGATAGTAAAGAGATTGAAGCTCAAAGGAGGAGTAAATCGTGGGGTTGAACCTCAAATGGGGAGGAAACCGAGACTAAACTCAAAACTCAACGCCCCCTGCAAGAAACGCCGCTACTGCTGCCTGGGGCTGGTGGGGAAGCCCCAGGCCTGCTCCCCACGGCACCCACGGGTGCTGGGACAGGGACCCCGTGTCCTGCGGGGCCGTGGGGCAGGCGATTCCCGCAGGAGCCCCCTGCGAGGGATTCCCGCGGGTCCTGGCACTGGTGATTTAGGAGAACAGGGCGGCGCCTGCCCCTCCACTCCCCTCGCCAGGAAGCTGTAGGCCGCCATGAGGTCCCCCCTCAGCTTCCTCTTCTCCAGGCTCAACAGGCCCAGTGCCCTCAGCCGCTCCCCACACGCCTTCCCCTCTGGGCCCTTCCCCATCTTTGTCGCCCTCCTCTGGACACTCTCCAACACTTTCATGTCCTTCGTGTACCGAGGTGCCCAGAGCTGCACGCAGTACTGAGAATCCTGCAGTCAGAGAAATGAAATACAAGGTTGGGAAGGACCTACAAGGTCTCCCAGTCCACCCGTCCTCCTAGCACCAACACCACCCACTAAGCTACTAACTCCTATCTCACAGCACCTCATCCAGGCGCCTCTTGAACACCGCGAGTGGTGGTGACTCCACCACCTCCCTGGGCAGGCCATGCTAGTGCCTGACCACTCTTTGAGACAAGAAGTTTCTCCTGATATCTAATCTAAAGGTGAGCCCGCAGTCCTGCCATGATATCTGCCAGCCCTCTGAGCACCCTGGGATGAACCCATCCGGACTCATGGGCTTGTACGGATCCAGGTGGAGCAGCAAATCCCGCACACATTCAGGGTCAGTTGGGATCTGATCATTCCCACCGTCATGGTCCTCCAGCTCAGGGCACCCTTGGTCCCAAAGCCCATCATCAGCGTTGAAGACGGAGGCAAAGAAGGCATTAAACGTTGCAGAGCACCACACGTTTTGGCCCCGTCGCTCGGTGGTTTCCCTTTGGGGCTTTGGTCCCAGCCACAGGAGCAGGAACACACGTGTGGAGGGGAAGGGGAGGTTGTGGTAAACCCTAAGGCCAGGGGAGCCTGGATGGCTGCCCCAGCACGGGGTCGTGTGCGTGGCCACAGATAGGGAAAGTGCTGAGAGCACGGGGAGCATCCTCAGAGCCGGCGCACGTTGCAAGGTCGCCCTTCAGGAAGCAAAATGCAGAGAGGAGGGGCTAAAACAGGGCTGTGCTTAAGGCTTGAAGTGTAAAGGGACTTTTATTTGCCCTGTTTAACAGCAGCTCCCCGTGGCTGTCACACGGGGTAGCACAGGGAGCAATCCCAATGAAGCCGAGACCTCGGTTGCTTACCAAGAAATCATGATTTAATTATCTGCATGTGATTTCTCATGGCTATCTATCGAGCTTCCCGCAGCGCTCTCAGTGTTCCTCCTCCCCCTCAGCCATGAAGCCAAGCAGGGAAATGCAGCCACTGGCGTCAGGCTTGAAAGACTACAGAAGAGGAACCCAAACTGAGCGCTACAAGCACTCCCCAGCAGCCTAGGAAAGAGCTGCGGGGAGCTCGCCGCGCGCTGGGGCCGTGCCCGCCCAGTCCCCAGCGCCGCAGAGCGCAGGATCCCACAACTTTCCCTTTCCTCTCTTTTTTTCGCTGCTCGGAGACCGCAGGCGTGAGCGGCTTCTGGCAGGGCGGGCGCGGGGAAAGGGCTTCTCAGTGCCCCAGCGCCGCGTACTCGCACTCGGTCTGCAAGAGAGAGCGAGAAGCCGCGCGGTTGGGGCAGCGCTGCGCCTGCAGCTGCAGGGGATGCTTTGCCCGCGCCAAAGCCCCCGGCCGGGCTGCTTGGGAGCTCCTTCCTCCTGCCGTGCCCACAGCCTCGTGCCGGGGGCTGGGGAAGCAGCTCACCTCCGGGCCCCGTCTCAGCACCGCGCGGGCCGGCCTTCGGCGGAGCCGGGCTGCCCACCAGATCAAGGCGAGGACGGCGGCGCCGGGCGGCACGAAGGCCAGCAGCCCCAGGAAGCATCCTGCTGCAGGGAGGGAGGGGAGGACAAGGAGACGTTGCCAACGGGGCACGGAGCTGGCGCCGGGGGCGGCCGGGGAAAGGGAGCGCGACACAAGCGGCTGCAGCGCGGGGAGATGTGGCCAGGGCAGCGTTTGCAGCGTTTCAGCCCAGGGAGACGGGGAAAAAGGGATTTAAGGCTGGAAGAAGCGGGCTGGGATGGGCTGAGAGAGGCCGAGAGCTGCTTCAGAGCATGACCATGGACCCAGGGACCTCCCCACGTCCCCTGTTCTCTTTTCCTTCAGACTGCAGCAGCAGAAGCCATGGGACGGGGGCGTTCGGGGCTTGGAGTCCCTGCAAGCACAGACCAAGCACAGAGCAAAGCCCGCGCTGCCCAGGGGGAGGCTGCTCGAGCTGACCCGAGCCGACGGTCCCGCTGACGATCCTGCCCGTGCCGCGCTCCGTGGCCGTGCAATTCATGGCCCCGTCCCAGCGCTCGGCCGAGACCCAGGTGAGGTTCCAGGCGCTGGGGAGGTGGCACAGCAGGGGGACAAAATCCAAGGGCTCCTCCGCGTCCACGGGCACCAGGATGGAGAGCTTGGGCTCAGAGGCATCTGAAAGTGAGAGGGAAAACCCAATGTCCCCAGGGATGTCCCCAGGGATGTCCCCAGCACCGCCACACGCTGCCGCGCTCACCTGTGACGAGGAGCCTGGTCCCGTTCCCAAACTGGGAGTGCAACACGGAGGAGGTGCAGTAATAATACCCAGAGTCCTCACGCTGCACATCGCTGATATTCAAGGAGAAAAAACCCCATGCTCTCACCGTCCCTGAGTATCTCCCCATTGGTTTTGAGGCGTCTGCGCTCCAGTAAATCCATTCCAAGCTGCCGTCCGGCTTCTCCCTGTACCAATTGGCACGCTCTGGGCTGCCCGAGATGTTGCAGCTCAGCTCCGCCGTCACCCCAGGGGGCAGCCAGAGCTCTCCCGGGCTCTGCTGGATCCGCGGCTCCTCCACAGAGGCGGCTCCTGCACGGGGGTAGCGGGTCTGAGCGCAGCAGGCAGTGCTACGGGGTCACCCATGTGCTTCAGGCTGTTGGCTTCTGGCTCCAAACCAGAGGGGTTTGGGGGGTTCGTGCAAAATTGGCGTTGCACAGCGAGGCAGCAGCACCCCGGGGTTTACCCCAAGCAGGTTTAGCGTAGCAGAAAGCAAGGCTGGAGCATTGGTGCAGCGGGACGGGACGGGACGTACCTGTGAGGAGGAGCAGGAGAACCCCGGGCAGGCTGCACATCTCCGCCTGGGGCTGCCCACGCTCCTCGGTCGCCTCTCGGCTCCTGCAAAAGGCTTCGACACGGCACAAGGGAGCCTGGCTGTCGTCTGGGGTCGCGGAGGCACAGACGGAAGGGGAGGCGATGCCTGGCGAGGGGACGGAGCTTCGAAAGCCAAACGGGGCGGCGGGCGCAGCCCCGGCCTCCTACAAACCCCCTGCAAGTGCTCGATGGGCTCCTGCTCGCGGACTGCAATTTAATTGCAGCTCCTAATTGCAGCGGGGGGGTCCTGCTGCGCTTTGTCTGCCTGCACCTCGCCCCGAGGAGCCCCGGGCATCGTCCCCTGCTTCTTCCTCTCTCGTGGCCTTCAGGCTGCAGCAAATCTCACGAGGCCGTGCCACGTGCACGGGGATGCGTGGAGGCACGGGTCTGCTCTGGAGAAGAGCACGATGAGCACCGGGGAGGGCGGCAAGGTGCCTCCGGGCCCCCAGCAAGCACTGGCAGGGCACAGTCTGCTCGTGGAGGCTCGGCCTCGTTGCAGCAGCTGGAGGCTGGGTGCGGAGCTGCCGGAGCCGAGGAGCGCTGCGGTCAGCCTCGCCTTGTTGATTTTGTCACCTCTCTGCTGTTTGTTCGCACGGAACCCCTGCCCCCCCACGCCGCTGCCAGCAAACCGTTGGGTCTGAAGGTTTTTGTTGCCCAAGTTCGGCGCTGGGGTAGCAAAGAGCCACGGTTGCCGAACCACAACAGGAAAGCAGGGCAGGGCTGGGGGACCAGAGTTGCCTCTCGCCTTCGGTCCCCGGCCCTTTGAACGTCACCGTTAAGGTCACTTCGGCTGACGTGAGGATGGCTGGGGGGGCCGCGGCTGGGGGTGCAGCCACCCCCGCCCCGAGGCAGCTCCCCAGCCTCTGCGCTGCGGTTTCCCCAAAGCAAGAGCGGCGGCACGGTGCGCTGTGGTTTGTAGTGCCCAGCGCTGGGGCTGGCTTCTTCCTTCGTGTCGAGAATTTGGGGGTGGGCACCCGAGGGCGTCGCGGGGCCTTTGAGGAGCCACCTGCAGCCCTGAGCGTCGCAGAAATGGTTAAAAGCCAAATTTTCCTCCCGGATGTGGGTCCGTGCCAGCAAGCTGACATGAGCTCTGCACCCGGCAATGCACCCCACAGCTGCCGGCAGCGGCGCGTGGGGAGGACGCATTCCCCGTGGGGACACCGCGTCCTCCGTGGGGACACCGCGTCCTTCGTGGGGACACCGCGTCCTCACGGCTGGGGGACATTGCTGCCAGGACCCCACGCTTCATGCATCCACAGGTCCCGGTGCACTCGGCCACTCTGCAGAAGGACTGGGACGAGCACACCAATGGCACCCCTGGGTTTCTCCTGCACGAAGGCGCTGCTGGCCACGGGGCTGCTGTGGCTGGGTGAGCATCGGGGCAGGCGCTGGGGAGAGGGGCTCCTCTTCCTTTCCGAGCAGCCCCCAAGAGATGGGAGCACAGGCTGGGCTTGGGGAGCAGGCGGTGAATGAGCCCCCGGTCGGTCCCTGCAGCACCGGCAACGTTGCTGGCAGTGCACCAGCCCCAGCCCGTCCTCTTCGTGGAGCCAGAGGATGCGGTGGACATCAGCTGCGTTATGGACAAGACGCTTGATGGCAAAGGCAACGTGTTCTGGTACCGGCGTGTCCATGGGGAGCAGCCCCGGCTGATCCTCAGCTGCGACCAGGAGGCTCAGGAGGGATTTTCCTGCGAGTACATGAGGCAACGCGCCGTGCTGCACATCGCTGCCGCCCGCCCCGACCACATCGGCCTCTACCTCTGCGCCTACCGCATCAACTCCAGGCTGGAGTTTGGCAACGGCACTGCGCTGATCGTGGGAGGTAGGGGGGCTGCTGGGCTGGGGGGGTGCGAGGGGACCCCAACATGTACCCCTGAGCCCTCCCTTGTTAGATGGGGATCCCCTGGGACTCCCCAGTGGATGGTCCCCTCCCATACTGTCCACTGGATGCGACCCCCCAAGTCACCCCATTGCACAGTGCACACCCATGTCCCTACAGTGGATGGGACCCCCGTTTCTCCCCATTGCACAGACACCCCCCCATGCCCCTCGTGTCACTAGGAGGGGGCCCCAGGGGGACGCAGGGTCCCTGCCCACATCGCAGCCCACCGAGCCCCTGCTCTCGTCTGTGCAGACAGCTGGAGGGCCCAGAGCTGGGTGCGGGTGCTGGCGCCCCACGGCTCCCCTTCAGACCCCCCCGGCCTGGTCTGTGCCGTGGGCAACGCCAGCGGCCCCGTCCTCGTCTCCTGGCCGGGGGGGCCCCGACCCCAGGAGGTGCTGGGGCTGGGGGGCAGCACAGAGCCGCTCATCAGCCCCGCGGGCATCGCCGGGGGCACCGGGGGGCTCTGCGAGGTGCGCTTCAATGCCTCCGGTCCCCCCGTCCGCAGGAGCGTGGAGCTGCATGGGGCCAAGGGTGAGCACAAGCCTTGGCACCGGGGTGACCAGGGGACAGGGCAGATTGGGTCACCCCCCCTTCCCGGGGGTTCCTCGGAGCTGGGGCACCTGTGGGGAAACTGAGGCAGTGGGGATGGTGCGGCCCCGGGGATCGGTGGAAGGGATGGGGGCATTTTGGGGGTGATGGTGGGATAATGGGGGGCAACGGGGGGTTCTGGGGGGATGGGCAGATGTTGGGGGTGATGGGGGCATTTTGGGGGGCGATGGTGGAATAATGGCGTGATAGGGGGATGTTGGGTGTGATGGGGGGAAGCTGAGTGGTGATGGGGGAATAATGGGGGGCAATGGGAGGATGTTGGGGTATGGGAGAGATCAAGGGGAGGACAGTGGGGGTCAGGAGATGGCTCGGACAAGCCGCCCCCCCCAGGTGCCTGCACGACACCAAGTGCCGTGGCCATGGCCGCAGCCGGGGCGCTGCTGCTGCTCGGCCTCAGCCTCGGCATCTGCTGCCTCCTCCGCGCACGGACGGGTAAGGAGCCGAGCAGGGGCTGGGGGTGATGGACCCCCCTGCCCCCTGGCCTCCCCTGCTGCCCTGCACCCCGCTCCCCCATCCCATCCCCAATTCCCCTCCGTCCCCATGCTGGGGACACGTCTCTGTCCCCGTCAGGACTCCGGCCCAGAGCCCCGGACCCTCCTGCACCCCAGCAGCAGCAGGTGAGGCCCTGCGGCCCCCGGGGGTCCCCACACGGGGCGGTGGCGATAGTGGGGACAGGCACAGCCCCATAAGGGTTGGGGGCTGGTCTTGGGGCCGCTCTGATGCCGTTGGTGCCCGCAGGGAGAGCTGTCGTACGCCCAGCTCCGCTTCGCCACCCCAGCGAGGGCAGCGCCGTGACCCACGGGGCTGGGCCCCAAGGCCTCGGTGGCGGCGCCGTGCAGCCCCGGGAGGCTGCGGCTGCCCCGGCCGCCGGGACAGCGGGGAGGAAGGAACGGGACCGAACCTCCATCGAGGGGGCTCGAAGGAGCAGTGAATGACGGGATTGGACCTCAAATGTGGCATTAATAAAGAGATTGAAACTAAAACGTTGGATAAGCCATTGTATTGAAACTGAATTGAGCAGTAAATATAGAGAGTGAAACTCAAACGAGGAGTGAATGACGGGATTGGACCTCAAATGTGGCGTTAATAAAGAGATTGAAACTAAAACATTGGATAAACCATTGTATTGAAACGGAATTGAGCAGTAAATATAGAGAGTGAACCTCAAACAAGGAGTAAATAACGTGTGTGAACCTCAAATGTGGCATTAATAAAGAGATTGGAACTAAAATGAGGAGTAAATCGTGGGGTTGAACCTCAAACATGGAGATAATAAAGAGATTGAAGCTCAAAGGAGGAGTAAATCGTGGGGTTGAACCTCTAATGGGGAGGAAACCGAGACTAAACTCAAAACTCAACGCCCCCTGCAAGAAACGCCGCTACTGCTGCCTGGGGCTGGTGGGGAAGCCCCAGGCCTGCTCCCCACGGCACCCACGGGTGCTGGGACAGGGACCCCGTGTCCTGCGGGGCCGTGGGGCAGGCGATTCCCGCAGGAGCCCCCTGCGAGGGATTCCCGCGGGTCCTGGCACTGGTGATTTAGGAGAACAGGGCGGCGCCTGCCCCTCCACTCCCCTCGCCAGGAAGCTGTAGGCCGCCATGAGGTCCCCCCTCAGCTTCCTCTTCTCCAGGCTCAACAGGCCCAGTGCCCTCAGCCGCTCCCCACACGCCTTCCCCTCTGGGCCCTTCCCCATCTTTGTCGCCCTCCTCTGGACACTCTCCAACACTTTCGTGTCCTTCATGTACCGAGGTGCCCAGAGCTGCACGCAGTACTGAGAATCCTGCAGTCAGAGAAATGAAATACAAGGTTGGGAAGGACCTACAAGGTCACCCAGTCCACCCGTCCTCCTAGCACCAACACTACCCACTAAGCTACTAACTCCTATCTCACAGCACCTCATCCAGGCGCCTCTTGAACACCGCGAGTGATGGTGACTCCACCACCTCCCTGGGCAGGCCATGCTAGTGCCTGACCACTCTTTGAGACAAGAAGTTTCTCCTGATATCTAATCTAAAGGTGAGCCCGCAGTCCTGCCATGATGTCTGCCAGCCCTCTGAGCACCCTGGGATGAACCCATCCAGACCCATGGGCTTGTACGGATCCAGGTGGAGCAGCAAATCCCACACACGTTCAGGGTCGGTTGGGATCTGATCATTCCCACCGTCATGGTCCTCCAGCTCAGGGCACCCTTGGTCCCAAAGCCCATCATCAGCGTTGAAGACAGAGGCAAAGAAGGCATTAAACGTTGCAGAGCACCACACGTTTTGGCCCCGTCGCTCGGTGGTTTCCCTTTGGGGCTTCGTGTCCCAGCCACAGGAGCAGCAACATGTGTGTGGAGGGGAAGGCGAGGTTGTGGTAAACCCTAACGCCAGGGGAGCCTGGATGGCTGCCCCGGCACAGGGTCGTGTGCATGGCCACAGACAGGGAAAGTGCTGAGAGCACGGGGAGCATCCTCGGAGCCGGCACACGTTGCAAGGTCGCCCTTCAGGAAGCAAAATGCAGAGAGGAGGGGCTAAAACAGGGCTTCGCTTAAGGCTCGAAGTGTAAAGGGACTTTTTTTTTTTGCCCTGTTTAACAGCAGCTCCCCGTGGCTGTCACACGGGGTAGCACAGGGAGCAATCCCAATGAAGCTGAGAGACCTCGGTTCCTTACCAAGGAATCATGATTTTATTATCTGCATGTGATTTCTCATGGCTATCGAGCTTCACGCAGCGCTCTCAGCGTTCCTCCTCCCCCTCTGCCATGAAGCCAAGCAGGGAAATGCAGCCACTGGCGTCAGGCTTGAAAGACTACAGAAGAGGAACCCAAACTGAGCGCTACAAGCACTCCCCAGCAGCCTAGGAAAGAGCTGCGGGGAGCTCGCCGCGCGCTGGGGCCGTGCCCGCCCAGTCCCCAGCGCCGCAGAGCGCAGGATCCCACAACTTTCCCTTTCCTCTCTTTTTTTCGCTGCTCGGAGACCGCAGGCGTGAGCGGCTTCTGGCAGGGCGGGCGCGGGGAAAGGGCTTCTCAGTGCCCCAGCGCCGCGTACTCGCACTCGGTCTGCAAGAGAGAGCGAGAAGCCGCGCGGTTGGGGCAGCGCTGCGCCTGCAGCTGCAGGGGATGCTTTGCCCGCGCCAAAGCCCCCGGCCGGGCTGCCTGGGAGCTCCTTCCTCCTGCCGTGCCCACAGCCTCGTGCCGGGGGCTGGGGAAGCAGCTCACCTCCGGGCCCCGTCTCAGCACCGCGCGGGCCGGCCTTCGGCGGAGCCGGGCTGCCCACCAGATCAAGGCGAGGACGGCGGCGCCGGGCGGCACGAAGGCCAGCAGCCCCAGGAAGCATCCTGCTGCAGGGAGGGAGGGGAGGACAAGGAGACGTTGCCAATGGGGCACGGAGCTGGCGCCGGGGGCGGCCGGGGAAAGGGAGCGCGACAGAAGCGGCTGCAGCGCGGGGAGATGTGGCCAGGGCAGCGTTTGCAGCGTTTCTGCCCAGGGAGACGGGGAAAAAGGGATTTAAGGCTGGAAGAAGCGGGCTGGGATGGGCTGAGAGAGGCCAAGAGCTGCTGCAGAGCATGACCATGGACCCAGGGACCTCCCCGCGTCCCCTGTTCTCTTTTCCTTCAGACTGCAGCAGCAGAAGCCATGGGACGGGGGTGTTCGGGGCTTGGAGTCCCTGCAAGCACAGACCAAGCACAGAGCAAAGCCCGCGGTGCCCGGGGGAGGCTGCTCGAGCTGACCCGAGCCGACGGTCCCGCTGACGATCCTGCCCGTGCCGCGCTCTGTGGCCGTGCAATTCATGGCCCCGTCCCAGCGCTCGGCCGAGACCCAGGTGAGGTTCCAGGCGCTGGGGAGGTGGCACAGCAGGGGGACAAAGTCCGAGGGCTCCTCCGCGTCCACGGGCACCAGGATGGAGAGCTTGGGCTCGGAGGCATCTGAAAGTGAGTGGGAAAACCCAGTGTCCCCAGGGATGTCCCCAGGGATGTCCCCAGGGATGTCCCCAGCACCGCCACACGCTGCCGCGCTCACCTGTGACGAGGAGCCTGGTCCCGTTCCCAAACTGGGAGTGCACCACGGAGGAGGTGCAGTAATAATACCCAGAGTCCTCACGCTGCACATTGCTGATATTCAAGGAGAAAAAACCCCATGCTCTCACCGTCCCTGAGTATCTCCCCATTGGTTTTGAGGCCTCTGCGCTCCAGTAAATCCATTCCAAGCTGCCGTCCGGCTTCTCCCTGTACCAATTGGCACGCTCTGGGCTGCCCGAGATGTTGCAGCTCAGCTCCGCCGTCGCCCCAGGGGGCAGCCAGAGCTCTGCCGGGCTCTGCTGGATCCGTGGCTCCTCTGCAGAGGCGGCTCCTGCACAGGGGGAGCGGGTCTGAGCGCAGCAGGCAGTGCCATGGGGTCACCCATGTGCTTCAGGCTGTCAGCTTCTGGCTCCAAACCAGCGGGGTTTGGGGGGTTCGTGCAAAATTGGTGTTGCACAGCGAGGCAGCAGCACCCCGGGGTTTACCCCAAGCAGGTTTAGCGTAGCAGAAAGCAAGACTGGAGCATTGGTGCAGCGGGATGGGACGGGACGTACCTGTGAGGAGGAGCAGGAGAACCCCGGGCAGGCTGCACATCTCCGCCTGGGGCTGCCCACGCTCCTCGGTCGCCTCTCGGCTCCTGCAAAAGGCTTCGACACGGCACAAGGGAGCCTGGCTGTCGTCTGGGGTCGCGGAGGCACAGAGGGAAGGGGAGGCGATGCCTGGCGAGGGGACGGAGCTTCGAAAGCCAAACGGGGCGGCGGGCGCAGCCCCGGCCTCCTACAAACCCCCTGCAAGTGCTCGATGGGCTGCGCACCCCAGCTCCTGCTCGCGGACTGCAATTTAATTGCAGCTCCTAATTGCAGCGGGGGGGTCCTGCTGCGCTTTGTCTGCCTGCGCCTCGCCCCGAGGAGCCCCGGGCATCGTCCCCTGCTTCTTCCTCTCTCGCTTCAGGCTGCAGCAAATCTCACGAGGCCGTGCCACATGCACGAGGATGCGTGGAGGCACGGGTCTGCTCTGGAGAGGAGCACGACGAGCACCGGGGAGGGCGGTGAGGTGCCTCCGGGCCCCCAGCAAGCACTGGGAGGGCACAGGCTGCTCGTGCAGGCTCGGCCTCGTTGCAGCAGCTGGAGGCTGGGTGCGGAGCTGCCGGAGCCGAGGAGCGCTGCGGTCAGCCTCGCCTTGTTGATTTTGTCACCTCTCTGCTGTTTGTTCGCACGGAACCCCTGCCCCCCCACGCCGCTGCCAGCAAACCGTTGGGTCTGAAGGTTTTTGTTGCCCAAGTTCGGCGCTGGGGTAGCAAAGAGCCACGGTTGCCGAACCACAACAGGAAAGCAGGGCAGGGCTGGGGGACCAGAGTTGCCTCTCGCCTTCGGTCCCCGGCCCTTTGAACGTCACCGTTAAGGTCACTTCGGCTGACGTGAGGATGGCTGGGGGGGCCGCGGCTGGGGGTGCAGCCACCCCCGCCCCGAGGCAGCTCCCCAGCCTCTGCGCTGCGGTTTCCCCAAAGCAAGAGCGGCGGCACGGTGCGCTGTGGTTTGTAGTGCCCAGCGCTGGGGCTGGCTTCTTCCTTCGTGTCGAGAATTTGGGGGTGGGCACCCGAGGGCGTCGCGGGGCCTTTGAGGAGCCACCTGCAGCCCTGAGCGTTGCAGAAATGGTTAAAAGCCAAATTTTCCTCCCGGATGTGGGTCCGTGCCAGCAAGCTGACATGAGCTCTGCACCCGGCGATGCACCCCACAGCTGCCGGCAGCGGCGCGTGGGGAGGACGCATTCCCCGTGGGGACACCGCGTCCTCCGTGGGGACACCGCGTCCTTCGTGGGGACACCGTGGGCTCACGGCGGGAGGACATTGCTGCCAGGACCCCACGCTTCAGCCATCCGCAGGTCCCAGTGCACTCGGCCACCCTGCAGAAGGACTGGGACGAGCACGCCGATGGCACCCCTGGGTTTCTCCTGCACGAAGGTGCTGCTGGCCACGGGGCTGCTGCTGCTGTGGCTGGGTGAGCATTGGGGCAGGCGCTGGAGAGAGGGGCTCCTCTTCCTTTCTGAGCGCCCTCTGGGCGGTGGGAGCACAGGCTGGGCTTGGAGAGCAGGCATTGAATGAGCCCCCGGTCGGTCCCTGCAGCTCCGGCAGTGCCTCTGGTGCTGCAGCAGCCCCAGCCCGTCCTCTTTGCGGAGCCAGGGGATGCGGTGAACATCAGCTGCATTCCGGACAAGGAGTTTGAAAGCAAACACAGCACACTCTGGTACCGGCGTGTCGATGGGGAGCAGCCCCGGCTGATCCTCAGCTGCACCCAGAAGGCTCAGGGGGAATTTTCCTGCGAGTACACGAGGCAACGCGCCGTGCTCCACATCACTGCTGCCCGCCCTGACCATACTGGCCTCTACCTCTGCGCCGCCTTCTCTGTCTCCAGGCTGGAGTTCGGCAACGGCACCGTGCTGATCGTGGGAGGTAAGGGGGGCTGCTGGGCTGGGGGTGGTGGGTGGGGGGACCCCAACACGTACCCCTGAGCCCTCCCTTGTTAGATGGGGATCCCCCGTTTCTCCCCATTGCACGGACACCCCCCCATGCCCCTCGTGTCACTAAGAGGGGACGCGGGGTCCCTGCCCACATCGCAGCCCACTGAGCCCCTGCTCTCGTCTGTGCAGACAGCTGGAGGGCCCAGAGCTGGGTGCAGGTGCTGGTGCCCCACGGCTCCCCTTCAGACCCCCCCGGCCTGGTCTGTGCCGTGGGCAACGCCAGCGGCCCCGTCCTCGTCTCCTGGCCGGGGGGGCCCCGACCCCAGGAGGTGCTGGGGCTGGGGGGCAGCACAGAGCCGCTCATCAGCCCCGCGGGCATCGCCGGGGGCACCGGGGGGCTCTGCGAGGTGCGCTTCAATGCCTCCGGTCCCCCCGTCCGCAGGAGCGTGGAGCTGCACGGGGCCAAGGGTGAGCACGAACCTGGGCACCGGGGTGACCAGGGGACAGGGCAGATGGGGTCACCCCCCCTTCCCGGGGGTTCCTCGGAGCTGGGGCACATGTGGGGAAAGTGAGGCAGTGGGGATGGTGCGGCCCCGGGGATCGGTGGAGGGGATGGGGGCATTTTGGGGGTGATGGTGGGATAATGGGGGGCAATGGGGAGATGTTGGGGGTGATGGGGGGAAGCTGGGAGTGATGAGGACATGTTGGGGAGCAATGGGGGAATAATGGCGTGATAGGGGGATGTTGTGGGGGTGATGGGGGGAAGCTGGGAGTGATGAGGGAATAATGGGGGGCCAATGGGAGGATGTTAGAGTATGGGAGAGATCAAGGGGAGGACAGTGGGGGTCAGGAGATGGCTGGGACAAGCCGCCCCCCCCAGGTGCCTGCACGACACCAAGTGCCGTGGCCATGGCCGCAGCCGGGGCGCTGCTGCTGCTCGGCCTCAGCCTCGGCGTCTGCTGCCTCCTCCGCGCACGGACGGGTAAGGAGCCGAGCAGGGGCTGGGGGTGACGGCCCCCCGTGCCCCCTTTCGTCCCCTGCTGCCCTGCACCCCGCTCCCCCATCCCATCCCCAATTCCCCTCCGTCCCCATGCTGGGGACACGTCTCTGTCCCCGCCAGGACTCCGGCCCAGAGCCCCGGACCCTCCTGCACCCCAGCAGCAGCAGGTGAGGCCCTGCGGCCCCCGGGGTTCCCCACACGGGGCAGTGGCGATAGCGGGGACAGGCACAGCCCCATAAGGGTTGGGGGCTGGTCTTGGGGCTGCTCTGATGGCGTTGGTGCCCGCAGGGAGAGCTGTCGTACGCCCAGCTCCGCTTCGCCACCCCAGCGAGGGCAGCGCCGTGACCCACGGGGCTGGGCCCCAAGGCCTCGGTGGCGGCGCCGTGCAGCCCCGGGAGGCTGCGGCTGCCCCGGCCGCCGGGACAGCGGGGTGGAAGGAACGGGACTGAACCTCCATCGAGGGGGCTCAAAGGAGCAGTGAATGACGGGATTGGACCTCAAATGTGGCGTTAATAAAGAGATTGAAACTAAAATGATGGATAAAGCATTGTACTGAAACTGAATTGAGGAGTAAATAGAGAGAGTGAACCTCAAATGAGGAGTAAATCATGGGGTTGAATCTGAAACGAGGAGTAAATATAGAGATTGAAGCTCAAACAAGGAGGGAATGAAGGGATTGAACCTCAAACGAGGAGTAAATAACGGGATTGGACCTCAAACATGGAGTTAATAATGAGATTGAAGCTAAAATGAGGAGTAAACAATGGGATTGAACCTCAAATGAGGAATAAATAAGGGGATTGATGCTCAAACGAGGAGTAAATATAGAGATTGAAGCTCAAACGAGGAGGGAATAAAGAGACTGAACCTCAAATGAGGAGGAAATCGAGATCAAACCCAAAAACCAACGCGCCCCCCCAAGGGGGCGCCACAACTCTCCCCGAACTACAACTCCCATCATGCCTCACGGCGCTGCCTCACCGCCCACCCTCCCCACGGCCTACAACTCCCATCGTGCCCCGCGGCCCGGCTCCGCTTTTCCCTTCCCGCCCCCCCCTTTGCAGGACTACAACTCCCGTCGTGCCCCGCGGCGCCCCGCCCGCCGCCGACCATGGGGGCCGCCGTTTTCTTCGGGTGCGCGGGCATCGCCTTCGGGCCCGCGCTCGCCCTCGTCCTGCTGACGGTGGCGGCCGAGCCCCTGCGGGTCATCATCCTGGTGGCGGGGTGAGGGGGCTCGGGGGGGGGCCCGGGAGGCCGCCCCGGTGGGGGCCGCCCCGGTATAAGGGGCCCCAGTGGAGGCCGGCCCTATATAGGGGGGCCCTGTGGAGGCCGCCCCTGTGGAGGCCGCCCCCTGAGGGGTGTTTGGGGGAGCCCCCGGCTGTGAGGCAGCCTCTGAGGGTTGGGGGAGGGGGGGGGGCTCGGGGGAGGCTGAGCCTCCCCCCAAATCCCTCCTGGCGGCCTCCCCGTGGGTTCTTCTGTTTCTCCAGCGCCTCGGTGCTGCTCGGAGCCGCTCCCCTCAGCCCCCCCACCTCCCCCCCCACCCCCCAGGATGCGGTTTTGGGGGCTCCCGAGGCCAGGAAGGTGCCCGGAGGCTGTGGCCTCCACCACAACCGCAGGGTTTTAACCCACGCAGCCTCCGCCTGGTGGCAGCGTCCCTGCCATGGGGGCCAGCCAAGCTGCCGGCCCTTTTTTTTGTGGCTTTTTGGGCGGCTCCGGGAGATGTGGCGGCACTTTGTTTTGGGTGCCATGGGGAGATGTGGGGGCACTTTTCTTCTCTCGAGGCCAGGCTTCCATTTGGCCTTCCCTGGGCATAGCGCCGAGCGCCTCAGAGGGCAGCAGCTGTCCTCCAAGGAGGTTGTGGGGGCCCTGAGAGGAGAAAAGAAGACTTTGGGCTCCCAACCCCTTTGATTTTTCAGCCGCCTCCTTGAGCCAGGACCTGGTGTGACCCAGAGCCAGGACAAAGCCGAGCAGCCTCCGAGGGAGCCGCTCATCCTCGTGCTATTCCGGCCTCTGGCTCGTGAGGGGAAGCGCCTCAGGGGGGTCCCGGCCTCACCTCGTTGTTCCTCTCCCTCCGCAGGGCGTTTTTCTGGCTGGTGTCGCTGCTCCTGGCGTCCCTCATCTGGTTCGTTTCCGTCCACCTCAGCGACCGGGAGGACGCCAAGCTCCAGTACGGCCTCCTCATCTTCGGGGCGGCCGTCTCCGTCCTGCTGCAGGAGGCCTTCAGATTCGCCTACTTCAAGCTGCTGAAGTAAGAGCCCGGCTGGGGGCAGCGCTCCTCACAGAGCCCCCGTGGCCGCTTCCCCAAGCGTCCCTCACCCAGGGCTCTCTTGGGATCCAGTCGGTGCCAATTGCTGCTTTTTTTATCCAGGCAAACCCCCCAAAATCTCTTCCCCCTTAGATGCTGCTCTGGAGCTGTTCTGCCCTGCTCCTGCCTTGTTTATAACCCCCCCCCAACCCCTTCCCTGTTTGCACAAGCTCCCTCTGCAGCGCAGAGCCCCGTGCAGGCCCGGTTCCTGCCCTCCTGCTCACTCTTTCTCCCCTTCTCGAGCAGGAAAGCGGACGAAGGCTTGGCCACGATCAGCGAGGATGGCCGCTCGCCCATCTCCCTCAAGCAGATGGCCTACGGTGAGCACGAGCCCGGGCAGGGCTCGGGGACAGCAGGACCCTCAGCTATCGGAGAGCAGCAGCAGTGACCACGAGGCCACCGGGCTCACTCGCCCTTCCCAATTCCCTTTTCTGCCTTTCCCTGGGCAATTTGGGGAGCGGGGAGCGTGTGGGGGCACTGAGAGTGCTGGTCGGAGTCGGTGGGGACCTTAAAGATGATCCAGTCCCTCTGATTAATTTGCTCCTTGAGGTTTTTTTTTCCTGGCAAGCTGTCTGCGCATCGCTAAGAGCCTCAGCCTGGTTCTGCTCCTGCGCCCCCAGGGGGGCTGCGAGCCCCCGGGGCGGGCAGGAGGGGCCGTGGGCTGTGCTCGGTCTCCTTCTCCCTGATTTCCTTCTCCCTCCGCAGTGTCCGGCCTGTCCTTCGGCATCATCAGCGGCGTCTTCTCCGTCATTAACATCCTGGCTGATTCCATCGGGCCGGGCATCGTCGGGATCCACGGGGACTCGCCGTATTACTTCATCACCTCCGGTGAGGCTGGGGCCAGGGGCAGAGCTCTCTTGTTGCAGATCCTGCAGCCTTCAGCCCCAAAAGCAGTCGCACGAGGCACAATTTTGCCACCGGCGCCTCCCAAACGACCGAGGGAGCCCCCCCGGACCCCCAGCAGTCGGTGACAGTGTCATTTTCTTTCCCCCTCCCAGCGTTCCTCACCATGGCCGTGGTTCTGCTCCACACCTTCTGGGGAGTGATTTTCTTCGACGCCTGCGAACGCCGCCGCTACTGGTGCCTGGGGGTGGTGGTGGCCAGTCACCTCGCCACCTCGGGGCTGGTGAGTTGGGTGCACCGGGGGCTTTCCCCCAAAATAAAGCAGCCGTCGGCGGCGTCGGGCACCCTTCTGGGGACAGGGAGGGGACCCCGGGAGCACCCGGCGGCGTTTCCTGCTCCCCAAATCTCCTCCGGGGATGCGTGGGGCCGCTCGCAGCCCTCTGGCACGGCCCCAACCCGCTCGGGGCGGGGCGGGGGGGGGGGGGGCAGCGGGATTTAAGCGGGGCTAACGAAAGCCTCGGGGGCAGCGGGCGGATTAGCTGCTAATCCCAAATGGGAAACCTCGAGGCAGGAATTTGAGCTCCTGGCTCCGCTGTCGCCGTTTCCCGTTGCTCACCCCGCTCTCCGTGTCCCCGTGTGTCTCCCCCCCCCCCCCGCCCAGACGTTCCTGAACCCCTGGTACGAGGCCAGCCTGGTCCCCATCTACATCATCACCGTCTGCACGGGCCTCTGGGCCTTCGTCACGGCCGGGGGCTCCTTCCACAACGTCCTCAAGTGCCTCTCCTGTAAGGGCCGGGCCGGGCAGGGCACGGGGGAATTTTGGGGGCTCTCTGCGTGTCCCGTGGGTGTCGGGGGGGGGGCTGGGACACGGCCGCTGGGGGCGCGGGGATGACCGCGGGTTTTGGGTGCCCTCAGCACCTTCCCCCAGAGCCGTGGGGCCGCGAGGAGGGGTCTCACCTGGACCCAGCTCCCTGCTGCACCTCCTGGAAGATCGGGGTTCCTACAAACCCCCAAAAAACGCCCCCCCACACCCCGCTCCGTTTCCACCCTCTCGCCCTCTTCATCCTCGCCCTGCCTGGGTGTTTTTTTTTCTCCCCCCCCCCAGGTAAGCAGGAGGCCGACAGCCGCGTGATGATGTACTCGGCGCTGCAGGTGCCTTTTGAGGAGTGAGCCGCGACCGCCCCCGGACCCCAAATTGCCCCCCCCCGGGGGAACTGGACGATGCTGAGGCTGCGGGGCTCCGAGCGGGGCTGGGGGCAGCCTCCGTATGGGGGTTTTGGGGGGGGGTTTGGGGGGGTTTTGTTCCTCCCAAGCTCCCGGCTGGCTCCGCAGGGCAAGGCTGAGCCTCTCCGCCCGTCCTACCCCAGGGCTGGGGCACAAACTCTGCTCTGAGCCCCAGCCCTTCCCCCCCCCGGCCCTTTTTGGGGGGGTTTTGGGGCCGTTCGTGTCCCCCCCCCATACCGTGGCACCCCCGTTAGCTTCGGTAGTGACTCCCCGTTGGCCTTTCCTTACCGGGAATCCCCACGGGGTGGGAGAAGAGCCCGGGGACAGCCCCGGGGCTGCTGCGGTGCCACCGGGCTCGGGGCAGGGCCCCCCCCGTGTCCCCCCCCCGTCTCCCCCTTCCCAGCGCGAGGGGCTCGAGGCTGTGGGACCCCCCCCCAGAGCATCCCATACAGCCCCTGGGAGCGGGGTGATCGCTGAGGGGGTTTTTGGCGCCCCCCCCTCTGCCCCCCCCCACTCGCTGCTCCCCACTTTTGGGTCTTTTCTAAGCGTTACCCCGCTGCGCCCCTGGGTGGGGGGGGTGGGGGGGGGGTTAAATTATTTTTTTGATTCAGAGTAAAACCCTTTTAATAGTGACTACGTGGCCCCGAGCTTTGTGGGGTGGGGTCGGGGGGGGGAGGGAAGGGGGTCGGCGCCCCTCATCCCACTCTGCTCCCAGCCCCTGGGTGCTGGGGGGGGGCTTTTTTTTTTGGGGGGGGGCCCTGGCTCAGGGCCGGTGGCTCTCGGGCGCGCGGCGCGAGGAGGCTTTGAAGACCGTGTCCTGCTGCTGCCTGCTCCTCGCGCTGCCTCGGGGGAGATAGAGACCCTCAGGAGGGTGGGGGGGAGAAAATTGGGGGGGTCCTGGCCCCCCCCCGGGCAGAATCAGGGCTTATTTTGGGGGAGGTGGGGGGGGGTCTCACCGCAGCCTCTTGCTCACGAAATGGACAGCGAGGAAGAGCCCGAGGCAGCCGAAGATGGTGCCGAAGACGATGGCGACGACTTCACCTGCGTGGAACCCCCCCCAAAAAAAAAAAAACACTCGGGGGCTGGGGGGGGGGGGGGCAAAAGGATGCCCCCGATCCCCCCCCCCCAGCCTCTCTGCCTGCGCCGTACCTGTCGAATATCCCTCGGGCTCTGCAAAGGAAGAGCCAGCGCTGCCCTTGTGCCCTTGCTGGGGGCTCTGGGGGGGCTCTGTGTGTGTCCCCCCCCCCTCGTCCCACCCCGTCCCCCTCACCGCTGGCAAAGGACGCCAGCACCAGCCTCTGGTTGAGGTCCTGGGGGGCCCGAAAATTCTCCTCCAGCCGCTCGGGCTCGGGCTTGTCGGGCGCCGTGGCGTAAAGGGAACCCCGCAGCTGCTCCAGCTGAAACGGGACCGGGGTGGGGGGGGGGGGGGGGCTTCAGGGGCTGCTCCCCCCTCGTCCTCAGCCCCTAAATTCCCTCCCCAGCCCCCCCCCCCCCCCAAAATCCCCACCTGGGCCCGGCTGAGGAGGACGGGCTGCTGGAAGACGCTCCAGAGGACACTCTGGAAGCAGGGGGGGGTGGTGAGGGAGCCGTTGTAGCGGTAGTAGCGGTCCAGGCGCTGGGGCAGCAGCTCCCGCACGCTGAAGGAGGGGATGGAGGTGGCCTGCCCTGCGAGAAATGGGGGGGGGGAAGCAAATTGGGACCCCCCCGGGGAGGTGAAGCCCCCGCTGTCCCCCCGGCGCTGCCCCCTCACCCGCGTAGCGGATGCTGCCCAGGTGCCTCAGGATGTTGTCGTAGGCAGGGTTGGGTTCGTCACCAGCCTGGGTGGAAATATATATTTTTTTTTGGGGGGGGGGGGGTCCCGGGGGGGGGTCAGGACCGTGTTAATAGGGTTTGGGGGGGGTCCCGGCTCCTGTACCTCCAGCAGGACGCCCAGCACGGCCAGCCCGGCGGCGTGGTGCTGAGCCTCGCTGGCGTTGGCGAAGCGCTCGGCGTCGTAGTGCACCACGTGCAGCTGCGGGTGCAAGGGGGGGGTCCCCTCGGTGTGCCCCCCCCCCCGGGTGGTGCCCTGCACCCTGCCCCGGCCCCTTCCCGTGCCCGTTCCCGGTTCCCGCAGCAGGATCCCTTCGCTCTGTGCCCGTTTCCCACCCCCAGCCCCATTCCCAGCCCCGTTCCCGTGCCGATTCCCGCCCCAGGACCCGTCCCCGTCCCCATTTCCCAACCCCATTCCCGTTCCCATGCCCGATTCCCACTCCAGGCCCCATTCCTGTACCCATTCCCCAACCCACACCCGTTCCCATACCCGTTCCCGTGGGGATTCCCACCCCAGGCCCTGTTCCCGTGCCCATTTCCCACACCAGGACCCAATCCCACACTGATTCCCACACCGGGCCCCATTCCCACACCAGGCCCCCCCGACCCCATTCCCACCCCAGCCCCCCACCCTAACCCCAATCCCACACCAATTCCCATCCCGACCCCATTCCCACACCGATTCCCACCCCAAATCCCACCCTAACCCCAATCCTACACCAATTCCCACACCGGGCCCCATTCCCACACCGGGCCCCCCAACCCCATTCCCACCCCAGCTCCCCACCCCGACCCCATTTCCACACAGCCCCCCCCCAACCCCATTCCCACCCCAGCCCCCCCCCCAACCCCATTCCCACCCCCATTCCCACCCCGGCCCCCCACCCTAACCCCACTCCCACCCCCATTCCCACCTCGACCCCATTCCCACCCCCCTTCCCCTCCCAACCCCATTCCCGGGGGGGGGGCCACCCCCGTACCTCAGCGGGTGCCCGGTACCCATCCAGGAGGTGCTCGGCCCCCCCATTCCGCCCCCAATGGAAATGGAGCTGAGCGGCCGCGAAGCTGTGGGGCAGCCCCCCCAGGCGCAGCGAGGGGGGCAGCGCCAGCACCGCTATAGGGTCGGGGGGGGGGGGAAGTTCGCGTTGAGCGGGGACCCCAATAAACACCCCCCCACCACCACCTCCATCATCATCGTCACCCCCCCCCAGTAGCTGCTCACCGGTGTGGCCGTTGTTGGCGAGGCCGAAGGGGGCGGCGGGGGGGCGGCCGTACCCTATGGGGCGCAGGGGGGGCAGCGAGGGGTCCGGCAGCGCCCGCCCCGTCCCGATGTCGATGGGGGATTGGGAACGGCCCCCGCACGCCGGGTGCCCCTCGGGCCAGTGCTGCTGCCCCCGGGGACCTACGGGCACCAAGCCCCGTGGGTGTCCCCCCCCCCCACCTAAAAATACCCTAAATACCCTCATTTCCCCCCCAATTTCCCCCTAATTTCCCCCCACCCTATTAAAAAAACCCCAAAACCCAACCCCATGGGGACACTGCCACCGCTCCGCAATCTTTTTTTGGGGGGATTTTTTCCGGGGGGGGGGGGGAGGGAAGCTGCCCCAGGCTGACCCCACAACGGAGGCACCTGGGGGGGGTCCCAGTCCTTTGGGGGGGGGGGGGGGGCACTGGAGAGGGGGGGCTTAACGGGGATTTGGCTGGGGCCAGACCCTAATTGGATTTGGCAGCCGGAGCGGGGCCCCACGCCTTATGTAAAGGAGCACAATGGGGCCATTGGAGCACACGGGTGGGATTTTTTTTGGGGGGGGGACACAAGGATATGGGGGGGGGGGCTCTGCCCATCCCGCAGCGCCCCAATTTGGGGAGAAACGGGGCTTTTCGGGGGGTTTCTGGGGGGTTGTCGCCCACCTGGTGGCATCCCAAATTGGGGGAATGCTGGGGGGGGGGGGGCGGTTGGACCCCTGCTTCTTGGGGGGGGGTCCCAGATGGGGAAATGGGGGATTTGGGGGATTTGGGGTGGGGGGGGGCAGGGGTGGCCCCCAGGGGTGCTATCAGCCCCCCCCCCCGACCCCACTCACCCTCGTACGTCCAGTGGGGACCTGCGGAGGAAGGAGAGGTGTTGGGGGGGGGGGGGGCAAGGTTTTAGGATCGGCCCCCCCCGGAACAGAGCAGGGCGAGCTGGATGGGAGCAGCTGAGCCTCGATTTGGGGTGAAATCCTGAGGGAATGGGAAAAGGGGGGAGTGGGGCGTTATGGGGGGGGGGGTTGGGGTGCTGGGGGGAGGTGGGGGGGGCACTCACCGGCGGGGAGCGCGGGGGCCAGGCCCCCCAGGAGCAGCAGCAGGGTGCACAGCATGGTGGGGGGGGGGCAGTGGGGCCGGGTGCCGCCGGCCCCCGCTTTAATACCCCCGGGGGGACCCCCCCCGAGTGGGGAGGGGGACGAGGGGGGGGGAGAGGGCGGAGCTGGGGGGCTCGGAGGGGGCTGGGGGGCGTGGGGGGTCCTGGGGGGGGGTTGGGGGGCATTGGGGGGGGGATAGGGGGTCTGGGGGGGGGATGTTGGGGGGGTCGGGGGGGGGCTTAGGGGGTGGGGGGGGTCCTGCGGTGGGGGGGGCTTGGGGGATGCTGAGTTTCTGGGGGGTGTTGGGGGGCTGGGGGGGGGCTTAGGGGGTGGTGGGGGGGGTATTGGGGAGCTTGGGGGGGCGTTGTTGGGGGTGTTGGGGGGGGTGGGGGTGTTGGGGGGGCGGTTGGTGGGGGCCCGGGAGGACGTTGGGGGTCCTAGGGGGTGTGGGGGGGCGTTGGTGGGGGTCCTGGGGGGGGCGGGTTGGGGGATCGGGAGGTCTTGGGGGGGGGGTTGGTGGGGGGCCTGGAGGGTGTTGGGGTGCCGGGGGGGGGCGATGCTGGGGGTCCTGGGCGGGGGGTTGGGGGTGTTGAGGTCCTGGGGGGGGTCTGGGGGGGGAGTTGGGGGGCCCGGGGGGGGCGTTGAGGGGGGTGTGGGGGTGCTTAGGGGGTGTTGGGGGTCCGGGGGGGCTTTGGGGGTCCGGGGGGGCTGGGGGCCGTTGGGGGCCGTTGGGGGCCTGGGGGTCACTGGGGGGGCTGCAGGTGCCGGGGGGGCTCAGGGGGCACTGGGGGGGCACTGGGGGGGGCACTGGGGGGGGCTGCCCCCGCCCCGCCCCTCCCCGCCTGCTCTCGCGCGCGCTCCCGCCGCCCCCGCGCGCTCCCTTTCGCGCTCCCGCCCCCGCGCGCGCACCTCCCGCCCCGCCCCCACGTGGGCGCACACGCGCCTGCTCCCCCCGTCCCCCCTCCCCCGCCCATTATGTAACGGGCGCCGAGGCGAGGCCGCGCCCTCCCATTGGCTGCGCCGCCCGCGACGCAATCCGGAGGCCGCCTCCCATTGGCCCTCCGCGGGGGTGGGCGGTACCCAGCGTCCGCGCGGCCACATGGAGGGGCGTGGCCGCGGCCCTCCCCCTCGCGGCCAATGGGCGCGCGGCGGCCACCGCATTGGGCACGGCGGGCGGGCGCGCCAGCCAATGGGAGGCGAGGGGGCGGGGCGAGAAGCCGAGGCTCCGCCCACCGGTGGCGGCGAGGCAGCCAATGGGAGCGCGGGGGGGGCGGGGCGCCGCGGGAGGCACGTGCGGCCGTGCACGTGTCCGCGTGGGGCGGCCGCGGCCGGGGCGGAACCGGCGCCGGGCCCGGGCCCGAGACGGGGACGGCGGGGACGGGACGGGGGCACCGGGACGGGGACAGCGGGAGGAGGACACCGGGACCGGGACGGGGACACCGGGGCAGTGGCACCGGCACCGGGACATCGAGACCGGCCCCGGGACACCGGCACCGGGACCGGGACAGCGGCACCGGCACCGGGACGTTGAGATCGGCACCGAGCAACCGGCACCGGCACCGGGTGCAGGCATCGAGAGCGGCACCGGGACAGCGGCACTGAGCCATCGGGACCGGCATCGGGACCGGCATCGAACCGGGATCACCGGCACCGGGACCGGGACACCGGGACACTGATACCGGGACCGGGCCACCGGCACCAGGACCCGGACACCGGGACCGGCCCCGGGACAGGGACGTTGGCACCGGGACACCGGCCCCGGGGCGTCCACACCGGGACCGGGCCACCGGCAGCAGGTGGGGGCGCGGAGCCGCCGGTACCGGGAGGGGAACCCCCCCCTCCCTCCCCACCCCTCAAACCGCGCCGATCTCCGGTTCCATTTTTTTTTATTTTTATTTCCCGGAATTTTCCCGTTTTCCCCCTTTTTTTGTTTCCCTCCAGGTGATTCCGCCCCGTTTCGGGGGCGTCCCCGTCCCCCTCCCCCCCCCCCCCCCGGATCCCCGCCATGGAGCCCTCGGGGACCCCCCCCCGCGGCGACGACGGCGGGGCCGAGGCGGGGACCCCCCCCCGGACCCCCCCCTCCTCCCCGGGACCCCCCCGGGGACCGGAGCGGGGCCGTAAGCGGCCACCGGGGGGGCACCGGGAGCCCCCCCCCGGGGGAAAGAGGCACAAAACCGGGGAGCCCGGGGCCGCCCCCCCCGCCCCCAGCGACGGCGACCGCCTTTTTGCCCAAAAAGTGAGGGTTTGGAAGGAAAAAAGGGGGGAAGGGAATAAGAAGGGGGGGGGGGCGGGTTTTGGGGGGGGGGCTGCGGGGTTTTGGGGGGGGGGTTATGGGTTTTGGGGTGGGTTTGGGGGGTTTTGGGGGCGGCTGTGGGTTTGGGGGGCAGTTTGGGGGGTTTGGGGGTGATTTGGGGGTTTTGGGGGGGGACTGTGGGTTTTGGGGTGGGTTTGGGGGTTTTTGGGGGTAATTTGGGGGGTTTTGGGGTTTTGGGGGGCTGTGGGTTTTGGGGTCCTTTGGGGGAGTTCATGGGTTTTTAGGGGGGGCTGTGGGTTTTGGGGTGTTTCGGGGTGGCTGTAAGTTTGGGGGGGTTGTGGGGTTTGGGGTTTGGGGGGGGCTGTGGGTTTTGGGGTGGCTTTGGGGTTTTTTGGGGTGATTTGGGGGGTTTTGGGGCGGTTTGGGGGTTTTGGGGGGCTGTGGGTTTCGGGGTGGGTTTGGGGGAGATCGTGGGGTTTTGGGGGGGCTGTGGGTTTGGGGGTGTTTCGGGGGGGCTGTAAGTTTGGGGGGGTTGTGGGTTTTGGGGTGGGTTTGGGTTTTTTTGGGGTCTGTGGGTTTCGGGGTGTTTTGGGGGAGATCATGTTTTTTGGGGGGGGCCTGTGGGTTTTGGGGTTTTGGGGGGGGCTGTGGGTTTTGGGGTGTTTCGGGGGGGCTGTAAGTTTGGGGGGGTTGTGGGGTTTGGGGTTTTGGGGTGGGTTTGGGTTTTTTTGGGGTGATTTGGGGGGTTTTGGGGGGGGCTATGGGTTTTGGGGTGCTTTGGGGGAGATCATGTTTTTTTGGGGGGGGCTGTGGGTTTTGGGGGCGGTTTGGGGGGTTTTGGGGTGGATTAAGGGTTTTGGGGGGCTGTGGGTTTTGGGGGAGATCATGGGCTTTTAGGGGGGGCTGTGGGCTTTGGGGTGTTTCGGGGTGGGTTTGGGGGCTCTTGGGGTGCCTGTGGGTTTTGGGGTGGTTTGGGGTTTTTTGGGGGGCTGTGGGTTTTGGGGTGCTTTGGGGGTTTTTGTAGTGGTTGTGGGTTTTGGGGGTCTGTAGGTTTTGGGGTGCTTTGGGGGGGGCTGTGGGTTTTGGGGGGGCTGTGGGGTTTTAGGGGCGGTTTGGGGGGGAGCTGTGGGTTGGGGGCCTGGGGATTTGGGGGTGTTTTGGGGTGGCTGTGGGCTTTTTGGGGCTTTTTGGGGTGGTTGTGGGCTTTTTGGGGTGGCTGTGGGATTTGGGGGGAGGCTATGGGGTTTTGGGGTGTTTTGGGGTGGTTGTGGGTTTTGGGGGCTTTTGGGCTGAGTTTGAGGAGGGGGCTGTAGGTTTGGGGATGCTTTGAGGTGGCTGTGGGTTTTTTGGGGGGGCTCCATGGGTTTTTGGGGTGCCTGTGGGTCTCGGGGTGTTTTGGGGGGGGGGGGGGACCCTATACTGACACTGCCCCCCCCCCCCCCCCCCAGTGCCGGGAGCTTCGGGGCTTCATCCGCCCGCTGACCGAGCTGCTCAACGGGCTGAAGATGGGGCGCTACGACAAAGGTGGGCGCCCCCCCAAAAGCCCCAAAACCCCCTAAAAATCCCCCAAAACCCCCCCCAAAACCCCCCCCCCGGGAGCACATTCCCAGCTTTGTCTCCCCCCAGGGCTCAGCAGCTTCCAGCAGAGCGTGGCCATGGACCGGATCCAGCGGATCATCGGCGTCCTGCAGAAACCCGAAATGGGGTGAGCCCCCCCCCCCCAAAAAAAAAAACCTTTTTGGGGTCCCCACAGCTCCCCCCACCCTTTTTAGGGCCGGGGGGGGGTCACGGGGTCGCCTTTCTCTCTTATAGGGCCCGTTACCTGGGGACGCTGCTGCAGGTGGAGGTGATGCTCCGGGGCTGGTTCCCCCACGTCGCCCCCAAACCCGGTTCCCCCCCCGGCGCTCAGGATCCCCCCCCTCAAAATCCCGACCCCCCCACAGCGGGGGGGGCCTGGGGAAGCTCCCCCAGCCCCGTGGGCGTCCTCCTGCTCCTCCACGACCGCCTCCGCGCCCGCCGTGCCCCCCCCGGGGACGCCGCCACCGACACCTCGGGGACGCCGCCGCGCCACGGGGGGGGGCAGCACCCCAAACGCCCCCCCCCCACCCGGACTGGACCCCCCGCCCCCCCACCCCCCCCCCACCCCACGGCGCCGGACGCGTGACGAGCGCCTGGATTTTTATTTTTCTTCTATTTTATTATTTTATTATTTTTTTAGGGGGGGGGGGGGCTGCTTATGGGGTGCCCCCCCCCCCCCCAGGAGTGCTGTGCCTTGCCCCCCTCCCTCCCCACATTTTTGGGGTCCACGGGGGGGCGAGGGGGGGACACAGACGGGGGGCGGGCCCCCCCGCAGCGCGGCCTCACCCCGGCCTTGTGCCTTCCCCGTGGGGTTTGTTTTTTTTTGGGGGGGGGGGGTCCCGTGCCCCCCCCCCCCCGGCCTGATCCCAGTTCCCCCCCCCCGGGAGCAATAAACGGGAGCGGCCGGGGCCATTTGGTGCCGGTGTCCTTGTCCCCTTTTGGGGGGGGTTGGTGGGGGGGGGGTGGTTATGGGGTCTGGGGGGGCTGCAGGCCCTGTCCTCCCCCCCCCTCATGCCCGGTGTCCCCTTGGGGGGGTCCAGAGCCCCCCCCTGCAGGGCCTGGTGTCCCTTGGGGGGGGGGGGGGTCTTATGGCCCCCCCCAGCTCTGGTGTCCCCCTGGGGGGTCTCATGGGGCCCCCCCGGGGTCTTACACCCCCCCCCAGCCCCATTGTCCCCCTGGGGGGTCTCATGGGGACCCCCTGGGTGTGGTGTCCCCCTGGGGGGGTCTCACAGCCCCCCCCCGGGTCTAGTGTCCCCCTGGGGGTCTCATGCCCCCCCCCCAGCTCTGGGGGCCTCTTGGGGGGGTCTCATGGGGGCCCCCCCCGGGTTGTGTTGCCCCCCTGGGGGGTCTCACAGCCCGCCCCCCCACGGGTACAGTGCCCCCCTGGGGGTCTTACACCCCCCCCCAGCCCCGGTGTCCCCCTGGTGGGGTCTCATGGGGCTCCCCCGGGGTCTCACGGGGCCCCCCCCAGCCCCAGTGTCCCCCTGGGGCTCTCCCAGCCCCCCCGTGTCCGGTGCCCCCCCCCGGGGGTCTCACGGCCCCCCCCAGCCCCGCCGCCCCCCTCCCCTCCAGCCCCCTCCCAGTTTTGGCGCGCTGGGGGCGTGACTCCAGAAGGCCCCGCCCATCACCCCCCCCAAGCCGCGTGGGGGTTGGCCACGCCCCTTTTCACAAGCCACGCCCCCTTCCCGCTCAACCCACATCTAGTTGCTCTGGCCACGCCCTCTTCCGTTAGGCCACGCCCCTAAGTAGAGCCCGCGGCAACTTCCGCTTCCGGGGCGCGCGGCCTAGGCGAGGAGCCGGGGGCGGAGGAGGCCGCGGGGAGGCCCGGAGGGGGCCGGGAGCGTCCGGGGGGGGGCCCGGCCCGGTGCCAGCGCCTCTCAGCGGAGCCGCCGGGCCATGGCGAACCACCTGCGCTTCGTGGGCCGCACCGTCATGGTGCGCAACGGCAACGTGGACGCGGCCTACGGGGCCCTCAACAGGTGGGGGGGAAGCGAATAAACCCCCGGGGATGGGCCCCGCTCCCTCCCCCCCCCCGGAGCCTCGTTTCCGGACCTCGGAGGCCGCTTTTTAACCCGTTTGCCGCGGCTCTCGGCCCGCCCGCAGGATCCTGGCGCACGACGGTGTCCTGGAGACGGTGAAGCAGCGGCGCTACTACGAGAAGCCGTGCCGCAAGAGGCAGCGGCTGGCCTACGAGGCGTGCCGGCGCGTCTACAACGCCGAGATGGCGCGCAAGATCGCTTTCGTCGCCCGCAAGAACCGCCTGGATCCCTGGCAGGGCTGCTAGCCGGGGGCGACGGCTGGCCGGCCGCCTGTCCTGCTGGCCGGCCAGCCGGCTGGCCGCCCAGGTGCCAATAAACCACTGCGCTCTCTAATAAATCACTCCTTTTTCCAGCTCGGCTGCCCGCCTGTGAGGGCTGCGGATGAGGGTTTTTTTTTTTGGGGGGGGGTGGGCTTTGCGGCTGTTCTGCCCCCTCTGGGATTGAGGGCAGGCCCCTGGGGATTTGGGGGAGCTCCCAGGAGGGCGGGAGCAGTTGACGGTGTGCGGGGAGTTCGTTTCTGCTGCCTCTTCTCCCCTCCACGAGACGGGGGAGGCACCCAGGGGATCCGGGGAGCCCCCTGGGGTCGGGGACAGCCCTTTGGAGTTTTGGGGGGAGCTGTCGGGGGTCGGGGCAGCCCTCGGAGGGGCGGGGGGAGCCCCCCAGGTTGAGGGCGGCTACCGGGAGGGTTCGAGGGAGCTGTCGGGGGGGTTGGGGGAGCCCCCTGCGGGTTGGGGAGCGGCCTTGAGGGTGGGCTGAGCCCGCCGGGGCTTTGGGGGAGCCCCCAGAGGCTTTGGGCGGGACCCCGGGCTTGGGGGGAGACCCCCCGAGGGGCTTGGGGGAGCCGCCGGGGATTTGGGGCAGCCCCCAGGGGGCGGGGGGAGGTCCCCGAGGTCATGGGGGGAAACCCGCGTCACGTGGGAAGGGCCTCGAGTCACGTGGGAGGGGCCCAGCGCCGCGCCCCGCCTTCACCCCCTCCACGTGATCCCGGCGGCCTCGGCCACGCCCCCTTCCCCCCCTCCACCTTCTCGGCACCCTTCGCGCGGGCGGCCGCGCATGCGCCCGGCGGCCTCGGCGGCCGTTTCCGCTTCCGGCCCCGCCGTGCAGCCGCCGTCAGGGCCGCCGCCGCCGCTCGGGGCCTACCGGGGCCTGCCGGGGCCGAGCCCCGCCGCGGTGAGGGGGCCGGGAGGAGCCGGGAGGCGCCGGGGAGCGCCGGGAAGCGGGGGGGGGGGACGGAGCGGGCCCGTTAGGCCCTGAGGGGCTGCGGCGGGCCGGGGAGCGGCGGCGGGAGGGCGGCGCTGACGGGGCGGCTGCGGGCGGGAGGTGCTTGGGGAGGGGGGGCGGCGGGCAGCGGGAGGCGAAACGGCGGGGAGGGGGCACCCGTACGGAAATACCCGCGGATATGGGAGATTAGGGGGTAGCCGTGTGTAAATACCCGCATATGTGGGTGTTTAGGGGGCACCCGGCTGTAAATACGCGCATGTGCCTACGTTTAGGGGGCACCCGTACAAAAATAAACGTGTATGTGTGAATTTAGAGGGCACCCCTACGTGAATACCCACGTATATGGGCGTTTAGGGGGCACCCATGCATAAATACACGTGTATATATACGTTTAGGGGGCACCCCTGCGTAAATACCCATATATATGGATGTTTATGGGGCAGCCATGTGTAAATAACCACTTATGAGTGCGTTTAGGGGGTACCCTTACGTAAAATGCGTGTGTATATATACATTTAGGGGGCACCTGTCTATAACTACCCACATAGATGGGTGTTTAAGGGGCACCTGTATGTAAATACCTGCATATATGGCCTTTTAGGGGGCACCCATACATAAATATATGTGTATATTTGCATTTAGAGGGCACCCCTATGTAAATACCCACATATATGGGCATTTAGGGGGCACCCACGTGTAAATATGTGTTTATATATGCATATTTAGGGGACATCCATGTGTAAATACGCACCTATATATACATTTAGGGGGCACCCATCCATAAATACATCTATATGTGTATGTTTAGGGGGCAGCCATGTGTAAATACCCACACACCTGAAGCTCTCCCTACTTTAAAGGCTGGATTTGGAGACAAAACGCTGCAGCAGAGTTCTCTTGGGCTGCATTTGGTGCTATTTCAAATCCATCTCCGTGAAACTGCTGCGGGAAGTACGCAGCTGCGAAGGTTTTCCCCTCTTCTCAGGGAGTTCCGAGCTCCCCAGGGAAAACCTGCCCCCCTTGACGCTGTCTCAGACCTGTGGGTTTACTTTTTCTGCCTGTTTTTTCGCAGCCTCTCTGATGAGAAGCGCTTCGGTAGAGCTAAAACCCAGGATTTTAATTAATTCTCTCTTGAAACGACGGCCGCGTTTCAAGCTTTGTCTGCTTTCTGCTCAGACAGAGCCACAGCAGCATCGAGGCTCGGCGAGCCTGTTCTTTTGGGCGAGGAATGCCGAGGTCAAACACATTCCCTTAAGAAGATTTTCTCTCGTTTCCAGATAAAGGAGACTTGGGTTCCAAATCAGATTAGTGCCCGGCCGCGTAATTAAACATTATTGCTTCGGCATAGCTAACGTTAACGAGGCAAGAGCGGTTAATTGAGATTGCTGGACTGGCATCCGTGGAACTTCTGCAACAGGCACAAGTGACAGAAATGAAGGGCTTGTGTAATTTTAGCTTGTGGCTTAAAAATAAGGGAGCAAAAGTGATCTCCAGGAGCTTTTACCAGCCCTCAGCTTTCTCTCTCATGAGAAAAGGCACCAAACCGAGGGTGAAATGATCCTTTTTTTAGTATTAACCTGTGGTTTTCTTGCCTGATTTCTCTGCAGGTGAGAGCAGAGTGACTTGGGCCGCCAGCCGCGATGGCGCTGTCCAAAAGGGAGCTGGACGAGCTGAAGCCATGGATCGAGAAGACGGTGAAGCGAGTGCTGGGCTTCTCCGAGCCCACCGTGGTTACCGCAGCGCTCAACTGCGTGGGGAAGGGCATGGACAAAAAGAAAGCGGCCGGTACGTCCCCCACGCTCCCAACGCCACCCCACAGCTGCCTGTAGGAGTGCTCGGGCCCCCTGGAAGACTGAGAACAGACCAGAAACCTGCATCTGCACATCCCTGAGGCCTCTGGAGCCCGGGATGCTGCACTAATTGGCTCGAAGTCCCCTTTAACTCAGAGTTTTATGGCTTTGCAGAAATTTCTGTGAGTTCTCTGCTCTCCCGCTCATGCCGATCAGGGAATTGTGCCGTTCATGCAGCTCCTCTTCTTTTCCAGACCACCTCAAGCCTTTTCTCGACGACTCCACCCTGAGGTTCGTGGACAAGCTCTTTGAAGCGGTGGAAGAAGGCCGAAGCTCCAGGCACTCCAAATCCAACAGCGACCGGAATCGGAAGCGAGAGCTGAAGGTGAGCCGGGGCCTGGTTACTGATTGTTGGTTTTTGTTGTTTGGCGGCCGTGGAGGCAGCACTGGTACCCTGCCACACTTTCCTCTTCCAGAGAGGTACATCCTACACCGCTTAAAGTTCAAGAGAAAAGCCCCTCCTCCGTGACAAAGTGTGTGAGCCTTTACCTTTCAGTTCTCTTGACCTCCTGGCGAGGGAGCGCAGCGCTCTCCTCGGTGGTGTCCGAGGTGGAAGCCTCAGCTTTTGGTTTCTTTACCAACCTCCACTAGGCTCGTGCAGCGCAGGGTCTTAAATAACCGGGCTCCATCTCCCCGTTTCCTTTCGTGCTCGATACCGGCGCACGTGGCAGCGCTGAGTCTTGGCTGCCCTGCAAGCTGGCAGCCCGGGGCAGGGCATCCCACCTCCAAATAACTTCTTCTTGCTCCTCCTCGCTCAGACGTGCTGTATTTTGGTCTGTCAGCTCATGCTGCCCAGCCCTGAGTGAGCGGGTCTTCCTCTGGTGGCTTTTCCTTCTCTTTTTTTCCACCTGGAATCCACCCAGGGTGATTTTTGGCAACCTTTCCCCCGCCATAGCACGAGGTGGGTTACAGCAGGGATTTCCAGCCCTGCGGGGTTTCTCCCACCTAACACCTGCCTGGGACAGGGGAAGTCTCGTGCGTCCAAACCTCTTTTCACCTCCTGTGTTCTCTTGAAGACTTCACTCGCCACCTTCTGGAAATGCATTTGTTTCACCGCTCACACACTGGGTTTAAAAGTTTACTCACAAAGTTTCCTTTCACTTTTTCTGAGGTCCCTATTTTCTGGCAAACTTGCGTTTCTCTGTAAGCGTTTAGTCAGCACCTAACCTCAGTTATCCAGACCAATCCTTCACAGCTGCCTTCACTCCCTGTTTTCTTGGAGGAACTTGCTTCTTCTCCCACCCTCTGGCAGAGGTTTTAACACCAGCCAGGGAAGGGCCTCCTCTGGGCTCCAGATGCCTTCACGAGTTAAGGAGGAGTATTTAACCAGGTTCCATCCTGCCCATTTCAGTGCAGCCCGAGGAGCAGCAGGGTTTTAAAACCCAGCCTAGTTTACTGCTCTGCGTTTGGGTGTCCCAGTGAACGATGGAGCTTGAAGGACTTGAGGCTTTTGCCACGGTCTCGGTCAGAACAAGGGTGCCAGCGAGCATCTTTCGAGCACTTCCGTGCTGTGGTTCCGCTTGAATTTGGCTGTTAGCCTGGCACACGTGCACGTTAGCTGCCACGGGGTTATTAGAAAGCAAGATTTTGGCCAAGGCCCTTCAACACGTTTCCTTTTGCCCTCTTGGGGAGATGGCGGAGAGACGGGAACATCGTGAATTGCGTCGCTGCTCAGCAGTTCGTGGCCCCACGCCGCAGCTTTGTGGGGAGACTTTTACAGTCCTGTGGCGCTGCTGGCTTGCGTGGATCCCCCGTTCCTTCAGAACCTGAATTCAGACCCACCTGGCTTCCAGCTGTCCTCTCGTCTCTCATCTTCCTCGTGGCACCTCGCTGCGAAGCGAGGCGGTGTAGTGAGGGGGTCGGATCGTGGCCGTGTGTGTAGAGTGACTGCCCCCCCCACCAGCGCTGCAGGTTTTAGGGTTGAATTTGTACTCGTGTGCTCAGGTCTGCAGCATCGAGCAGCGGATTAATTCGGAGTGCTGCTCGTCGTGTTAGCCGGCTCCAGCCTTCTGTCTGCTCTTCCTCCTCTCTCCTTGGTTAATTCTTGCGGGGTAGGTCATTGCTCGGGAAGTTTCAGGAACTAAAACGTAACGGTTTACACACTTTATACTATGGGCAAGTCCTTTCTCTTGAACTTGTAGGTTTTCCAAGAAGTACCTGTGTCTGGATGAGGATGTGTCCCTGTAGAATATGAGCCATTGTAGTGAAGAAGGGAATCCAACTAACGCTTACAACCGGTGTGTATATTTTCATTTCAAATAACACCCTCACACACTCCAGTTACACGGTTGCATGGACAAATCCAGCTTCCTGTATGCAAAACCGGCACGGACAGAAGGAAATCTGTGGCTGCAAGTACACAAAGGGTGCTTGAAGGGCGCCCTCCCCCAGCTCCCTCAGCGCAGAGCTCTGCGGGACGGGCGCTTTTCCTTTGGTTCCGTGCGACGGCCGCTTCACGCGAGTCCGTCCGTGTGGTCCCTGCTCCCCAAGGAGAGGGAGAAGGGAGGCTCGGTTTGAGCGTGGCGTCTCCGGCTCCAGGCTGGAGCCTCGTGGGTTAGGAGCGTGAGGAAACGCAGCGGGTATCCCGCCCTGCCCTAGGACTGCGTTCTGCCTTCGGTGACGGCGTGGCGGGACAGCAGCCTCCTGTTCCCACCCCTCTGAAGTTGGCTGAAGACACAGACGCCGTTTTGGCCCGCTCAGGGGAGCTCGTGTGCAGGCTTCTTCCAGCTCGCTGGGGATTTGAGCGAGAACTTGGATCCCAGTGCCAAAAAATCCCTTCGCCACCTGAGAGCGGCGATGCCTTTTCCACAGGGGTATCCCCGTGTGGCCCCCTGTGCTTTAAGCTGCCGGGCGGATCGTCGGCGATGCTTCTCTGGTGGGGAACCAGGGCACAGGCTTCACGTGGGACTCATGGTTAGGTCAGGCTGCGAGTGTCGCCCTGGAAACTCTCAACCACGACGCGGTGCTGACCTTTCGGTGCTGGATTTCCTTCTCCTGGTGCTTTCTCGTCCTAAAACAGCGGCCCTGAGGGGAGTTCTTGGCTTTTAACCAGTCTGCTCTTTCTTTTTGCTGCTTTAGGATGTGTTTGGTGACGACTCTGAGGTATCCAAGGAATCTTCTGGCGTTAAGAAGCGGCGCATCCCGCGGTTCGAGGAGGTTGAGGACGAGCCTGAGGTTATTCCAGGCCCGCCGTCGGAGAGCCCTGGGATGCTGACCAAGCTCCAGGTCAGTCCAACCGCGCTGTGTTACGCCAGCTCTGCCCCCAGAACCAGCGCTGCCCATCTCGGAGATCTCAAATCCTGATCCAGTTTGTTTTCTTTGTTATCTTGACTTGTATCACAAGCTGAGGAAGCAAACGGCGAGTAGCTTCTGCCTGTCCTTTGGTTGCTGCCTGTGTTCCCTTCACAGAGCTCACTGCCACTTGTGCACGGGGCTAATGGTAACGCAAAGTCTTCAAGTGGGAAAGTTTGGACATTCTCTGCACAAGCTGGAGTGAACGGGAAGGGGAAAGGGGC
The DNA here is from genome assembly GCA_963989345.1 of Clangula hyemalis. Next base: position 1,120,241 of record OZ022454.1, read on the forward strand.
TTTGTAGGCAGTGCCGGCACTGTAGGATTCCTTTTCTAGAGCTGGAGGCCATCAGTTAAAGCAGTTTGATAGAGCCCTGCGCTCACTAAGCTGGTCTGCACGCATTTGCAACTGTCAGTGGGTGTGAAAAAAATGCTGGTGACCCCTTCTCTCCTTCTGATAGAGCGTGAAAAAAAATCACCATCCAATTTTCTTTCCACAGATCAAACAGATGATGGAGGCAGCCACTCGCCAGATCGAAGAGAGGAAAAAGCAGCTGAGTTTCATCAGTCCTCCGACGCCACAGGTATCTGCTGGGAGTAACGCGTTGGCGTGACCTGGCTGTGCCAGCCCAGCTCTGTAACAAAATGTATTTCTCTGTCAACAGCCAAAAATTTCTTCTTCGTCCCAATCGGAACGTCTCCCCATCGGCAACACGATCCAGCCCTCCCAGGCGGCGACGTTCATGAACGACGCCATCGAGAAGGCGAGGAAGGCCGCCGAGCTGCAGGCCCGAATTCAGGCCCAGCTGGCTTTGAAACCGGGGCTCATCGGCAACGCCAACATGGTGGGGCTGGCCAACCTGCACGCGATGGGAATCGCGCCTCCGTGAGTAGCCCCTGTTCTTCTGAGCTCCCTAATCCTGCTGATCTTAGTGCCAGGATGCCGGTGGAGGGTCTGATCAAAGGTTTCTTCGGTGCTCCATCAGTTCCCAGCAGTGCTTTAATGATTGCTGAAGGGATAAATATTTTAGAGAGGCAAAACGGAGGTTGCTCCATCCCAGGACAACGCTCTCCCAACTTCTGTGCGCCAGATTTGAGTCCTTTCTGGCCGTATAGATACAAAAAATTAACAGAAAGAAGCCTTTCACAAAACTTTCACAAAGTATAGGCTGGTCTGGTGCTTGCTATGGAAATGTGGCTCTTGCTTCCTTCGAATTACTGCTGTAGCCACGTGTTAATGATGTGGTGTCTCTGTCTTGCCGCCAGGAAAGTGGAATTGAAGGATCAGACAAAGCCTACGCCACTGATCTTGGATGAGCAAGGCCGAACTGTTGATGCAACTGGTAAAGAGATTGAATTGACTCACCGCATGCCAACCCTAAAAGCAAACATCAGAGCTGTGAAGAGAGAGCAGTTCAAACAACAGCTTAAAGAAAAGCCCTCGGAAGACATGGAGTCGAACACTTACTTTGACCCCCGGGTCTCCATAACCCCAGCCCAGCGTCAGAAACGCACCTTTAAGTTCCATGAAAAAGGCAAATTTGAGAAAATTGCCCAGAGGTTGCGAACGAAGGTATTGGAGGTCTTGCCATGCTAACTGACAGCACAGAAACGAGGGTTTGGTTTAGGAGGGGCGTTGACTCTCCTCTCTTGGGTTGTGAAAGGGAGCTCTGTTCACTTGAGTAAGAAGCTTTTGGAGTAAAATCACCTGCAGCTTTTCTGTCACAATCATTCATGTTGAAAAGGTAGACATCCGCATGAGAATGTGCTTAAAAAGCATTTTCAGATCTCTTCCCTCGCTTGGTGAAAGACAAAATCTGGTGTTTTATTGAGTTTGTTTCTTTTTGACAAAAGACTGAACATTTCCAAAGAGAGTAGATCGTTTCCTGGCCAAGTCTTCTTTCCACAGAAGTGGTCACCTTACAGGTGCAGATTTTAAAAGAATCTTGGTAAACTGCCCAAGTTCCTGGGGAGAATGGGGAGAAGAGCTTAATTAGAAAAGCCCGGGGATGTGCATCACAGGGATGATGATGTGCAACCCAGGGAGATGTTATTTTGGGATCGTTCCATGCTCCTATTAGGCTTGGTAATAAGACAAGTTTGGGGGCAACTTTGTGAGCAGAAGCACTCCGTCATCATCTTTTATGTGGTTTCTTCTGTGGTCTGCTTCAGCTTGTGTGCACCTGCTCTTTTATTATTTATTTTATTGAAGCGTACTGTGCTGAAAAATGAACGCTGAATGACCTTTATGTGCCCCTTTCCTCTCCTTGTTCTCAGGCTCAACTAGAAAAGCTGCAGGCAGAGATATCTCAGGCTGCCCGAAAGACAGGGATACACACTTCTACCAAGTTGGCTCTTATTACCCCGAAAAAGGAGCTGAAGGAGGGGGAGATCCCAGAGATAGAGTGGTGGGACTCGTACATCATCCCCAACGGCCTTGACTTGTAAGTAACCGATGTGCCAGGCTTTGTTCTGCTGCAGGAGGGAACTCGGGGGAGGTTTGGGGAGGTAACTGTGGTCTCTTGAGCACTTGGGCACCTCAGGCTGGACAAATCTGCTTGAGCTATCGAATTCCAACGATGCCCAACTCTCTCCTCTCTAGAAAAGGCGGAACGTCTTCAAAGAGGGATGAGTACTTCGGCATCACAAACCTCGTGGAGCACCCAGCGCAGCTCAACCCACCAGGTACTGCCCTGTAGCAGCCTCTCAGATTTCACCAGTTTGGGTCAATTTTGCTGTTAAGCTGGATGCAAAAAAACTCCAAAAGGGTTGATGTTAGGTGGGGCAAACCAGCAAGCGAGCTGTCAGCAGTAATACTGCTGACCTGTGGGTCTCTTATCCCTGTAAGGAAAGAAACCATGTGAAGATAAACCTGAAAATTCTGTAAAAATGGTCAAAATTGAGAGGGAGAGGCTCTATTGTTTTTTGGAAAGTTGTTTGAAGACCTGTAGTGGTTTACCAGTAGCTTGCATACCTTTTGGTAGCCTTCCCCTTGCTAGCTGGGTAGTGGTGCAGCTGCAAGATCTGCAAGATCTTCGTCTCTGGCAGGTCAGTTTTGATATCCTTGCCCTGAGGAAGGGCCATAAAACAACGACAAAGAATTTTACTTTCCTGTATAAATCTGTGAATAGCAAAACTGTTTTCCTAGCTCGGTAGTCAGTGCAAGCAATCCCTGCAATGCTACAGTCAATGAAGTGCGGATATAACAGAGCATGATGCGAGTGTATCCCCCCCCCGTAAAGAATGCAGGGGATATTTTTTGTTGCTTCTTCAAAGCGGATTTACGTTTCCGTTGCCTTGTTTCTCTTCCCAGTGGACAGTGACACACCGGTGACCCTGGGTGTTTATTTAACCAAGAAAGAGCAGAAGAAGTTACGGCGACAGACTCGGAGAGAAGCCCAGAAGGAGCTACAAGAGAAGGTCAGGCTGGGCCTGATGCCGCCGCCAGAGCCCAAAGGTAAGGCTGCAGCAGGCGGGCTGCGTGCCAAGAGCCGGGCTAACGCAGGCCCTTAGCTCTTAAACCAGTAACCTGGCCCAAGGATGAACGGCAAACTGGGCTGCTGGGAACCTCTCACAGCTCCCCTCTCGTTTTCCTCGCAGTAAGAATTTCAAACTTGATGCGCGTGCTGGGGACGGAAGCTGTTCAGGACCCAACAAAAGTTGAAGCTCACGTCAGAGCGCAGATGGCAAAGAGACAGAAGTAGGTGGCGCGCTGTGCGTTCTGTGTTTGTCCTTTTTAGGTGGAATTAGTGGTGGTGCTGCTTTTGTTCCTAGAGAATGAAATCCCTGAACAAAGCAAGAGCAGTGGGATTATGTGCGTGTGTTGCTCTTGCAGCCTGTTTCAGCTGTCCTGAATGGGCTCCCCAAAGCCCTGCGCAGGGAGAATGGTCTGAGTGATCCATTCTTGGCACTGAAGAGGGACTTTGTGCCCCGTATTAACTGAGTTTCCTACCATGATGATGATTGGCATCCCAGTTGTTACTAATTAATGTGTTCAGGGAAGTGACCAGGGGAGAACTGGACTGGTGACTGGATTAAAAAAGCCTGTGGCCTCTTAATTCAGGCGGGTTAAGGTGGGAATCTGGGTGGAAGTTGAAGCTGTTTTGGGATCCGTGGAACATGTTCTTTGTTTAGGAATTGAAGGGTCTGTTTTGACGCTGTAACGGGTACGTTGTAGGCTGCATTTCTGCTTATTGCTGTGTCTCTCTGTACCCAGAGCTCACGAAGAAGCAAATGCTGCGAGAAAACTAACAGCAGAACAACGGAAAGCGAAGAAGATTAAAAAGCTCAAGGAAGATGTTTCACAGGGAGTTCACATAGCTGTGTACAGGTGAGTGCTGGGCTACGTGCTCTTGACAGATGTTTGTACACGTGTCTGTTTTCTAAATAAACCTGAGAAATGCCCTACAGAAACGTGCTACTAGAGAGGATACAGCTGGGATTGAAGTTTCTGATGAGGAGACTGATGTACTGGGATATCAGAGCTAACTTGATGCGTTGCTGTGCAGAAATGTTAGGAAAATTTCAAGATCTAAACAAAGCTTGAATAGGAAAGGATAGGTGCAGCCTCTGAGCAGTCTGATTACAAGAATAGATGATTTGGAAGTGTAAGTAAAGCTCTACATCTCTGAGGAGCTGGAGGCAGGAAACATTGGAGACCCAGCTGAGGAAGGGTAGGGAGTGCTTAGGCTGATAATAACAACTGTTTTTCTACAACCTGTTGTTCTTTATCCCGTTTTCAGGGTCCGAAACCTGAGCAATCCAGCCAAAAAATTCAAAATTGAGGCGAACGCTGGCCAGCTGTACTTAACAGGCGTGGTGGTTCTACACAAAGACGTCAACGTGGTCGTAGTAGAAGGAGGTGAGGACTTGGGAGGCAGGCTTTTTGGTCACAGCATGGTGTTCTAAAGCTTGCCTCTAGCGACAATTATACCTGCGTGTGAAAACAGCTGACTGAGGGTTATGGAAAAACGAGGAAGTAAGGAGGCACTTTGAAACTGCCTTAATTACTGTTATGATGGGGTTAGCACCAACTGCAGAGAGCGCTGTAGTGCAGTTAGAAAATCCAGTACGCTTGATGCTGAAGGGAAAACACGCTTTAGATTTAGATCCTTGCTTCTGCCCAGAGCAAGGAGGGCCTCGGCTCAAAGCCTGGAGCGTTTTCTCACAGTTTGCACAGTTCTAAGCATTTTTGCAAGGTGTTGAAGAGCGTGTTTGGTAGCAGGAAATCCTGAGATGACCAAGAGCTAAGTGCTGTGCCAATGGCTGTGAGAAGACTGCTGTGTTTGTGGGGGCCGTAGGTTTCTGCTGCTTTTTAGAATCTCCTAAAAGCTGAAGGTTAAGGAACGATGTGAATGTGATTCTGCCTTTTCCCCAGGCCCGAAAGCACAGAAGAAATTCAAACGTCTTATGCTCCATCGAATAAAATGGGATGAGCAAACATCAAACACAAAGGGAGAGGGTAAGTGTAAAGGTCTGTGGGGAAGGGGGCGGCAGGAGATCATCTCGTGGCCATGGGGAGGAAAAGCTTTTCTGGAGGAGACCAGATTTAACCGAAACGCAGCCCTCTGTAACGAACACACCAGTGCTGGAGGGGGAAAAAATGTCGGGGTGTGCATTTGTGGAGAATATCTTGCAATTCCTGAGTGTTCCTGGTGTGTTGTGCAGCAGCTGGGGGGTGGATGGTCACCGGGAGCAGGTCTGGGGTACCAGGTAACCGCCAGAGTTTTGGGGTTTGGCGAGGCAGACGCTCGAGACAGCAGCTGTAAATGCCATCAGGCAGCAGAGGGGGTGGAAGGGGGCAGTGAGGCAGCAGCTGGGGTCCTGCAGGACTAGAATTTGCTTTTTGTTCTTTTTCCAGATGATGATGAGTCCGATGAGGAGTCTGTTAAGAAAACAAACAAATGCTCTCTGGTTTGGGAGGTGAGTAGCAGTTCTGATCTAATCTGATCTCCGGGGATTTGAGTGGGGCGGAGGCTGAACCTGTCCAACGGAGCAGCTGAGGTTGAAACGATCAAATGACAATCCACAGAACTGAACAAAAACATCTCCGGGCTCTTTCTGTACACATCTAACTGTAGTGGAATTATGAGTATCTCCCCTGCAGCGTAAGGTGTGCTTGTGCAACAAGCTTATCGTTTGTTAACCCGGGAGAACATTTGTTCCCAGGTTCCCCGAGGGGTTCGGAGCCTTATTTCAGGGACTTTCCCCCAGAGACGTGTTGCCAAGTGTCCCGTTTCTCCTTCCAGGGCACAGCAAAGGATCGCAGCTTTGGCGAAATGAAATTTAAGCAGTGCCCCACTGAAAACATGGCACGGGAGCACTTTAAAAAACACGGCGCAGAGCACTACTGGGACCTGGCTCTGAGCGAGTCCGTGCTGGAATCCACAGACTGAGGGTGCCGCTGCCCCGGCACCCCTCTTTGTTTGAGAACAATACCTCGTGGGATCTTGGACAAAACCCCCTTCCTCCCCTCCGGTCTCCACAGTACAGCCCATACGATTAAAGAAATATTTTTTAAAACAAATCAGTTACACGTTTTCTGGATAAATTCAGCCCTTGGAGATTGCAGTGCAGGGCGGTGGCGCCCGGCAGCCACAGCGGCTGCGCTTTAGTGTCTCTTACCTTCTCTGGAAAGAGTTGCTTGGGGGTTAGAGGGGAGAAACAGTTTTCAAAGATGTCTTTAGTCCTTAGGGAACGAGCCCACGGTCTCAGAGTTGAGGTACGGACGCCTCTGCACGGGGCTGGGAGAGGGGCGAGGGCACCGGGCAGGGTTCGTGGTGCCACGGGGCGACGTTTCCCCGCGGGGCAGAGGGGTGAGCACGGGACAGCCCCGCGGGCTGAGGGCGCGCAGGGGAAGGAGCACTTGGCATTTGTAAAGCAAGAGTAGGAGACGGGGACTTAGCCCACATCCTATATTTCAATAATAAACTTTTTTTTTTTAAAAGCTGAAGCTGTGGTAGTCGATGTGAATTTCTGGGGAGGGGGGGGGAGCAGCGGGGCCGGGGGCCTTTTTGCCCGGGTGTTTTAACCAAAGGCTGACCCTGCTGCAGGTGCGTCCCTGTGAGGAACCTGAGGTGATTCAGCCCCCGGGGCCGGGCAATGGGGTGGGGAGACCGGTAAGGCTCCCGGTAAGGCTCCCAGTAAGGCACGGCTCCCCAGTAAAGCTCCCCAGTAAGGCAAGGCTCCCCGGTAACCTGGTATGGCACGGGTTCCTAATAAAGTTTCCCTAATAAAGCTTCTGGTAGGGCAAGGCTTCCTAATAAGGCTCCCCGGTAAAGCAGCCCGGTACAGCTCGGTGTCCCGGTAAGGCTCCCGGGTACGGCTCGGTGTCCCAGTAAAGCTCCCCGGTAAGGCACGGCTTCCTAATAAAGCTCCCTAGTAAAGCTGCCCGGTAAGGCACGGCTCCCCGGTAAGGGAAAGCTTCCTCATAGGGCTCCCCGGTAAGGCGCGGCGTCCCGGTAAGGCTCCCCGGTCCGCCTGGGCTTCCCGGTAAGACTCAACGTTAAGGCACAGCCCCCCGGTAAAGCTCCCCGATAGATCAGATTTGGCCTCCCGGTAGGGTTAAGCTCCCCGATAAGGCCCCGTTTCCCGGTGGGACTCCCCGCTCCGCCTCCTCTCCCGGTCCCGTTTCCCTCAGCGCCCCCTCCCCTCTCCTCCCCTCCCGCCCCGCCGGCGGCCATTTTGTGGCGCGGGGCAGGCCGGGAGCCCCTCAGAGGGGGCGGGCGGGGGCGCGCAGGGCGCATGCGCAGCGCGTGAAGGGGGCCGGAGCGGGGGGGGGGGGGCGCCGTGTGAGGGAGCCTGGCACAAAATGGCGGCGGGGGGGCGGGCGCTGCGCTCGGGGGGGGCCGCCGCCGACTGAGCGGCTCCGCCGCCTCCTCCCCGCTCATCCGCGGCCGGGGGGGGGGGGAGGCTTCGGGGGGCTGGGGCTGGAGCCGGGCCCCCTCCGGCCGCCGAGCCCTCTGGGTTGAGGTGTTTGAGGCGGCTTCGTTAGCCGCAGCCTCTCCCCGACCGCGGCGGTGCGGGCCGCGGCGGCGTTTTTGGGGACCCCCCCCTCCCCGGGGGGAGGCCTGAGGGGGGGGTAAAAGCGGCGGCTGCGGCCCCCCCCCCCTCCTCCCCCCCTCACGGCGGGCAGCGGCCGTTGAGGCTCCGCCGAGCGGCCGAGGCCCCGCCTGGGCGAGGAGGGCAGGAAGATGGCGGCGGGCGGCGGCGGCAGGGCCTCGTCGTCTTCCTCCTCCTCTTCCTCGGCCGCCTCCTCCTCCTCCTCCTCCTCCTCGTCGTCGTCGTCGACTTCAGCCGGCGCCCTGGAGGCCTCGCTCGACAGAAAGCTGCAGGCGGTGACCAACACCATGGAGTCCATCCAGGGCCTCTCCTCCTGGTGCCTGGAGAACAAGCGGCACCACAGCACCATCGTCTACCACTGGATGAAGTGGCTGCGGCGCTGTGAGTGCGGCCCGGGGGCGGGGGACGCCCCTTCCACCCCCCTTCCCCTCCCTCTTTCCCCCCTCCTTGGGGGCTCCCACCCGAAAAAAAAAAGGAAAAAAAAAAAAAAAAATCCCCAGGGTTGCGGGTCCTGAGGGGATGGGGGCAGCCCTGGGGGGGGAACGGGGCCTCGCTGTGGGCTCGGGGCTGGTGTCCTTGGGGGGGGGGGGGGCTCTGTGCTGATGGGGGTCCCCAAGGTGATGGGGTCCCTGAATTTGTAGGGTCCCTGTGTGGATGTGAAGGCAGAAGGGGGTCCCCAGCCCCATATCCCAGCCCCAGCCGCTTGCCCCATGGGCAGGGGGCAGCTCAGGGGGGTGGGGGGGGGCTCCTTGCTTCGAGATGGGGCAAGGAGAGGGGGGGGGGCTGGGGCTGTGGGGTCGCGCCCCTGGGTTCCCAACCGAATTCAGGGATCGAGCTGCGGTCTGGCGGCCTCTGGGGCCTGATTACCCAGAGAGATGCCAGCCTTGCGTAGCTCCTGGGCGAGCTTTCTGCTTAGAATCGCATCTTTGTGCTTTAAAATTTTAAAAAAAAAAAAAAAAAAAAAAAAAAAAAAAAAACAAGCGGTACCTTGGGCCCCTCCGAAATCCTGCCCGCGCTCGCCTCGGTTGCGGTGTGTTGTTTTGAGGGATGTGGTCATGGGGCTCAGGTGTCGTCACCGTCCTGATCCCTGGGGCGAGCGGCCTGCCAGAGGCATAAAGAAGGAAAAGATTGAAGTGCTGGGGGTCCAAATTCCCCTTTGGCAAACCCCAGCAGCAGGCAGGGTGCCAGAGGGGGGGGGGGGAAATGTTTTCCCAAACCTAAATAAGGCTCAGCTCCCCGCCTCGCCGCTGCGTGAACGCTTGTGTGGTGCTGTGGGAGCCGAGGCGGGCTCTGTGGGGCCGTGGAGGTGATGGCAGCGAGGGCTGAGGGCAGCAGAACAGCCCCCAGCTCCCTCCCCGTGCTCGGGGACGAGCAGAGCAGCTCCTCCTGCTGCCACCCAAGCGTTGTGGCTCCTCGGCCCGCGATCCCTGAGCATCTCGCCGTGGGTCAGGCTCAGTGCGAGCCGGCTGCCGATTTCCTGCCTGCATCTCAGGGCGGCTTTTCCTTGGCCTGGGCCCTCGCTTCCAGCATTTTTCAGGCGCAGCCCTGCTCGTTTTCCTTCCTCAGAGCTCCTGTCCCGCTCGCTCGCAGCACTGAGACCCTTCCCCATGCCCCGTGGCCGCAGCATTTGTCATTCCGCACCCAGCGCCGTGCTTCTGCACAGCTCCTCCGCTCCACAGAGCTCCCAAAGCCCCTTTTCTACCCCTCGCTCCTGACGCTGCCCCTTCCTCTCATTTGGTCTCCTTTATTAGCCTTTATCTTGTTCCCAAGTTCATCAAAAGCCATTTAATTGCTCTCTTTTGGAGGCTGACGCTCTGCTCCTGCTCTGCCAGCTCCCGGTCACCGCCAAGCTCTTGGCTCCCCCCGGACCCGTTGGGACCGACGTGGGCTTTTCTTTGTCATTATTTTTTTTTAATTTATTTTCTTGCTGGTGACTTCAAGGCCAGAGCACCGTGGGCAGGACGAATTGGGGCAGAAAGCGAAGAAATGGGGGAAACGAAGCGCTCAGGAGCGCGCCTGGGAGGCTGCACGGGGTTAAATGTGATTGTTCTTAGAAAATCGTGCAGCTCCAGAGCTTCAGGGGCCCTACGAGCCCCACGCTCCAGCAGCTGACCTCCCAGTGCTGGCTGCTGCCGCTCCTTCTGGTGCTACCTTCCTCTTGTTTAGGGGATGGCACAGAAATTGTGGGGTTTTTTGGGTGTATTTCTCTGTTTTTGCTGTGCCTGAGTCAGGGCAGGGGCCTGACGTTATTAGGAACGACATTTATTTGTCTGGGAGAGCTGGAAGTGAGGTGGCTGGGAGCTGTCCCCTCTAGCTCCTGAGTTCTCCCGTTAGTTTGGGCTTGCTGCTAGACAGAATGGCTGCAAAACGAAAAGCAGGCACTTAAATTACATCACAAGTGCCGTGGGCACGGCTGCTTCTACCTGGGGATGAGTCTGAACGTCGTCGTTTGTTTGTTTTTGCCTTCAGCCGCCTTCCCTCATCGACTGAACCTTTTTTACTTGGCCAACGACGTGATACAGAACTGCAAGAGAAAAAACGCCATCGTGTTCCGCGACACGTTTGCAGAGGTGCTCCCCGAAGCTGCTTCGTTGGTGAAGTAAGTAACGGCGTGCCGCGAGGCTTGGCGTCCCCAAAAACCTGCTCCCGGAACGTCTCCAACTCTAGAAACGTTAGCAAAACGTCACGGATTTTTCCTCTTGGGTTCAGCCCTTTAAAAGCCCTCGTTTTGAAGGTGTTGTTTCCTGCACTCGTGCTTGCAGACCCCAGTCCTGCTTTCCCGAGGCCACTCGGCGTGCCAAAAATGCTCCGGGGCTGCGGTGGGAAGCTCAGTGCTGTGACACCGAGAGCCGTGCCCATCCCGGGGGCTGCCAGGAGGGCGTGCGGCTGCCTTTTGGCCCCGGGGGGATCTCGTTCACCCTCAGGTTCTCAAATACCCGTATCTACGGGTTCTCAAAGTCAGTCTTTCGTCCAAATTTGGGGTTAGGAATGATAATGTGGGAGAAATCACAGTGAGCTTGCTGCTGCTCTCTGTTGTGGGGATGTGATTTGGCCGCCCCTCGTTGCCAAAGGCTTTTCTCTCTCCCGTGAGCACCTCGGGGGCTCCAAGCCCAGGCAGCCGCCGTTCCCATCCTCTCTTCATCCCCATCAGAGCTCCTCATTCCCTGCTCGGATCCTCCAGGGCCTCTCTTCTGGATCCGAGCAGGGTTCAGGCTCGTGCACCGTTCCTCGCAGCACCCCTGGTAGCTGACGAGCTGCTTGTTTGGCTCTGGGTCCTCACCCAGACTCCGGGAGAACACACGGGGAGGGCAGCTGTTTGCAGTGGTTTTACTGCCCCTTTTTGCCTCGGGACAGGCCCTGGACAGGATAGCTCAGTTGTCAAGCACAGCACATCTTGGTCTTGGTCTTTGAAGGTTCCTCCTGATGATATTTTAACTCCCTGAGCTGATTTTGCTAGGCACAGAAAGGCCACGGGAGCAGAGAGCAGTGGGTGAGCTCGTTTTCTGGAGGAATCCCCCACCACTGATAATTATTGCCCAGGAAATTCTGTCTGAAGCAGCTGCTCCTCCCTGGGAAGAAACCAATCCTACCTCCTGCCCATGAGCAAACACATTTTTCCAGAGCATCTGTACAGAAAGCTGCTTTGGAAGAGTAACAAATTATTTTTCCCCTGAAAAAAAAGGCTTCAGAGGAGCCCTGTTGCTGCTCTTACTGCTCTGAAACCACTGAATTTTACCCCAAAAGGCATGTCTGTGGCCCTGATCCGCTACAATTCTGGCGTGTTTGTGTGCCTGACTTCAAGCAGGCTGCAGCTAGGACACCTTGGAGCAGCATGACTTCACCTGGATAGGCAACCTCCTGCTCTGAAGGGTCTTGGAAACTTTGGAATTTAACCTAGAATTATTTTACTCTTTTTAGAATCATGAGAAATTGGTGTGTGGGGGGGGAAACAAAAAAAACAACAATCTGCTCTTCTCTTTCAGGGATCCGTCAGTTTCCAAATCTATAGAAAGAATCTTCAAAATCTGGGAGGACAGAAATGTGTACCCCGAGGAAACTATTCTGGCACTAAAAGAAGCTCTGAGTAAGTCATTTGCCCTTTTTGGTTCTTAACTTACCCATGCGCATGCAAGTTTGATGTGGTTAAAGGCTACTTCTGATGCCAGAGTGAAATGCCTTTGTCGCGTGTGTGCCCTTTCTACCCTTGCACAGAGCAAAAAGTAAAGGTAGTGAGGTGTGAGGGGCACAGGATTTGGCTGCTTCGTGCTTCTTGTACCTAAAGACAGCTCTGAATCCTTTATGGGAAGATGGAGTTGTTCCAGCTGAGAGCAAAATCCACGTGGCTGTGAAGTGGTCTTGGAAAATCCCGAGTGTTGTGCCCCGGGAGAGGCTGTGTCTGCCTCTTCCTTTGAGCACGAGCCCTCTTACACCTGAACTGAGCCTTGGATGTGACGGAGGTGTGAACAACCAAGGTGGTTTTGTTCCTCTCCACTCCGTTTTAGTACTAAGCTGTAGTTACTGATATTTGCCATGTAGGAAACAGGCTGAAAGCAAAGCTGGAGGCTGAGGTAGCCTGATGGTGCTTACCGAAACACTCTGCTTAAAAACTGAAAGCACTAACACTGACCTGGAAGCATGTGTAGTCAGGTAAAACCAGCAATTAAGCCAGCACAATTAGCCAAAGATAAGTGTCTGAACTTATCTCGAAGGGAATTAGACCCCGTTTGTGCTCTGTTTGGTTCCGTCATTAACAGCCAAAGGAGCTGCAGGAAATCCTTGCCTGTGGTTTCAAAGGGCCAGCTGTAGTTGTTGCAGAGAGATCCAGCACCTTGGGCTCCGATTTTGGCCCACGGAGAGTCTGTAGTTGAGCACTGCATGTGGAGAAGCGAAGTTTGTGCCTCCGTTAGGAAACCTGGAGCTTCTGTAACTTGAAATGTATTTCTGATCACGTGCAGGTTAGGTGTTATGTCTGTTTTCTCAACTTGCATTGCTTGTCTGTTGAATGCTAATTTCCTAAAAGCCTACCTAAAGGGCAGTTATAAAACTAAACCACTTTTTTTTTTTTAGATGCATTGTGTTTTTCCTTTTTATTTTGGTCATTGCTGTGATTTTTGAACTGTCTTAGTGCAAGGGCAAACAGAAACTTGATTTAAAAATGGAAGACCATCCCGCAGGTTGCTGTATCCCTGAGTAAACTTAGGTTCTCTTGGGCATCCAGCAGCTCATCGAAGGAAGTTGGTCTAGGTATTTTAAAACAAATTTCTGTTCACTCTTTTTACCATACGACCATATGGCACCAAAAACCAGATTCTTAAAGGAATCCCATAATGCCAGACTGCAAAAACTGAAATGTTTTCCAGGTACCACTTTCAAAACTCAGAAGCAGCTGAAAGAAACTCTGAACAAACAACCGAATAAGCCGTGGAAGAAATCTCAAAGTAAGGAACCAATGTGAACTCTCTGAACTAATATAAAAATTGCCTTCTTGAGCAACAGAAGAAAGGCTAGCCCTAAACGGGCAAAGTACCTGGACTAAAATACGAGCCAGCATGCACCTTCCAGGCTTGTAAAGCTCCTTACAGGCTAATATGTAAAGTGCCAAGGAGTTGTTGCTAGAGAAGCACTTTTTAAAGGAATGAAGTGTGAAAAAAAGACTTGAGAGCAGAGAGTAGAGGAAAGATCAGGTGAAACCTCTTGGAAACTGGCGTTAGACTATGCAGAGATGGAGAGAAGACAGACAGAACCCTGCGCTTGGGCAGCAGGAAGGCGTGGTGGACAGGACCTTCATGTTCAGGAACACATCTTCACCAGCAAGCTAGGTGATAGAATAAAGCAAGCTGCAAGCTGGCAGTGCAGATAACGAACTTTTCCATCCAACATTCCCAGGAGTGCAGTCTAGCTGGAAATGCGTTTCTCACAGGCTAATCTCAGTGTACACTGAAGCCCTGAATGCAAGATGATGGAAGGGTAGGGCTAAGGTGCAGCACGCGCCTGCTGGTACCAGTGCTGAGAGCAGAAGGTTAACAAAAGGGCTTGGAAGCTTTTATTACTTGGCTAACACCACGAGCTGCTTTCCCCAACCAAAGTGCATTCAGCATGGATGAAGGATGTAGCCTTTCACTTCAGATCACACGTTTCTCCTCTTTTGTCCAGAAACAACTGGATTTAGCGTCTCCTGATGATGGGATTCCATCCGTCCCGTTAGTGAGATGTCAGAGTAGGGGGGTAGGATTTTTTGTTAAGGTTGAGAGCTTGGTTAAGCCCCGTAAGTAGGAAAGAGAGACCCCATCTGAAGGAAATAATGAGCTGTGTGGTAGCTCCGAGTCTGGCATTTAGGAAATCTCATTACCTTGTAGGGAAGTATAAGCTGTCATCTGATAAAGCTCCTAGAGCAATCTTTGCAGGGACTTGTCTTCCCAACAGCAGAGCTGGAGAAGGTACGCACAGCAAACTTGTGTAGCACGTAAAAATGTGGAGTATTAGTCAGATTTGTTGGCCACCATCACAACCTAGCTGTGCGTGACCGTGTCCGGTTTAGCTAACGGAAAGCCAGAGCGCTGAGGGACATCCGTGTGGAGGGCAAGCTGCGAGGAATACCAGCAGCCTGCGAGTCTCTTGTTGAGTTTTGTTGAAATGTTTTTGATTAGAGCTGCCTTTTGTGACTTTTGATTAGCATCAACCTGTGATTCCTCGTTTGCTTTATACTTTTCCTTTGTTCCAACAGCATCCACCAACCCAAAAGCTGCTTTGAAGTCCAAGATTGTCGCTGAATTCAGGGTAAGTCTGCAAGTGGAAATGTTCTGTTGTGCTAACCTCTGTCCTGGGGCTGTCGCTTTTCTGTCTTACGTCCACCAGCAGCATAAGCTTGATCAGAAGCTCTAGTATCCAGTGTCTTTTTGTTTCTTGGTGCTGTTGGCTGCTAGGCATTTCAGCTGTGAGCCTTGTTTAGGGCTAGTAGTGAAAAGTGCAGCTGGGGGTGGCGGAGGAGATGGTGGCAATAAATTCTTCTAGAATACTCCCCCGGAAGGAGCAAGATCCGTTGCAGAAATGCATGCTCACTGCTGAATGTAATGATTAAAAAAAAGTCCTGTCCCTATTCTTAATCGTCACAGCTAAGCCAGGAGACCTGTAGAAGTGCCAGAACCTCTGTCAGCTGATCTGGTGGACTTCAGGTTCAAAATCCAGAGGTTCACCTAGTCTATTTCTGCAGCAGCTTTAACTCAGAAATGAATTAAATTAATTGAAAAGAAGCATTGCTTGTTGCTGAAGTAGATCTGCAGCATTAGCTTCGCGAAGCAGGGGGGTCTGTTCCGCAGAATGTGATGAGGATGCTTCTCTTGTTTGTTTTTTTTTTCAGCCCCAGTCTCTCATTGACGAATTGCTATTGTATAAGCGCTCAGAAGACCAGATAGAACTGAAAGAGAAGCAGCTCTCCACTATGCGAGTGGATGTGTGCAGCACTGAAACACTGAAATGCTTAAAAGGTACAGATAGCATCTAATGTATAAAAACTGCTGTCGTGAAGGAGGCACGAACACATGCTCTGAGATGTCGCAACTTGTACTTTCTGTTGAGCCTTAAACCAGAAATTGGACTCTGTGCAGTTCAGAATCCCTAAACAGATGCCTAAAATATTTAATTTGGGCCTGTATGTAGAAACGATAATGAAGGAAGGACAGAACTCCAGATTTTTGCCTCTTCCCAAACAGAAGGGGGCTCTCTGGTTAATAGAAACAGTAAAACGTTACACTTCTGCCTTTATTTATCATTAACCACAAACGAGTTGGAAAACAAGGACTGCTTGCAGCTTGGCCTCTTGCAGTGCCTTTAGCTGGTTGATGACAGCCTGTTTCTCGTGCAGCCGATCTCCTCGCGCACCAGAGGGGTGATGTTGTGTCACTTCACACTTTCAGGATGCTGCAGTGGTGTTTCGATGCCGCGGTATCGCCCCGCGCGCAGCCTGCTCAGCGTGGTGTGCGAATGCTGCTCGCTGCCTCGCTTTGCATGCACAGGGCAGGGCTTTGTGGCTGCTGAGCCATGAGCGGAGCAGTTTGGGGAGCAGGCAGTGGTGCGGTGCGTGGGGTCTCCTGGCTCAGCTCCCCACTCGCTGCTGTTCAGGGGACGCTTCTGAGGGCTGAGGTCCCGTTTGGTGGACGACAGCTGACCTGCGCGATGTTATTCGCCTTCTAGACAAAACAGGAGGCAAGAAGTTCTCCAAGGAGTTTGAAGAAGCGAGTTCAAAGCTCGAAGAGTTTGTAAACGGCTTGGACAAGCAAGTGAAAAACGGCCCCTCGCTAACTGAAGCCCTGGAGAACGCTGGCATATTTTATGAAGCACAGTACAAGGAAGTCAAAGTCGTAGCGAACGTAAGTGTGATTTTCCTCAGCCTTCTTCGTGTGGACTTGGTGTTTGCCTGTGTTTTGCTGGGTAAACTGGAGGCTGAAAAATGCATCCTCTGTCTGTCTGTGAGAAGGAGCTGCTACAAAATTCCTGGGTCAGAAGCTGAGTTTGCAGGACCTTGCACGTTGCTGCAATTTCAGCTCCTCTGCAATCCTAAAAGGAGAAATAATTGCACTTAGTCTAACAAATCCTAAATTCTGGAAACCACACAAGGTGTAGTCAGTATGAGAACTAGATGAGCAAACTGAGAGAATTCAGTACAGCGTTGTGGAAACAGAACAAACAACCCTCCCCCCCAAAAAAAAGAACAACAGAAACAGTAGCTCATTTGTTTTGTATGAAAATTGTTTTAAGTAACTGGAAACAGCTTTTATCTTCTTGTTATGCGTTCCTTGCTCTGCGAGTCAAAGCTGAGATCTTACTGCAAGGTTCTCAGAGTAAGGTACAGATAATTGGAAGTGGAGATGGTTTTCTCAGGATGTGTTCTGCTTTGGTTAGAGAAGTAATTGAGGCATGTTTGTCTTCCGATAAAAGACTCAGTTCAATGTCTGTTCCTTCTCAGGCTTACAAAACGTTTGCTAACAGAGTGAGCAATCTGAAGAAAAAGCTGGATCAGCTGAAAGCAACGCTTCCTGATCCAGAGGAGTCTCCTGTCCCCTCCCCGAGCATGGACGCCCCATCTCCAACGGGCTCCGAGTCCCCCTTCCAGGGAATGGGAGAGGAGGACAGCTCACGTTCTCCAGCAGTTGGAAACCGCAAGACGGCGTCTCCAGAGCCCGTGACAGATAATCGGGACGTGGAGGACATGGAACTGTCTGACGTGGAGGACGACACGTCTAAAATCATTGGTATGTTCTGCGCGAGCAGCAGTGGGACTGCGTAGAAATTGTATCTGCCCAAAACACCCTTTGCAAACCTCATTTGGGGTGGAGAGCAGGTGCAAAACCCTCGCTGGGCTGCGGATGGCGCACTTGAGTTGCGGTCTGCACCAGTCCTCCAGCCCCAGCAGGGAAGTTGTCAGCTGCCTGGGATTGTTTCCCTCTCCCAAACCACTCACCAGAATGCTTTTTAGATAACCTCAGGGAGTCAGACTCAAATTCCCTGCCCGGTGTTAAATGAAGATCACATTGAAAAACCTCATACCCTAAATAACCCTTAAAGGACAGAGAGATAATTCTGGGCTTCTTCTCCCCCTGCTGCAGTGGAGGAGAGGAAGGAGAAGCAGGCTGCTCCACCTTCAGCACCTGTGAAGGCTGAAAATGCCCCGAAAGTGGCACCGGCCACCGCTGCCGTCAGCACAACCTCGGTGACGGTGACGACGCCCGCCCAGACTCCTCCGACTCCTCCAGCTCCCAAGGTGGTGAGCGCGGCGCCCGTCCCTCCATCGCCAGCGCTCGCCTTGCCAAACCTTGCCAACGTCGACCTGGCAAAGATCAGCTCCATCCTCAGCAGTTTAACTTCTGTCATGAAAAACACAGGTGAGTGCTGAAGTGGTCCCGGCGCAGGTGCTTGCCTTTGAAGAGCTGATGGTGGAGTTTTCCTCTGTAATCTTTTAGAGCTAAGTTGTCACAAAATAATGGTCGCAAAATAAACACGATTGAGTTATGGCTTAAAGATTGAGTTATTGCTTAAAGATTGAGTTATTGCTTAAAGATTGAGTTATTGCTTAAAGATTGGCTCGGTCTCTCTGACACAACTCTTGGCTTCGTGAGCCTCTCCTTGCTCGCGCTCGCCGGAACTCTGCTGCGGTTGTATCTGTGGGAAACGTGAGCCAAAAAAGCTCCTCTTACCGAATCAACATAGGTGAGCGGTGTGTGCTTCCATCCTAGGTGTCAGTCCTGCATCAAGACCTTCTCCGGGAACCCCGACAAGCCCAACAGCTCTAACTAGTGGCCTGAAGACTCCTGTCCTGGGGACTCCATCTGCTCCTTCGAACCCGTTAGCAAATATTCTCTCCAAAGTGGAGATAACTCCTGAGAGCATTCTGTCTGCCCTCTCCAAAACCCAGACTCAGACTGCGCCAGCCCTGCAAGGTACCGGAGTGGATTTTGAGTGAATGTCTTAACGGTGCGTTCGGCGTCGGCGCTGACGCGTGCTGCTCTGCAGCCCTACAGCGAAAGTGAGGGGAGAAAAAGCTTAATTGAAACGTGTTACATTTTTTGGCAAACAATAGATGACCTCCTCAGGTAACAGGAGTGTTGTGGAGCGGTGTTTTATTACCTTCCTGTACATCTGCACGTTTCTGACGTGACCGTTGGGCATTTTTCCCGGAGCACTTCATGGAAGAACAGGGAGTGTGACGGGAGAGCAAATGAGGTCATTGTGGTTTCTTTGTGCTTCTGAGAGAGCTTTTCTAGTGGTTAGAGCAGAAAACTTCTCAGAGGCGCTCGTGCTTCCGCAGCTCTGGTCAGCAGCGCAGCGCGCGCGCCTTTTATACGTGGCTACAAAGCCA
The DNA here is from genome assembly GCA_963989345.1 of Clangula hyemalis. The sequence continues at coordinate 1,138,856 of OZ022454.1, forward strand.
GGATGAGTTATTACTGAACTTACTCAGACGTATGTTGTAACTTTTATTTATAGGTTAATTATTGCCTCTGGCAAAAGTCTGTAGCTCTGTGGGTACTCACATTAATATTAAATGCAGCAAAATCCAGTCGTTTTCCTGGCTAAAACACGAAGTAGTTTTAAGGAACATCTGTAATATAAATGCAGGAGTCTCGCCCTTGACAGCGGTTCAAGTTCTCTTGCCTCTTACCCCAGTATCTGAACGCAGCGTTCTTTCTTCCAGGTCTGTCATCCTTACTTCAGAGCGTTGCTGGAAACACCATTCAGTCGAGCGAAGCCGCCTCCCAGAGCACTTCAGCCTCACCAGCCAACACAACTGTACCGTGCGTGAAGGGAAGGAACATTCCTTCCAACACCCAGTCCTTTATATCCAAAACTTTTGGTTATTCTCCCAATTCGTCAACCGCCGAGGTTTCCTCGACTTCAGTTACGAAGGCTCCCATTGGACATACCGCGGGGCTTTCAAGTTCCAGTTTTAAGCCGCCAACCAATTCCCTGGGATTCTCCAGTTCCCACCCTCCCAGTCCTTCCTCCCTTTTACCCACAGACACCTCGATGAGTCAATCCTCTGAAATTTCAAAGGCGAAGCTGGAATCGGAACCCCCCTCCCCAAGCCTGGAGATGAAGATACACAATTTCCTGAAGGGAAATCCCGGCTTCAGCGGCCTGAACTTGAATATTCCGATTCTAAGCAGCTTAGGGTCCAACATCGCAACGGAAAGTCACTCGGCTGACTTTCAGCGTGGTCCTACCAGCACTTCCATGGACAATGTGGACGGAACGCCGGTGCGCGATGAGCGGAGTGGGACGCCCACCCAGGACGAGATGATGGATAAGCCAACGTCGAGCAACGTTGACACCATCTCCTTGCTGTCAAAAATCATGAGCCCTGGTTCCTCTACTCCCAGCAGCACGAGATCGCCTCTCCAGAGCAGGGACGATGGCTATCCCCAGGAGCTTTCCAATTCCGTGCACACCTACCGGCCCTTCGGCCTAGGCAGGGATTCTCCGGCCGGCATGTACAAGCAGCCTGCAGATAGCATGGAAATCCCCTCCTCTTTAATGGACTCCTCGCAGGAGAAGTTTTACCCAGACACGTCTTTTCAAGAAGATGAAGATTACCGTGACTTCGACTACTCCGGGCCCCCCCCGTCTGCCATGTTAAACCTGGAGAAAAAGCCCGCAAAGTCGATTTTGAAATCAAGTAAATTATCCGAAGCCGCGGAGTACCAGCCGGTCCTGTCCAGTTACGGACAAAGATCGCAGGATTTCAGCGTCAAGTCGTCGTTCCCTCAGTCGATGAGGTCTATTCTGGATCAGAGCGAGAGCTGTGACCCGCTGTCGACGTCTCCCGGGATGTACGGGAGCTACGGGCTGCGGGGAAACGACTCCACCTCGGATGGTTCCCCTTCGCCCAGTAAGAACGACGTTTTTTTCGCACCCGACTCCAATCACAACAACTTACCGAAACCCGTGGTGCATTCTGGCCTCTCGCAGAAGCAATACCCGGACTCGCCCCACTCCATTCCCCACCGGTCCCTTTTCTCCTCCCAAAGCCCCGCGGGCAGAGCGGCCGCGACGGGTGTGGACAAGTCGTTGGGATCTTCCATTTCCGCCACGTCGACCATGGAGTTCAAGAACATGCTGAAGAACGCCTCGCGTAAGCCCTCCGAGGAGAAGCATTTTAGCCAGATTTCTAAAAGCGGCTCCAACGAAGGGGTCGGCTTGTCCAGCCACGGCCAGGCCGGAGGGGCCAAAGGCGAGCAGCAGCAGCAGGAGGAGCACTACCGCATCGAGACCAGGGTGTCGTCGTCCTGCTTGGATTTGCCCGACAGCACCGAGGAGAAGGGAGCCCCCATCGAAACGCTGGGCTACCACAACGCCTCGAGCAGTAGGGGCATGTCCGGGGAGCCCATCCAGACCGTCGAGTCCATCCGAGTCCTGGGGAAAGGCAGCAGAGGCCACGGGCGAGAGGCGAGCAGGTCGGGGTGGTTCGAGATGGGCAACGCGGCGAGCGCCTTCGATAACGGGCCCTCGAGCGCCTCGGAGCTGCCCGGCATGGGGGGCTTCCAGGCGCAGTACAAGGAGCACGTGGCGCCCTTCCAGGAGAGCGTGAACAATTTCAGAACGAATAACTTCAGCCCCGCTTTCGACCACCACATGCCACCTCCCATCCCGCCTCCTCCCCTGGAGCACGGGACTCCTTTCCAGAGGGAGCCGGTCGGCCCTCCCCCGGGACCCCCGGCCGCTCCCCCCAAGGATCACGGCAGCCTCTTCCCGCGGGATCACTCGGTCCCCCCGCACCTGCCGCCCGTGGATCACACTAACCCCTTCTCGAAAGAAACCTCCTCTTCCCTCTCCCTGCCCCACAGCGTGCCCCCGCCTCCTTCCGTGGAGCACACCGGGGTCCCCTTCCCCGCTCCCCCGCCGCCCCCCGTCCCCGGGGAGCACGCCGGCGTCCCCTTCCCCACGCAGCAGCCGCCGCCGACCGGGGAGCACGGCGGCGTGCCCTTCCCCGCGCCTCCCATCCCCGTGGAGCACGGCGGCGGCGGCGCCTTCTCCAAGGAGCACGGTACCGTTCACCAAGGGACGCTGAAAGAGCATTTTAACGTGCACCCGGGACCCAGGGAGGCGACGGCCCAGCCCCAGCGGGACCACGGCGGCGGCGGTGGTGGCGGCGGCGGCGCCCCCCTGGGCCGCGTGCGCGAAGCCGTGGGGCTGGGGGGCTCCCTCTCCAGGGAGCAGCAGCTGGGGCCCGCCCGCAGCGTCACCCCCATCGGCCCCGCTCACAGAGACACTGCCAACCGCGGCGGGATGATGGTCAGGAACCCGCGGGCAGACTTCAGGCCCAGGGAGCCCTTCCTAAACAGAGACCCCTTTCACAGCCTGAAGAGGCCCCGGCCGCCTTTCGGGAGGGGATCCCCCTTCTTTGCACCAAAACGCCCCTTCTTCCCCCCCAGGTACTGAAGCAGACGCCCATCTCTTGAGCGAAGGTATTCGGACATTGTAGAGAGCAGGGGAGTAGCGCTTTCACTTGGTTTTTCCTTTTTTTTTTTTTTCCCTCCCCTTTTTCCCCTCCCTCCCTCCCTCCCTCCCTCCTGAAGAGCCCCGTAACACTTTTCCTAAATTAAATGTTCTGTATTTTTTGGTTGTTTATTTCCTAAGCCACCCAGTTGGTGCGAGACTAGAAAAAAAAAAAAAAATGTTTTAACGAAAAGAAGTATTGCTGTTGTAATAAAACTTCCAGTAGTAGTCTAAACAAACAAAAAAAAAGAGATGAAATGCGCGATGTTGGGATCTCATTTTAGCTGATTACCAAATGGCTTTGCCTCCCGAGCCCTCGCAGCCCGTGTCAGACCACGAGGAAAGGTTGGGGGCAGGGGCTCTGCCGCTGGTAGGGAAGAACAAAGGGTCCAAGCGCTTTCTGTGGTGATGGAGACACCAACCAACCCCAAGCAACCCCTCCTGTGCCTTTCCTGGGGGCGAGTCACCTCCACCGACACCTGCAGGCTCTGCGGGGCGTCCTCCCCCTGCCCCCTTCTCTGGCTGGCAAAAAAAAACCCACAAGAAGCCCCCGCTCGGTGGCTGCCCCAGGAACCTTGAACTTGGTCTGCTTTCGGGCAGCGGGCTCCGGCCTGCGCGCTCCCCAGCATCTCCTGCGCAGGTTTTGGCCCCCAAAAAAACAACAAATTGGGAACTCTCCAGCGGCCGGCGTGTTCCCTACACCCACCTGGCCGCAGCACCCTCCGCACGGCGCGGCTCGCAGCAGCCCGCGTGCTCGTGGCCCCTTCCGTGGAGCTTAATCCCCTTTGGAAAACCCCCTCTCGTTTGTTTTTTTTTGTTTGTGTTTTTTTTTTCCCCATTTTGTTGTGTTTTTTTTTTTCCCCTGGGAACACTGTTTGGCTTTCTATGTGTGTGTATATATAATCGCTTTTTAATGCCATCTCTGATTGTGTGAAACTCACAGGCTGTAAGCTGAGAGACAGAACCTGCATGCGGAGAAACGGGGACGAGGCCGGGCCCCCTGCTCCCTGCGTGCTCTCCGTAGGGACGGCCCTGCCGCCGTGTGCGCAGGGGGCTTTTATATGAAGTTGGAATTTTACTTGATTAATTATTATTTTTTTTTTTTTTTAGTTGGTAGAATTCATTATATATATGTTTGATAAAGGTGTAGGGTTAAATATCTACATAAAAATTGCAAAAAAGAGCAAGTGGCGGAGCATTTCTTTGTCGCGTGTGCTCGGGCTGTGCTTTGTTTAACGCAGAGGGCGCGCGGTGCGGGTGCCCGCGAGGAAGCTGCGAGGTTTTGGACGGGGAGCTGGGCGAAGCGTGGCAGGGAAGAAGCCAACGAAGGACGTTCAGAGGCACGAGGGGCTGGAGAGGAGAGGAGCTCGGAGCTGCTCGTCCTTTCCCTGTGCCCCCAGACCTTCAACGCCCGGCTCCGACCGCTGCAGGTCATCTTCGTGTCCGGGTTTAGGGTCTGGCCTCCAAACTGCAGCCGCGTGGGGACAGAGCCAGCGCTATCTCCGACCACCTTTTCCCTCTAGATACAAGAATGTGAATGATTTTTCTGCTGCTCTTGCTTCAAGTGGTGATTTCCAAGTCCAGCCGGGTTCGGCCGGGAGGTGAGGGTGGCCGCTCGCCGGCGTCCTGCCGCTCTGCGGTGGCTTTTGAGGTCAGATGAAGTGAAAGGACTCGTGCTAAGGCAAAAAAAAAAGCAAAAAACACACAAAACATTTTAACAGTGGAAGCTGCGAGGTTTTTCTGTTTGGAGGTTTTCCATTTTCCTCTGTGCTGTTACTTTAAAATAGCGGCGGGAGCGGAGGCACCACTGTACATATGTAAAAACCACCCGGTGATTTGGGGACATGAAGGCGTTTGCTTTTCCTCCCGCGTCTGTGATTTCAACCCCCGTTAACCAGACTTTAACTTTTGTATTTCACCTGACAAGGAAAACAAATGAAATAAACGTGTATTTTTTAAATAAAAGCATGAAGCGGTGTGTCTCCTCACGGCCACGGCACGCCTGCGGGACCGAGAGGACGGACGGACACACGGACACCCACCACACTGTTGGATAATGTGAATAATGTGCGTCTTTTTTTTTTTTTTTTGGATGATTTTTGTTTGTTTTTTTTGTTTTTCTAAACCCTGCAGAATAACCGAGCGTGCTCGGAGGCCGCGGGAGGGTGAGCTGCTGTCGTTCCCAAACCGCTGTAAATACCGCCTGCTTTTTTTTTTTTTTCTTTCCCTGTGCCTGTAAAGATGAGCGGGGGTGCGTGGGGTCGGGGGAGAGGAGGCGGTGATGAATCCGCAGATCATTTTGAAAAATGTGTATTAATACATTTAATAAAACACCTACTTCGGCTGGTTTCACACTCTTCTTTAACGGGGCCTTCTGCTTGCCTGTGGGGGCCGCCAGGCTGCTGGTGGCTGCTCCCAGGCCTCTGCTCTCCGCTGCTGCTCTTCCTCCTCCTCCTCCTCCTCCTCCTTCTCCTGGGTTTCCCCTTCCCAGGATCTGAGGGCTCTGGGAGAGGATCGGAGCCTCGCCGAGCACCTCCGTGGAGCCAAGCTGCTGCTGCATGTGCTGTTCTCCCCTGCGGAAAGCAGCGCCAGCTTCTCCCTGCTCCACACGTGACTAATTTGGGGCTCTTTGTGCTGTTTCGGCTGCGTTTTCCTTGTGTTTTGCTTCAATCGAATAAGGGCAAGGACCTGCTGGGATCTGGTTGTGTTCCAGCCCTGGGTATTTCCCTGCGGTGTCCCCAGTTTTCCTGTCCCCCGTGGGCTGGAGATGAAGCACGGCCACGCTGAGGATGAGTGGAGTGAGCACTGACGTGGGCTTGTACCCTGAAACGGAGACTGCTGCTACGGCTTCGTCCCCACAGCACCCACGTGCAGGACCCTCGGACCTCAGCCTACAGCAGGGTGAAGCCTTTGGAGAAAGAGGGGGCTCCCAGACCCTATAACAAGAAGCCCCCAAAGGTTTTTGGGGTCCCAGAGTGGGGGGAGCCAAGGCGGGGAGTTGGGGCTGCTGCCGGGTGGGCTACAGGGGGGCTTCTGGTGGCTGGATGGGATTTGGGCTGCAGGAGAGCAAAATGGGGGTGTTTTGGGGTCTGGAGGATTTGGGGCGTTTTGAGGGATCTGGCCACAGGAATGTGAGCTGACAGTAGTTGGTGGCTGGAAGATTTGGGGCGTTTTTGAGGTGGAGCTGGGGGCAGGAGTGCAAAACGACAACGTTCTGGGGTGCGGAGAGTTTGGGGCGCTTTTGAGGTGGCCACAAGAAGCATCAAATGGCGTTGTGGGGTCTGGAGGATTTGGGGTGTTTTGAGGGGGGTCTGGCCACGGGAGTGCTCAACGGCATCACTTCGGGGGCTGGAAAATTTGGGGCACTTCTGAGGTGGCCGCAGGCGCACACAATGGTGGCGTTTGGGGGGTTTCTGGTGAATTTGGGGTGTTTTGAGGGCTCTAGCCACACAATGGCAGCATTTTGGGGTCTGGAGAACTTGGGGCACTTTGGAGGCGGCTGTAGGAGCCTAAAGCGATGATGTTCTGGGGGCTGGAGAACTTGGGGCGCTTGAGGTGGCTGCGGGAGCACAAAACGGAGGCGTTTGAGGGGAATTCGGTGCAATTTGGGGCAGTTTTGAGGCAGAGCTGGAGGCGGGGACTCAAAATGGCGGCGTTTTGGGGTCGGGCTCCTGCGGGCCTAAAGCCCTTGGGAACCCCCAGAAGGGGCCCAGCCCCCGGTGACGGCCGGGCTCGGGGCTTGAACCGGGGCCTAGGCCGGGCCCGGAGCCGGGACCTGGGCTGGGAGCGGAGCCGGGGAAGCTGAGCCCGCCCCGGGGACGGCCCCGGCGTCCTCCCGCTGCCGGAAGGGGCGGCCCGGGCCCCGCCATGCCGCCGGCCCTCACCGGGGGGCGGCTGCTCCTGGGGGCAGCCCCTCGCCGTTACCGGGTGCGCCGAGCCCCCGGTCCCCGGGGGTATTCGGGGTGTGTGGGGGGGTCCCCACCGGGGGGCTCCCCCATCGCCCTGACCCCTTTCCCCCCCCCGGCTCTCCCCGCAGCCCCAGGTCGCCGAGCGGCTGCGGCTTTTCCAGCGGCTCCAAGAGGCCCGGGAGAGGAGGGCTGGGGGCGATGCCGACGGGGGGAGCCCCCCGGTGGGGACCCCCATCCGCATCGCCCTGCCCGGGGGGCGCTGCCTGCACGGCCGGGCCCTGCAGACCACCCCGCGGCAGGTGGCCGAGCAGTTGGGGTACGGCATTGGGGGGGTCCCCCCGGTTCCCCCCGGTTCCCTCCGGGTCCCCCCGGTTCCCCCGTCCCGCTGCCGGGCTCCTTTCCCCCCCCCCCCCCCAGCTCACGATGTCCCCTCCTTGTCCCCGCAGGTCGGGCCTGGCCGCCTCGGTGCTGGTGGCCCGGGTGAACGGGGCCCTGCGGGACCTGGAGCAGCCCCTGGAGGATGACACCGAGCTGGAGCTGCTCGACTTCGCCGCGCCGGAGGGGCGGGCGGTGAGTGGGGGCTGCGACGTGGCCCCCCCAATATCCCCCAGTGCCCCCACGTCCCCTCTGTGCCGCCCCGATCCTCCCCATTGCCCCCCATTGTCCCCACATCCCCTGTTTCCCTTACCATGTCCACCCCCATTGCTCCCCGTGTCCCCCCCGATCCCACATTCCCCCATATCCCTCACGACCTCCATGTCCCCTGTGCCCCCTGGGCTTCCCCCGATAGCCCCCGTGCCCCCCACACTCCGTTTGTCCCCCACATTCTTCATGCCCTTGGCGTTCCCGATGCTCTCCACGCTTCCTCTGTCCCCCGCCACACACCCTGTGTCCCCTGCGCTTCCCGACATCTCCCGTGTCCCCCCGTGTCCCCAGGCTTTCTGGCAGTCCAGCGCCTTTGTCCTGGGAGCAGTGCTGGAGCAGTTCTACGGAGCCACGCTCTGCAGCACCGTGGCCACCGAGGATGGCTTCTTCTGTGACGCCCACATGGGGGACAGGTACGGGGCCTTTGGGACATGGGGGGGCGATGGGGACGGTGCCCTGTAGGGTCCGTCCTCACATCCCTAGCTCATCCCCGTGCCCGCAGGACGGTGCAGCGCAGCGAGCTGCCGGCGCTGGAGGACGCCTGCATGGCTTTTGCCCGTGCCCAGCATCGCTTCGAGCGCCTGGAGGCCACCCGCGAGCAGCTGGGGGAGCTCTTCAAGGTGAGACCCCCTCGGGTGTCCCCTCCCCGAGCACGTCCCGCTTGGAGCTGGTGGACACCGGAGGCTGGTGGCACCGCGCTGGTGTCACCTCTGCCACCCGCCTTGCTCCCCCCCCCAGCACAACAGCTTCCAGCTGCAGCGGATCCAGGAGGAGGTGACGTCCCCCACGGCCACTGTCTATAGGTGAGCGCCGGGTGTCCCGGGTGACATCTGTGGGCTGCTTGGGGCAGGGCGGCGACACGGCCGCCTGCTGTGTCCGTCTGTCCATCTGCTGTGTCCGTTTGTCCGTCTGCCACCCTCGCAGGTGCGGCCCGCTGCTGCAGCTCTGCCGCGGCCCCCTCCTCGGGCACACGGGGCTGATCGGGGCCCTCCGTGTGCTGACGGTGAGCTCAGCGGGATGGGGGACGCGGGGCTGGTTGGGGACCCAGCCATCCGGGTTCCCCCCCCCCCCGACACCGCCCCCCTCCCTTTTGCTCCCGTCTCTCCCCGCAGAGCTCGGCCGCGTTTTGGGGGGACCCCGCGGAGCGCCGCTCGCTGCAGCGCGTCGCCGCCGTCGCCTTCCCCAGCACCCAGGAGCTGGAGGCCTGGCAGCAGGCGCAGGACGCGGCCGCTCTCCGCGACCACCGCCGCATCGGCCGGGTGAGCCCTGGCAAAGGCCAGGATTTTGAGCCCTGGAAAAGAGCCCTGGATTTTGGGGCTCGGATGCCGGCGTCCCCCGCGGTGACGTTTTCCCCGCCCCGACCCCGCAGGAGCAGGAGCTCTTCTTCTTCCACAAGCTCAGCCCCGGCAGCTGCTTCTTCCTGCCCCGCGGCGCCCACATCTACAACGCCCTCGTCGACTTCATCAGGGTACGGCCACAAAGCCTCCCCCGAGGCCTCGGGCTGTCCCCTTACACCGCTGCTGTCACTGTCACCTCCTCCGGGAGCCACTTGGGGATGGGGCTCTGCCTCTGCCCAGTTGCGCCCCGACCCTCTGGGACCCCCATCGTGGTTTTGTGGCGGACTCGGTAGCGTTAGGTGCCCGTTTGGATCATCTCAAGGCTCTTTTCCAACCTAAACGATTCCGTGAACACCCTCGCCTTGCCGTGGGGGGGCCGTGCAGCTCCCCCAGGGCTGGGCTGACGTCCCCACCCCGTCCCCGCAGAGCGAGTACCAAGCCAGGGGCTTCTGTGAGGTGGTGACCCCCAACGTCTTCAGCCCGCGCCTCTGGGAGCTGTCGGGGCACTGGGAGCACTACAGCGCCCACATGTTCTCCTTCAGCGCCGGCGCCGAGACCCTTTCCCTCAAACCCATGAACTGCCCGGCCCACTGGTGAGCCGAGCGCGCGGGGCTGAGCGCGGGGCGGCAGGACGGGGCTCGGCGGGGCTGACACCGCGTCCGTCTGTCCCTCTGTCTGTCCCTCTGTCCCTCCCCAAGCCTGATGTTCGCCCACCGGCCCCGCTCGTGGCGGGAGCTGCCGCTGCGCTTGGCCGATTTCGGGGTCCTGCACCGCAACGAGCCCCCCGGCTCCCTGACGGGGCTGACGCGGGTGCGGCGCTTCCAGCAGGACGACGCGCACATCTTCTGCACCCTGGAGCAGGTGGGTGCCCCCCCGAGCCTTCCCTACGCCCCCCGAGCCTTCCCCACGCTCCCCCCTCCCCAAATATTTTCCTGCTCACGGCTCCCTCCCCGCAGCTGGAGGCCGAGATCGGCGGCTGCCTGGACTTTGTGCGGACGGTCTACGCCGTGCTGGGCTTCTCCTTCCGCATGGCGCTGGCCACGCGCCCCGACGGCTTCCTGGGGGACGCGGCGACCTGGGACCGCGCTGAGCAGGTGGGGACAGGGACTGCGTGCCACCAGGAGCTGGCCCTGTCACCGTGTCCCCCCTCCTGGCTTCGCTGTCGCATCTCCTGCGACATCTCATGCGTGCTGCGTGCGTCACCTCCGTGCCCTGAACCTCCTGGGCGTCACCTCCTGGCTGTGCCCCCGTTGTTGGGTGCTGTCTGCTGTGTCCCCCTGTCCCGTGCACGGTGACAAGAGTCCTGCTGTCACCTCCCCTGCGTCAGGTCCCCTGCGTCACCTCTGTCTACGCCCCTGCCCCGCGTCCCGGTGTCCCCATCCCACCCCCACCGCCTCCCCACACCGCATCCCCGCGTCATGCCCTGTGCCCCCCTTCCCACCTTCACCCCCCCCCATCCTCTGCGTCATGTCCCAGTGTTCCCAGTGCCCCCCCTGCCACGTCGTGCCCCCTCCCCACCTCCCCGTTTGCCCCCCGCAGCAGTTGGAGCGGAGCCTCCAGGATTTTGGGGAGCCCTGGGAGCTGAGTCCGGGTGACGGCGCCTTTTACGGCCCCAAGGTGAGCTTCACATCGCACTGCAGGGGACGGGGGGGTCCCAAAGGAGCCTGTGGGACACGAAGGGACCCTTTGGGACCCCCCAGGTCTGCGTGTCGGGGTGGAAAGAGCTTCACTTGCTGCCCCCCCCCCTGCTTTTTGCAGATCGATATCCGGATCCAGGACGCGCTGGGGCGGCATCACCAGTGCGGCACCATCCAGCTGGATTTCCAGATGCCCGAGAGGTTTGGGCTGGAGTACGCCAGGTGAGGGGGGTTTGGGGGGGGAATTGGGGATTTGGGGGGGGCAGGATTGGGGATTTTGGGGGCAGGATTGGGGATTTGGGGGCAGGATTGGGGATTGGGAGGGGGATAGGGGTTGGGATTGTGGGGGTAAGGGGCGGGAGGGGTGCTCAGAGTTGGGGCTGTGTTTGGGAACGGGGACAGGATTGGGGACGGGGGGGTGGTGAGGGTGGAGGGGGCAGGATTGGGGATGGGGGTGCTCAGGGTTTGGCGGGGGGGGGGGGCGCATCTCAGGATTGGGACAGGGTTGAAGGAATTGGGGCCGTCAGAGGGATCAGGACAGGCAGGGAGGGGATTGGGGCCATGTGTGGGGTGGGGAGCTCAGGGCTGAGGCTGTCCTGGGCACTCGGTGCCCGCCTGCAGCCCCCCCGGTGCTGCCCCCCCCTCCCCCCAATACCTCTGTGCCCCTGCAGTGCCGCCGGGGGGGCCGTGAGGCCGGTGCTGATCCACCGCGCGGTGCTGGGCTCGGTCGAGCGCATGGTGGCCGTGCTGGCAGAGAGCTGCGGGGGCAAATGGTGAGGGGCTGAGGACCCCCCCCCAAAGTCCCGGGGCATCCCAACCCCCTTGGGCACCCCCAAACCTTAGGGACACCCCAAAACCTTGGGGACACCCCCAAACCTTAAGGACACCCTAATCCCTGGGACACCCTAATCCGTAAATGCACCCCAAATCCCTGGGCCATCCCAATCCCCTTGAACACCCCCAAACCTTAGGGGCACCCCCAAACCTTGGGGACACCCTCAAACCTTAAGGACACCCTAATCCCTGGGACAACCTAATCCCTAAAGGCACCCTCAATCCCCTGGAACATCCCAATGCCCTTGGACACCCCCAAAATTTAGGAACACCCCCAAACCTTAGTGACACCCCCAAATCTTAAGGACACCCTAATCCCTGGGACACCCTAATCCATAGAGGCACCCCAACCCCCTGGGACATCCCGATCCACTTGGACACCCCCAACTCTTTGGAGCACCCCCAAACCTTAGGGGCACCCCCAAATCCCTGGGACACCCTAATCCCCAGGACACCCTAATCCCTAGAGGCACCCCCAACCCCCTGGGCCACCCCCACCCCTTGGCCCACCCCCATCCACCAGGACCCCCCCCATCCCCAGACCACCCCCAGCAAGCCCCAGGGGCCCCCAAACCACCCCCAATTCCCTCAGCACCCCCTCTACCAACTCCCCCCTATCCCCCCCGATCCTCCCCCATCCCCCCCAAACCCGAGGGGCCCCCCCTCACCCCCCTGTGCCCCCCCCGCAGGCCGCTGTGGCTCTCCCCGCTGCAGGCCATGGTGATCCCACAAGCACCCGACTCCGAGGGCTACGCCCGCGAGGTGAGCACGTCCCCCCCCCCCCCGGTCCATGCTGTGTCCCCCGGTGTCCCCCAGTGTCCCCCAGTGTCTCCCAGTGTCTCCCAGTGTTTCCCAGTGTCCCCGCTGAGCCGGTGCCCCGCAGGTCCACGCGGCGCTGCGTCGGGACGGCGTGGCGGCCGACCTGGACGCCGACGCGGGCTCCACGTTGAGCAGGAAGATCCGCCGGGCGCAGCTCGCCCATTACAACTTCCAGCTGGGTAAGGGGGCCCAGGGACCCCCCCCCACGGTCCCTAAAGTCACCCCCGGTGTCCCCGTGTCCCCCCCCCCCCCATCCATCCAAGCCTCGCTCCGGGTACCAACCCCCTAGCGTGGGAGCGGCTGCGCTGAGTCAGTGGTTCCCGGCCGCCCGCCCGCCCCCGCATCCTCCTCCCGACCTGGAAGCTGAGATTTGGGGATTTGCGGGGTGGGGAGCGCCAGGAAGCGGTGGCGGGACCCCCCCCCCCGCGTGGGATTCCTCTGGGAATCCTCCAGGATTCCCTATGGGGTCGAGTGGGGGGGGGCCACGCGGGTGCGGGGTGCGGGTGCGCAGCCGGCAGGGGGCTCTGGGGGCTCACGGGGGGGGCACGCACACACGGGGGGGGCACACACACGCGGGGGGGGGCACACAAACCCGGGGGGGGGCCCCCACCCGTGGGTGGGCTTGGGGGTGGCATTGGTGGGGGGGGCACACGCGTGGGTGCGTGCACGAGGGGGATGCCCACGGGTAGGTGCACGAGGAGGGGGCGCCGTAAGCGTGCCACGGGTGGGGGGGGGTGCACAAAAGCGACCTGGGTGTGCAAGGTGTGCGTGTGGGGGGCCGCGAGGAGCCGGGGGGGGGCACAGCGTGGGTGGGGGTGCACCCACGGGGCGTGGGCACAGCCTGGGCGTGAGCGTGTGTGCGCACGGGGGCGTGGGTGTGCACAGCGCGGGCGTGTGTGCATGCCGAGAGGGGCACCCCCCCCCCCCCGCCACCTTCACTGCAAGGGAGCCGGGGGCCACCGTAACCCCGAAACCGCTCTCTAATCTTCCTCCCCCCCCCCCTCTCCAAATTTTTATGTGCCCCCCCCTCAAACAGTGGTGGGCCGGCGGGAGCAGGCGCGCGGCACCGTCAACGTCCGCACGCGGGACAACCGGCGGCTGGGGGAGCGCCACCTGCCCCTGCTGCTGCAGCGCCTGCGGGAGCTGCGGGCCGCCCGCGTCCCCAACGCCGAGGAGCTCTTCTGACCCCCCCCCGTGGCCCCCTCCCCTCCAAAAAAAATAAAATTAAAAAAAAAATCATGAAAGTGCTGCAAAACGCTGCTGGGCTGGGTGGTGGCGGGGAGCGCGGACCCCATCCGGACCCTCCCCGGTGATGTGAGCAGACCCCGGGGTCCCCCGGGGGGGGGGCAGGATGCTTGTGCCCCCCCCCCCATTTGCACAATTGTGCCCCCCCCCTCCCCATTTTCACCTGCGCCCCCCCCATCTCTAACCCTGCGCCCCTCCCTTTGCACACCTGTGCCCCCCACCCGCACGCCACCATCATCCCCCCCCCCCCTTCCCCAAATCCCCCCCTTTTCCCTTAAACCACCCCCCCAGCCTCTAAATTCCCCCCCCCCCCAAAAAAAAACAAACAAACAAACAACGTCTGGGTCCCCCCACCCTGACGCCTGTTGCCCCCCCCCAACCCGGACGCCCTTGCCTGGGTTTTCCCCTACCCGGGGGGGGGCCAGGGGGGGGTTGCGCAAACCCGCGTCAGCCGGCACCCGTTGGGCAATCGCCGGGGGGGGGGGCCCCCACTGCCCCCGCGGGCACCGACCCAAAAATTTGGGGTGCCCCCCCCCTTCCCTGTGCCCCCCCCCCCCCACTGCTGGGAGCAGGGCTCAGCACCCCAGCGGGGAGCGGCTGAGCCGGGGGAGCCCCTCTGTGCCCCCCTATTTCCAAAGGGGGGGGGGGAATTTTGGGGGCCCCCCCCCCTTCATTCTTGGGGTTAAGGGACGTGACCGAGGTCGTGTCACGCTCGTGCCACCGCCTGTGACCCGGGGGGGGGGTCACCTCCTTTGTCCCCAAGGGTTGTGGTTTTTTTTTTTTGGGGGGGGGGACGAGGCTGAAGCCACCCCTAGGAGGGGTTTGGGGGGGGGGGGGGGTCCTGCTGCAGGTGCCCCCCCCCCCTCCAGTCCCAATCCCACCGCCCTGTCCCCGTGCCAGTGCCCAAAAAGCGGGGGGGGGGGGGGTTGGGGGTGACTCACCGGGCGGGGCATGGCCGAAATGGGGCAAAAACCACAAAAATCCGCCCCGCTTTGACGCAGGGGTCCGAAAGGCGAAGGGGGGGGGGGGGGGAGAAGAAATGGAGGGGGGGGGGGTTGTTTGGGGCAACTGGTGAAGGGGGGGGGGCCACCACGCTGTTGTCCCCCCAGTACTCCCAGTGCCACCAGTAAACTACCGGCCAGGCCGGTTGTGCCGGTGGCCCCCGGCTTTGACCCCACAAGGCCGCGGCCGGGCCCTGCCCGGGGGGGGGGTTGCACCCTGGGGTGGGGGGGGTGGGGGGGGTGAGGTGGGGGCCAGGGCCCCCCCCGAGGCCCCCGCCGCGACGTCAGGGCCGTGACTCAGCCCGCGGGATGAGGCCCCGCGCCGCCCCGGCCCTACAAAAGGCGGAGGAGCCGCCGGAGGCCCCACAGCGCCCGCTGCCATGGCCGCCTTCGGCCTCCTCCTCCTCCTCCTCCTCGGCACCGCCGGTGAGTCCCGCGGCCACCGCTGGGGCCGGGACTTGGGGGGGGACGGGGATGGGGACGGGGACGGGGACACCCTCAGGGTTAACCGGGGGTGGTGGGGTGGGTGGGGGGTGTCCTCCTCCTGGGACCTGGGGCACTCCTTGGCCACCTGGGACCCTTCCCTGGCTACCTGGGGAACCCTCCCAGTGTCCTGGGGTCCCCTCCCGGCCACCCAGGGCCCCTCCTGGCCACCTGGGGCACTTGTGGGCTACCTGGGGACCCTCCTGGCCACCCCGGTCCCCTCCCCAGCCACTTTCTGGCCCCTGTTTGGCCACCCCAGGGCCCCTCCCAGCCACTTGTGTCCCCTCCTGGCCACCCAGTGCCCTGCTTGGCCACCTGGGACCCTTCCCTGGCCACTTGGGGACCTTCCCAGTGTCCTGGGGTCCCCTCCTGGCCACCCGGGACCCTTCCCTGGCCACCTGGGGCACTTTTGGGCCACCTGGGGACCCTCCCAGCCACCTGGGGACCCTCCTGGCCACCCAGGTCCCCTCCCCAGCCACTTGGTGGCCCTTTCCCAGCCACTTTGTGGCCCCTGTTTGTCCACTCCCAGTCCCCTTCCAGCCACTTTGTGGCCCCTGTTTGGCCACTCCCGGTCCCCTCCCAGCCACTTGTGTCCCCTCCTGGCTACCTGGGACCCCTCCCTGGCCACCTGGGTCACTTTTGGGCTACCTGGGGACCCTCCTGGCCACCTGAGTCCCCTCCCCAGCCACTTGGTGGCCCCTTCCCAGCCACTTTCTGGCCCCTGTTTGGCCACCCCAGGACTCCTCCCAGCCACTTGTGTCCCCTCCCGGCCACCTCGTGCCCTGCTTGGCCACCTGGGACCCTTCCCTGGCCACCTGGGGCACTTTTGGGCCACCTGGGTCCCCTCCCGGCCACCTGGGTCCCCTTGCAGCCCATTTTGGGTCCCCTCCCCAGCCCCTCCGTGTCCCTGCCTGGCCCCCCCAGGTTCCCCCCCCCCGGCATTAGGGTCACTTCCCCTTTTCCTACCCCAGTCCCTGCCTGCCCCCGCCCTACCCCCGGCTGCGGGATGGGGGTGGGGGGGGTGGGGGGGGTGGGGGTGAGTTTGTGGGGTCTCTGCCGGGCAGGGGGGGACACAAGGGCTGTGCTCACTGTCCCCCTGTCCCCAAAAGTGGCCCTGAAGCCCCGCCACCCCGTGGCACAGGAGCAGCTGATCCCGCAGCCCCATGACATCCAGCAGGGTGAGTGGGGACGGGGGGGGGGCACTGGGGGGGGGGGGGGGACACACATGGGGACACAGGGGCAGGGATGGGGACGGGAATGGGAAGGAGCCACGGGGTTGGGGGACATGGGAGGGGTTCCCAGCGATGGGGACGTGGATGGGGGGGTGACATGGGGATGGGGGGAGGACACGGGGACAGGGGGAGGACATGGGGACAGGGGGAGGACACAGGGGTTTAAGGGGATGGAGGGGACAAGGGGACAGCTGGGGTATGGGGGCAGGAGGACACGGGGCCAGGGATGCCGGGGGCACATGGGGCCAGGGAAAAAAAAAATGGGGGGGGGACACCTGGGACCACAGGGATACCCAGGACCAGGGTTGGGGGGGGGGGGTCACACGTGGGGGGTCACCATTTTGGGGTGGGCGACGCGTGGGCGCAGCAGGACCACATGCCCACAGCTCCCCCATCCCCATGTGTCCCCCCCCCCTCCTTGTCCCCGTCCCCGCAGTGATGCAGGAGGAGCAGGACCTCCAGCTGCCCCCCGAGGTGGTGGCGGCGGCCAGGAACCCCCCCCGACCCCGGGCGCCTTCGTCCCCGGATTCCATCGACGCCGTCGGCGCCTCGGCGTGGGGCAGCACCTTGGAGGGTTTCCCCCCGGCTTGGCCCCTGCCCAACGCCTTGGCCCGCTACTGCCGCAGCCCCACGCTGTTCCCCCGAGCCCCCCGGCCCTCGCTGCCCCCCGCCGCCTTCGCCCACCTCCGCCGCCAGGTGGAAGCCCTCGACGCCTTCTGGCCTCGCCTCGACGGCTGCTGCCGCCACTCGGCCCCGCTGCCCTGCGCCCGTCGCGCCGTGAGTCCCGACCCCCAAATCCGGACCCCAAACCCCTCCGTGGCCCTATATCGGGGTGATCCCGTCCCTATTGTCCCCTTTTCCCCCCCTTGCAGTGGACCGATGTCCTGGACAGCTTCTGCAACGATGAGTTTGGGGTGAAGACGCGCCAGTTCCACTGCTGCCGCCGGCACGGGGCCGCGCGGCGCCGCTGCTTCGCCGACGCCACCGCCGCCGCCGCCGCCGCCACCGCCGCCACCCACGTCACCGAAGTGACCGAGGTGACCGTCTGGGACGTGGCCCACGAGCCTTCCTTCCCCCCCGGCGAACCCACGGCCGCCAACATGGACAACATCTGCCGCCTGCGGGGGCTGCGGCCCGGCCCCCGCGGCCTCCCCGGGCCCCGCGCCCGCTTCCACACCCGCCTGGAGCGCGACTTCGGCCGCTGCTGCAACAACGGCACCGGCCTCGAGTGCGCCCGCGCCGCCGTGAGTGTCGGGGGACGGGGACACACGGGGCTCCTGGGGTGGCGTGGGTGCCCTAGGGGGTGTTGTGGGTGTCCCCAAGGGTGACACGGGTGTCCTAGGGGGTGGCGTGGGTGCTCTAAGGGGTGTCATTGGTGTCCCAAGGAGTGACACGGGTGACGTTGGTGCCCTCGGGGGTGTCATGGGTGTCCCCGGGGGTGACACGGGTGTCCTAGGGGGTGACACAGCTGTCCCCAGGGGTGTCATTGGTGTCCCAAGGGGTGACATGGGTGTCCTAGGGGGTGGCATGGGTGTCCTGGGGGTGACGTTGGTGCTCTAGGGGGTGTTGTGGGTGTCCTGGGGGGTGATGGGGGTGTCATTGGTGTCCCCAAGGGGTGAAACAGGTGTCCTGGGGGTGGCATGGGTGCCCTAGGGGGTGACACAGGTGCCCTAAGGGGTGACACAGGTGACATGGGTATCCTAGGGGGTGTCATGGGTGTCCCCAGAGGTGGCACAGCTGTCTTGGGGGTAGCACAGGTGTCCCGGGGGGGGGGGGGGGGGGGGGTAACACGGGTGTCCCAAGGGGTGTCCCAAGGGTCCTGGGGAGGTTGCACAGCTGTCCAAAGGGGTGACACAAGTGTCTTGGGGGTGGCACCAAAGTCCGGGGGGGGGGTGACACAGATGTCCCGGGGGGGGTGCCACAGCTGTTTTGGGAGTGTCACAGGTGTCCCAAGGGGTGGCACTGATGTCCCAGGGGGTGGCACGGGTGTCCCAAGGGGGGTGACACGGGTGTCCTGATGTCATTGGGGTGGCAGGGAGGGGGACGTGACGTTGTCCTGAGGGGGCTCCGGCTGTCCCAGGAGGGTCCTGGGATATCTGAGGACCCCGAGTGCTTGGGGGGGGGGGGGTGGAGGGTGTCCCCGTGGTGCTGGTGGCCGGGGTGGGGACGGCTGAGGACAATTCCCCCCCCCCCCCCGGTGGCCCCCACAGTGGCAGAAGGGCCTGGATCGCTACTGCCGGGAGGAAGGGGTGGTGAAGACGGGCCAGCACCGCTGCTGCCAGCGGGGGGGGGGCCGTGCCCGCAGCCGCTGCTTCGCCGCCGCCGCCCCCCACCCTGCCTACGACCGCGAGCTGCACAA
Source organism: Clangula hyemalis (assembly GCA_963989345.1). Next base: position 1,157,418 of record OZ022454.1, read on the forward strand.
CGTCAGCCTGGCCCGGCTGGGCCCCGCCATGCTGCGCACCCTCTGCGGCCCCATGCGGCTGCTCAGCAAGAAGTGGGTGATGGGGGGGGGACACCCATAACCCCGGGACCCCCTCCCCATAACCCCGGGACCCCCCCTCCCGCCCCATAACTCCATAATCCCCTACCCATAACCCTGGGACCCCCTCCCCATAACCCCGGGACCCCCCCTCCCTCCCCATAACTCCATAATCCCCTACCCATAACCCTGGGACCTCCTCCCCATAGCCCCAGGACGCCCTTCTGCCCCCCCTCATAGCCCCAGGACCCTATAACCCCGGGACCTTCTCCCCATAACCCCAGGACCCCCCCCCCATAACCCTGGGACCCTCTCCCCATAACTCCAGAATCCCCTGCCCATAACCCTGGGACCCACCCTCCCCTCTCCCCATAATCCTGGGACCCCTCTCCCCATCACTCCAGGCCCCCTCCAACATCTCCCTGCCCCTCCCCATAGCACCAGGACCCCCTCCCCATAAACCCAGGACCCCCCCCGACATCTCCCTGCCCCTCCCCATAACCCTGGGACCCCCTCCCCATAACCCCAGGACCCTCTCCCCATAATCCTGGGACCCCCCCCAACATCTCCCTGACCCTCCCCATAGCCTCAGGACCCCCTCCCCATAACCCTGGGACCCCCCCCCATCTCTCCATCCCCCTCCCCATCTCTCCGCCCCCCTCCCCTAAATGTCCCTGGGTCCCTCCCCATTTCCCCCCCCCCCAAACCTCCCAGGGACCCCCCCCCATCTCCCTCCCTTCCCATTCCCCTCAGGACCCTCCCATACCCCCCCGAACCCCCCCCCAACCCCTCATCCCCCCCCACTGAATGAACACCGGGGTCGCGGTGGGGGGGACGACAGACAGGGGCCATGGGACCCCCCCCCAATTAATGCCCCCCCCCCCAGACGGCCGGTACCGGAGCTGCTGGAGGCCGTGACCTCCTCCTGCTGCGCGTTGCCCCCCGAGGAGCAAAGCCCCTGTGCGGAGGAACAGGTGAATATTTTTTTGGGGTGGGGGGCCAAATTTGTATTTTTACCCCTCCCACCTTGATGACCGTCCCCCTAATTAATGAATTAATTAATGATTGGATTCATTATCTCCCCCCGCAGCTGGCCCAAAGCATCGACGAGCTCTGCAACTCCTGGCGGGACCCCCGGGCCTGCTGCTCGCGGGGGGGCCCCGAACGGCACCGCTGCTTCGCCGAGCGCTACCTGGGGAGGGTCCCCCTGGCCGCCGCCGTGCCCCCCCCGGCCCCCGACCACCCCCAGTAGGGCCCAGGGGCAATAAAAGGACGCGAGGCCTCAACCTGCTCCCGGGGGGGGTCGTGTTTTGTTTGTGGCTGGGGGGGATTTGGGATATTTTTTGGGGGGTTGGGGGGTGTTTTGGGGGTTGGGGGGGGTGTTTTTGGGGTTGTGGGGGGTGTTTTTGGGGTTGGGGGGGGTGTTTTTGGGGTTGTGGGGGGTGTTTTTGGGGTTGGGGGGGTGTTTTTGGGGTTGTGGGGGGGTGTTTTTGGGGTTGGGGGGGTGTTTTGGGGCTGGGGGGGGTGTTTTTGGGGTGTGCCGGGTGTGTGCGTGTTTGTGGGGTGTCGCAGCGGGGCTGGGTCCCGGTGTGTTTGTGGAGCGGGGTGCGCCCGGGCCCGCACCCACGCGTGTCCGGGGCGGGCCCCGTAGGCTCCCCCCCCCCCACGGCGCCGCTGACCCCAACCAGATCCCTCCCAGTCCTCCCAGTAGCCCCAGTGCCGTCCTCCCAGTAGCCCCAGTACCCTTCCCAATCCCACCCCATGTACAGCGATCTCTTGGGGGGTGGGGGGGTGACACAGGGGCAGCCCCAACCCCACAGCTGCACCCATCCATTTGCCCCCCCCCCATTTTACACCCCCCCCTTCTACACCCCCATTTTACACCCCAATTCCACCTCCCCCCATTTTACACCCCCATTTTACCCCCCCCCCCATTTCTGCCCTCCCCAAGCCTCAGTTCAGCCTCCCCCCCCCCCAAAAAAGGCTGCATGGGGTTTGGGGGGGATTTGGGGGATTTTGGGGGGGTTTAGGGGGATTTGGGGAGTTTCGGGGGGGGCTCAGGGGTGGGGGTTGGGGGCACTTTTGGTAGTTCCAACCCCCCCCCCGGGTCAAAATCTGGCTTTGCAGAGCACTGGAAAAGGTGTTTGGGAGCACCAGTGTTCCCAGTGCTCCCAGTGACCTACCCCCACCCCCCACCAGTGCTCCCAGTGCCCCCCAGTGCCCTGCAGCCCCTCTCAGTGCTCCCAGTAGGCTCCCTGGAGCACAGCACCCTCTGCTGGGGGGGGCTGTCAGGGGGCGATCCTGCACCCCCCCCCTCCCCCCCCATTGTGGCCCATGTGTCCCAGTATGGAACACCAGTACGGAACACCAGGACAGGATACCAGTATGGGACACCACTATAAAACACCAATAAGGGACACCAGTGTGGGACACCAGTATGGGACACCAGTATGGGACACCAGTATGGTACACCAGTAAGGGACACTGGTATGGGACACCAGTACAGGACATCAGTTTGGGACACCAGTGTGGGACACCAGTATGAGACACCAGTATGGGATAACAGTATGGGACACCAGTTTGGGACACCACTACAGGACACCAGTATGGGATAACGGTATGGGACACCAGTATGGGACACCAGTACAGGACATGGGACACCAGTTGGGGACACCAGTATGGGACACCAGTATAAAACACCAGTATAGGATACCAGTATGGGACACTGGTATGGGACACCAGTACAGGACATGGGACACCAGTTTGGGACACCAGTACGGGACACAGAAGACCAGTATGGGCCACCAGTTGCGGCCACCAGTACAGACTGGGGCCCACCCCCGCCCCCCCCGCCCCCCCCGGAGCTGCAGGCCCCGCCCCCCGACGCCCCCCGTCACGTGACCCCTCCCCACGCGGTCTCGCGCGGGTTGAGGGGAGGGGGGGGAGGGGCGGGGGAAGGGCGGCGGCGCCAGGCGGGGGACGGGAGGGGGGGGATGGGTGCGGGTTCCTGGAAGCGGTCACGTGAGCGCGCGCCATTGGCTGGCGCTGTTGCTGGGCGGGGCCGGGCAGAAATAGCCCAGCCGGGAGGGACGGAGGGGGGGGCGTGGCCACGCCCCTTCCCGGAAGTGCCGCGTCTCCATGGCAACGGGGGGAGGCCGCGGCCTAGCGGGGCCTGCACCGGACCCGAGGCCTGCACCGGGCCGGGCCCCGCCGCCCCCCAGGGCTGCCCCGGGGCCTCCCCTGCTCCAAGCGGGGCCCGTGAGCGGCTCCCGAGGCCTCAGGGTCCAGCTCCAGAGGCCTCGGGGCCCTCCCCGCTCCCGTGGGCGGTTCCCGGGGCCTCAGGGCCCTCCCCGCCCGCTCCCCATCCCCCCCCCCCCACCCCGGTACTTCCGCGGGGGTTCGCGGAACGCGGCTGGGCTTCTCCGAAAAGCCGCGGGGCAGGGGAAGCTCCGCTCCCCCCCCTCGGTTTCCAGGAAGGGAAGCAGGAGGCTGAGGCCCTCCCCGCAGCCCTGAAAGCCCGTCTGCAGCTGCAGGGCCCCGCTGCGGGGCTCCCCCCCAGCCCCCATCGTCCTCCCCCGGCATCAAAAACCGAGGCGGCCGCTGCTGAGCCCCCAGCCCGAGTCCAGCGTGGCCAGAGCCAGGCGGCTGCAGCTCCTCCACCACCCCAGCAGCTCTCAGAGGCAGCCGCTCGTGGATTTTCCCCACCTCCGAGGAACTTCGCGGCTGGGGAAGGCCCCGAGAAGCAAAGGCAGGGCCCTGGGGGGTGGTTTGCTGCCAAGGGGATCCCCAGGGCAGCAGCAGCGCTCCCTTACACCGGAGGAGCGCTGAAGGCCCTTGCTCTGCTCACACATCCCGCTCCTTTCCCAGGAAAGGGCAAGTTCCATGCCAGGGGATCGAACAGAAAACATTTATTGGCAGAACTAAGTGCTTGCTCAGCACACAAGCAGGCCTGGCGAGCGCTGCCCTCCAGCTCCCCGCTCACGGTTGCGCGGGGCATTGCTCAGGCTGCAAGGTCAAGCACCGTAGGCACCTTCTCTCCCCTCTCACTTGCTCAGGGCCCCGTTCTGCGAGGCTGAGCTGCCCCAGGACCCGACCGATCCACGGCTGGAGCACACGGGGCTGGCCCTGGCGGAGGCACCAGGTTTTGGATTCTGCTGCAGAACATTTACATTCAAATACCAGCTTCGTTCCACTTGCTGCTTACGGGGTCAAGGTTAGAGGGGAGAGAAGGAAGGAACTGATACCAAGTTCCCCATCTACTAGAAGGAGCTAGAAAACCCCAAAAAAAAGGGAGATAAAAATAAACAGGAACACCAACTGTTGCCAGCAAGCTGTGGGCACAACGCGAGCCCCCAGGCCGCTGCTCCTTGCTGTGCTCCTTGCCAATTTGGCTCGAGTGCATCTCTGAAGGGCTCACTCGGCGTCGAGGCCGAAGGCTTTGCTACAACCACACGAGGGATGAAGCACGGCGTGCCCGTAAGCAGCTCCATCACGCTCAACCCCCCTGCCTCTGCACTGTTAGCTCGGTAAAAAATGTACATATTCTACAGCTTGGAAGTATTTACAGCTTCTTTACAGCTTTCTCCGCCCCGTGGTTCTTTTTTTTTTTTTGTTTTGTTTTGTTTTTTGTAAATACCCACAAAGTGCACTCCCTATTTTTAAACTGCCTGTGGCGCAGCGAGAGCAGTCAGACGGGGCAGCCCGGCCGGGCTGCAGCTGCCTGCGGTCACCGCGCCAGCCCCGCTCTGCCGCCTCCCTGCCACCTGCTGCCAGCCCCGGGGTGGCTCCGCTCCTTCCCGAGGCGGCGCCGGGCTCGCACTCGAAGCTCTGACAGAGGAGCTGCTCTCACCAGGAGCTCCAGCTCTGAATATCTCGCTCCCACCACGCCAAGCCCAGGAGGTTTCAAGTCCAGACGAGGCTAAAACTCCGGGGTAAAACCGAAGCAGTCCACTTGGGCTCTCAAACGAAGCCGATCGACCAAACTTCTTCCGCTTTCTGCTCCCAAAGCGATAATCCTCATCGGTCCCCTCACAATCTGACCGGCGCACGCCTTCCTTCGGAGGAAAGGATTGCTCGGGGGAGGCCTGGGGGTTCTCCTGGGGGGTCGCTCAAGTCTTGGCTTCAGAAATAACGCCCGCAGGAGGAAGCTCGCCAGCTCCATGCAGAGCCGTGCCACCCAGAGTTCCGCACCTCTGCGGCGTGCCGGGGTTCACCGGATCATGTAGGCCAAGCTCGCTCCCAGTCCTGCCACTCCCGCGAACGCCATCAGCACGTTCCTGATGCTGCCTTCCAGGTCTTCCACTCGGAAGAAGTCGACGAAACCCTCCTAGAGGCAACAAGGCACCGTCACCTCCCTGCTCCCGGAGCCGGCACGGCCACGGGGAACCCCGCACGGCTTCGTTTTGGGGCCAGCACCGCCTCCTCCCGGGTATAGGGCTGCCTTTTTGGGGTCAGGGCCACCCCGAGCAGCTAGGGGAAAGGCGTTGCTGCCGCCCCGGCGCCCTGGCTGTGGTTTTAACTGGAACAGTGACTCACCCCGCGTTCCGCTGACACACGCGGCTGTCACCCGGCGGGGGTGAGGGAAATAGGAAAAGATCGAATTGTTCCAAAGGAAATAATAAATAAATAAAAGGCTCGCGGGGCTGGGGACGGGCGCTGTGACTCACCCAGCCTCCCTGGCTCACGAGCCACTCGCGCTTGGACGAGACGAGGGCGTCCGTGATGATCCTGGCCAGGGAGCCGATGCTCTTCTCCTGCTTTAGGCTTTTCAGGTGCCTGGCGACGAAGGCGCCGAAGGAGATGAGGGTGACGACGCGCCCCCAGTTGGTCACCCCGTCGCTGAAGAGGTGGGCCGCCACCTCACCCACGGCCTGCAGGTCTTCCTCCTTCTTGATTTCCAGCTTCCGAAGCATTCCTGCAAGAGACGCTGGCTCAGAGACTTGCGAAAAAAAAAACAGGCAGGAAAAAAAAAAAACAAAACACTTCTAGTTATTCCCCCCCACACCCCGTGAGGGCTCCGGGGGGCCGGCCCCGAGGCTTGGCACCGGCCCTGCCCCGTCGCCGCGGCGTGAAGGTGGGTGCAGCGAGCGGAACCACAAAAATTCCCCGGCGCGACCTGCAGTGGCCCCCCTCCCTCATGAATAAGCAAACAAGCCCTTACGAAACCGAAAGGCAGCGCTTGTTATTGCTCAAAGCCACAGGAAGCCTCCCTGCAGCCAGTTCCTTTTCTGCACGCACGAAGGGAACGTCCCGACGGGAGCCTCAACGGCCAGCTCCCGGGGACCCCCGCGCTCCCACCCCCCCCCCCCCCCACCCCGAGCGTGGTTTCCTTGCCAGCACCCCAAAAATTTGGCCGGGGTGGTGAAACCTCAAATCTCGCCCAGCAGGGTGATGAGGGAAGGGGTGGGGGCCGGCTCGAAACCCTTTGCATTTTTTAAAACTGCAACATCCTGCTGCGGGAGGGGCGGCGTCTGGCCGCCAGCTGGCTCGGGAGGCACGGGGGCTCGCTTCTGAGTCGTGTGAAACCAGCCCAAAATGGTCAAATCTCCCCCGTCCCCGTGGAGCTGACCCCAAACGGTGGGTTCGTGCTGGTCTGAAGAAGTCCCACTGCTGGGGTCTGGGAAAGCAGCCCCAAAATGGTCGGTTCCTCCCCGTCCCCAGGGGCTCGCTTCCGAGTTCCACAAAACTGACCCAAAATGGGCAGTTCCCACCGCTCCCTGGGGAATCGCCTCTGAATTCCATGGAACTGCCCCAAAATGGTCAATTCTCCCTGGTCCCTGAGAACTCGCCTCCCATTTCCACAAAACTGACCCCAAATGGTCAGCTCTCGCTGGTCCCTGAGGATTTACCGCTGAGTTGCGTTAAAAGGACCCAAAAGGCTCGGTTCTTGCTGGTCTTCAAAAGTTTCACTTCTGAGCTACGTGAAACCAGCCCAAAATGGTCGGTTCTTCCCCCTCCAAGGGCTCACTTCCGAGTTCCCCAAAACTGACCCAAAATGGGCAGTTCTGAAAGGTCTCCAAGAATTCACATCCGAGTTCCACGAAACCAACCCAAAATGGTCAATTCTCCCCGGTCCCCAAGGACTCGCCTCCAAATTCCACAAAACCAGCCCAAAATGGTCCAATCTCCTCCATCCCTAAGATTTTCTCCGAGTTAAGCAAAACTGGCCCCATACGGTCATTTTTTTTTTTTCCGGTCCCCGAATTGCTCACTTCTAAAATCCACAAAACCGACCCAAAAAGACCCGTTCTCACCGCTCCCCCAAAACTCGCCTCCAAGTTCCAAGAAACCAGCCCAAATTTCCCCGTTCTCCCCGCTCCCCGAAAACTTGCGTCCGACTTCTGGGAAACCTCTCCGAAATTTCCACTTCTCCCCAAAAAAATCGTCCCCAAAATTCCAGGAAACCCGCCCAAAATTATTCCTTCTCCCCACTCCCTAAAAACCGGCCCCCGAATTGCAGGAAAACACCCCAAAATTGCCCAATTCCCCCCCTCTCTCCTCAAGGACTTGGGGTTCCCAACACCGGCCCCTCCGCCACCTGCTCACCCGGGACCACCGGGGCTGGGTTTTTTTGGGGGGCTATTTCGGGACCGGACGAGTGGGGGGGGGGGGGGGGGGGGGAATTTTTGGGCTGGATTCCGGTAAAACCACCGGGCTCGGGGCCAGGAGCGCGGGCGGGCCCCGTTTAATCGGTAACCGGGTTATCAGCACCCTGCAGCCACGGCCAGTTTCAACCCCCCCCCCCCCACACACCTCGGGCAAAGTTCACTTTCGTTTTTGGCCGTTTTTAACGCGCTGGGCTCCGGGGGGGCCCTCCCAGCCCCCGGTAGACCCCCGGTGACCCCCGTTAAGCCCCGTTAAGCCCCGGTAACTCACCTTGGAAGGCCAGCTCGTGTTTCTCCAGGACTCCGTCCCCCACCCTCCGCAGCGTTTCCAGCGCTTTCTCCATCACGCCGTCCCCCGCCCCTCCGGGCCTTCCCAAAAGACCCGGTAAAAACTTTTTCAGCCCCGGTTCCGTTTCCCCCGCCGCTTCCCGGAGGTACCGGAGGATCAGTTCCAACGAGTCCTGCCTCAGCTCGTCGCTGGGCAATTCCGGGGGGGTCCCCGGGAGCGAGCCCCCCCCGGGCCCTCCCCGTTCGGCCTCGGGCTCGCAGCCGTCCAGCTCCTCCTCGGGGCTCCACAACGGCGGCGACCGGGGAGCGGCGGAGCCAATCAGCGAGCGCGGAGCGGCGGCGGAGCCAATCAGCAGCGAGCAGGGGGCGCCGCGAGCCGCCGTTAACGGGGAGGCGGCGGCGGCGGCGGCGAAGCCGGGGTGGGGGTGGGGAGGGGGTGGGGAGGGGGGCGACGGGGCCGCGGCCCCCCCCGCTGAGGCCGGGCCTCCTCCGGGGCCTCCCCCCCCGGGCCCGGTGCCGCCGCCGCAGTAGAGGTTGAAGCCGATGAGGGCGTTGCGCGGCACGGCGAACATGGCGCCTACCGGAGAGCCCCGGGGAACGGCTTCGGGTGCGGGGCCGGGCGGGCGGGAGGCGGCCGCTTATATAGGAGCCGTGACGCCAGCGGGAAGGGGAGGGGACGGGAGGGGAGGGGAGGGGAGGGGGAGGGGGGGGGGGGCGAAGCCGGTTCCGCTTCCGGCCGGGCTCCGCCTCCCGGGGCCGGATCCTTCCCCTCCCCCCCCCCCCCCTCCGCTTTTCACGGCCCCGCTCCCCGCCACGTCCTCAGCCCCGGGGGGGGGGGGGGGGGGTTGGGGTTGGGGGCGGGCACCGGGGGGGGGGGAGCCCCGGGAGGTTTGGGGGGGGCCCAAATGCGGCTCGGAGGAGAAAGGGACGGGGAAGGCGCCACGTGGGTGCTGGCTCTGCCCGTGCCCCCCCCCCCCCCCCCCCCGGGACAGGCACGGCCCCGGTGTCCCCACAGCCCTCGTGTCCCCACCCCCGGTGTCCCCTCGTCCCCGTCACCCCCAGCCCCGGTGCCCCCACAGCCCCGTTATCCCCTATTCCCGTTATCCCCACCTCCCTCATGTTCCCAGCCCCAGGGCCCCCCTCGTCCCCGTTATCCCCCAGCCCCAGGGCCCCCACACCCCCAGTGCCCCCAGCCCCAGCACCCGCACGTCCCTGGTGTCCCCGCACCCCCCTCGTCCCCATTACCCCCAGCCCCAGGGCCCGCACACCCCTGGTGTCCCCGCACCCCTGATATCCCCATTATCCCCCACCCCTGTTATCCCCACTTCTCTCATGTCCCCATTACCCCCATCCCCAGTGCCCAATGTCCCCGTTACCCCCATCCCCGTTAGCCCCACATCCCCAGTACCCGCACGTCCCTGGTGTCCCCACACCTCCCTCATCCCCATTACTCCCATCCCTGGTGTCCCCTCATCCCCATTATCCCCCATTCCTGGTGCCCCCCCATCCCCAGTGCCCCCATCCCCAGTGTCCCCATACCCCTGATATCCCCATTCCTGGTGACCCTCGTCCCCATTATCCCCCATCCCCGGTGCCAAATGTGCCCGTTAGCCCCCATCCCTGTTAGCCCCACTTCCCTCATGTCCCCATCCCCAGTACCCGCATGCCCCTGGTGTCCCCTCATCCCCGTTATCCCCCATTCCTGGTGCCCCCACATCCCCCGTGCCCCCATACCCCCGATATCCCCATCCCTGGTGCCCCCTTGTCCCCATTATCCCCACTTCTCTCATGTCCCCAATCCCCGCTGTCCCCTTGTCCCCATAAACCCCATCCCTGGTGCCCAATGTCCCCGTTACCCCATCCCCAGTGCCCCCTCGTCCCCGGTGTCCCCATCCCGCTGTGAACCCCCACAACTGAGGGGCTTTGGGGCTCCCCTCCCCACCCCACACCCCCAGCGGGATTTTCTGCCTGAAGGGGGGCACAATGCTGCAAACGGGGGCCAAAATTCACCCCCATATCATGTCCCCCCTTGGGGAGGTGAGGCCGTGCCCTGCTGCCACCCCGTCCAAAGGCCACCGGTGTCCTCCCCGCCAAGGCAACGTCAGCCCCGGCCGCATCACCGCGACGTGACGAAAGTGGGACACCGGGCACGGGGCCGCGTCCCGGTTCCTTGGGGCGGCGAGGAAAGCCACCAGCCCCCCCCCAAAAAGGGCCGGGGGAATCCCTGCCCGACCCCGCTGCGGGTGGCCGTGGGATGGGGGAAACTCCGCGGGGGATAAAAGGTGGGGAGGAAACCCCAAGAGCCCCTGGGATGGGTTTTTCTCCTCCAGGTGGGGCAGTGAGGAGCTGCCAACACCAAGAACGCCGGGGTTTTGGGGGCCCCAAAGCGCTGCCAAGTCCCCAAGTCATCACCCCGAGCGTCAGGCGGGGACAGCAGAGGAGGAAGCTGCGGTTACGCCTTGTCCCCAGTGCCCTGACGCACTTTTGCCCCAAATCCTCAAAGAATTGGGGACGTGCGCCCACCCCACGCGCCCCAACCCCATCACCGCCTCCCCTCTGACCCCACAAGCAGCAGGACCGGGCTGCTCCGGGGGCCGGCGAGGCAAATCCCAACCCCAAAACCCCTTCCCGCGGCCCCAGGGAACGCGTCCTTGTGGGGGAAGCGAATTCTTGGCAGCGGGAGCAGCGGGAGCCGAGCTGGGTTTGTTCCGGCAGCGCCCGGCGGTGCCAAGCTCCGCGGCACAAACAAACCCGGCTGGAACAGCGCGTCCCTGCCCAAACAGCCGGCCCCGGCCCCGGCTTTGGGGTGGGGATCGTAAAAAGGCCAACGGGGGGGGGGGAAACAGGGAGTGGGGGGCACTGGGAACCCCCGGTGCACAGCCCCAAGACGGGGCCGGTGCTCATTTGGAAGGCTGGAGGGGGAAAATGCCCCTCCTGGTGCCCCCCCCCAGCTGCTCAGCTGATTAATGTCATGGTGCTGGGGCAGCTCGGCAAAAAGGGACAGGTCCGGGTGTCCCCAATGGCCCCCAGCACCTTACGGGGGGGTACAGGGGTGTTTCAGCCCCCCCCAAAGAAGGGGGATGAATTACGGGCAAGCCTTGCTCAGCCAAGCCGCTGCAACCCCCCCAAGGTTTTCACCTGCCCCCCTCTGGAGCTCAGCTCCCTCAGCCCCTCCTGCCTCAAAGAAACCCCATTGGAGCCCCCAAAAAATGCCTCAGGACACCCTGACGTGGGGACGTGACCCCGCTCCACGCCGCAGTCACGTTCCAGAGCTGCTCTGGCTGCTTCTCATCCTCTGTCGTCACCGTCGCTTCCTCCTCCTGCGCTGGGGGAAGTCGTGGTGGGGGAGCTGTCCCCTCCCTGTCCCCGCTTTGCATTTTTCCCTATCTTGCCTTTTCTTTTTTCTTCCTTCCCCCTTTTATTTATTTATTTTTTTTTTACAAGCACGGCACGCTAGAAAAGAGGGGAGAGGAAGAAGTACAAAATTAGATATATTTTTATATATACGATTCGTTATCTATTTACAACACAGCTGGGACAGGCAGCGGAGCACGAGGAGGCTGCGCAGCTGCTGCCCTGACCGGGCCACGCAGGGACCGGAGAGGAGCCGAGGACGTGGCTCACCTGTCCCCACTCCGCTCCTCGTCCCCACGGAGGGGAAATCCCCTCGCTTGGGGTCTCTCCGGACCACCCAGCAGCAAATGTGAGCGTTGAGAGCAGCCCCGGCAGGGAGCGTGGTGCCGGTGCTCGGCACATGCCCGAGGGAAGCCGTACCTGTGCCGCCTGCTGCCTCCCTCCTGCGGTTTCTCTCCTGTCCCAAGGGGAATCCCTAAAGCCAACGGCGTCCGCTCGCCCTCCCCTCGCCTCTGGAACGGGGACAGAGCTCGGGATGGGATCAGCGCAGCCCTCGGGGCCCTTCCACTGCCCCTACACAAAGCCCCTCGACCGCGTGCTGAGCACGTGGCGCCCCGCAGGCTGCAGCCACGGCGCTGCCCTCGTTTTGTTTATCAAGCCTGAAACAAAAAGGCAAGAGGGGAGAAAAAAAAAAAATCAAAAAAATCCTCTCTGCAAGCAGGGATGGTTCCCAACAGGGTGAAAATGAAGGCAGCAAACCGGCCTCCGACACCTCTCCTAGGGTTTGGTGTGTCTTTGCTGTAAATACTCATAAACTACGTGGATTCTGGTGCTCCCAGCCCTACGGTACAGTGAAGTTCAATCCAATTAACCAAAAGAAAAAGGAAAAACAGGGGAAAAAAAAAATAAAACAGCCTGTGAGCGCAGGCTACCCGGCCAGCTTGCTGGTCACAAGCGAGGATTTTCTCTGCGGGAGGTCCTGCGGCGTGGGGATGTGGTCTCCCGTCACCAGGTTCTTGTCAGGCCCCGCGCTGGGCAGCTGCTTGTTCTTCATCTTCGCCTTGGCCATGTTGTAGTCACCGGAATCGAAGTATTTTTGCTGAAAAAGAGGGGAGAGGGAGGGTGGGTTAATTTGAAGAGGTTTGCAGCACTCGCAGCCGAGCGGTGGGGCACGGCTGAGACGCGTGCGTGGGGCCAGATATGAGATTCTTTACGGGGCTGCCAGGGTTGGCACACAAAACCAGACCACGAGGGGAAAGGCACAGCTGATTTCGCTCATCCTGCTGGCACAAAGGCAGGGTTTTTGCCCCAGGGAGCACAGCCTGGCCCGCGGCAGGGCTTCTGCTGGCACCACGCAGGTCGCAGACAGGATCCCGCAGCCGAAACCCAGCAGGGAAAAAAGCCTGCTTTGTGCCAAGCAATGAAGTAACCCTCCTTTAACCCTCCTTTTTTTTTTTTTTGGCTTGCTTTAGGAACTGGCACCTAAAACCAACATCCCCAGTGCTTGTGTTGGTGAGAGAGCACACGCAGAGGCCGCGGGGACGGCCGTCGGCAGGAGTGGAAGCCGCGGTGTGATCAGAGCTGGGGAGCTCCACAAGGATTTGTGTTTCCTGCCCCAGCCTCTGCGAGGAGAGCCAGCAGCAGCAACCCCAGCAGCTCCAGACGACTCTGGGGGGAGGATTTCATTGCTTCTCCAGGGAGCACGGCGAGGTTTTGCGCTGAGGCGCGGCTGCCTGACTCGCTGCCGTTCCCCCTGCCCTCTGCGCCGGCCCAGAGCCTGGGGAAGGGCGCAGAGGCCGCGGCCGAGCCGTGAATACCCCTTTCTGCAGCCTCTTCATCAGGAAGTCGGAGCCTCCGGGCTTCTGGCCCAGGTTGGGGTATTTCGCCTTCAGCTTCGCCTCCTCCGCTCTCTCAGGGTGGGCGAGCTCCTTCTCCTGCGCATCCTGGAAACGAGAAGGGGGCTGGGGGGGGACTGAGGGGGCGCTGAGGGGGCCTGAGGGGGGCTGAGGGCCCCCAGCCCCACACCCCCACTATCCCACAACCCCCCGCGCGCCCCTCCACACAAGCTCCCCTTTTTCCCGCCCCTCCCGGAAGTCCCTCCTCCCTCCCCCTCCTGCCCCGCAGCCAATGAGACGCCGGCGTTACTGAGATGGAAAGTGGCAGCAAGCAATCACTGAGCGGGGAGGGGAAGATTGACGCGCTGCCGAGCCAATAGGGGTGCAGGAGGGCTCGCCGAGGGGGTTCCCACCTGTTTTTCCTGCCCGGGTTCCTCCGTGCGGGTGCCGGTGCCGAGCGGGGCGGCCATAGCGGGGAGCGGCGACCCCGGTGGATCCGCGCTGCCTCCGCGCTGCCTCCGCGCCGCCCGGCCCCGCTCTCTGCTCCAAAATGGCCGCTGCCGCCCCCTGCCGCCTCGGCAGTCTGACGGACAGGCGGCTGTCCAATGGGAGCGGGGAGGAGGGCGCGCTGACATCACCTCCAACCAATCAGCGCCAGCGTGGGGCGGGGAGATGGGCGGGGCTTAGCCGCCCCGGCTGGAGCTGCGGCGGGCCAATGGGAAGTGAGGCAGCTTGAGCGGGGAGGCGGAATCCCCTCAGCTTGATTGACGCTGGAAAGAACCAATAGGCAGAAGGACTGCGGCGGGGGACCCAATGAACAGGCGGGAGAGGCGGGGCTTCGACTCGGCTACAGGAGTAGGCCCGGGCGCCTCCTGGCGGGCCGCAGAAGCCCCTTGGAGCCCTCAGAGGTCCCAGTGTCACCAGTGTTCCCAGTGCTCCCAGTACCCCCAGTGCTCCCAGTGTCCCCAAGCACCCCCACTGCCCCTCCCAGTGTCCCCCAGTTCTCCCAGTGTCCTCACTGGGGTATCGTCCTGATCTGGCCTCATGGCCCCATAGTGTCCCCATGGCCCTGCCACAGCCTTGTGGCCCTATAACGTCCCCACGGCCCTACAGTGTCCCCATGGCCCTGCGCTGATCCCATGGCCCAGCATTTTATCATCTCCTGCAGTGTCTCCATAGCCCTCAGACGTCCCAGTTTCCCTTAGCACCACGCTGTCCCCATGTCCCTGCATTGTCCCCATGTCCCTGCATTGTCCCCATGCCCCACACTGTCCCCATGCCCCACACTGTCCCCACAGTCCATAATTTTCTCAAGTCCCACAATGTCCCCATAGCCCTGAAATGTCCCCATGGCCCTACCTTATCCCCATGTCCTACAATGTCCCCATGTCCCACGGTGTCCCCATGTCCCTACAGCCCATAATGTTCTCAAGTCCCACAACGTCTCCATAGCCCTGAAACTTCCCCATGACCCTACATTATCCCCACGTCCCACAGCGTCCCCAGGCTGTCCCCATGGCCCTGTGCCATCCTGACGCCCCGTTGTGCTGTGGGCTCCTTGCCCACGTTCCCTGCAGGCACCGGCACCGACCCGCTGCTTTCCTGCTGGCCCCAAGAAGGTGCCCACGAGGATCTGCGTCCCTGGGGACAGCCCCAGGCCTCACAGAGCAGCCCCGGGGTGCGGGAGCCCAGCCTGGGGTGTCCCGGTGCCACCAGCAGCACTGAGGACCTGCCTTCCACCACCAAACCCTTTTATTAGAAGGAGCAGTTGGAACCGCCGCGATGCAGGCTATGGGCTTCAATACCCAGAAACACGTTCATATCCACGGCGGGGAGTCCAAGTGGCAGAGGAGGAAGGAAATTAATCATAATTAAAACGGAAAAAAAAATAAAAATCACAGTGAGCTCATCCCCTTCTTGAAAAGAGCTGCAGGGCAGCACAGCCCAGAGGCTCGGGGCTGCCCCGCAATCACACGCAGGGAAAGGAGGTGAAGGGGGGGCCCGGGCTGTTCCTGAGGGGGGTCTGAGCCCCTTCCCATTGCGATTTGGCCGGTGGGGCACCTCAGTGCTGCTACAGCAGGCATTCAGCACGGCTGGTGGCCGTCACCTCCGCTCCCTGGGGGCAGCAGCCTCTGTTGGCAGCGGTCCTGAGGCCTCCTGCCCCCCTCCAGCCCTGTGGGGAGAGCTGGGCTCGCCATCACCCCGTGCCAAGGGAGCCCGTGGCCTCACGCCGAGGCAGGCGAAGCTCCGCCGCCCACCCTGCGGGGCCTCAAGCCTTGTTGAAGGCCGCCAGGATGGCCCAGATCATCTCCGTGCCTCTGCTTTTGGCAGCTTCCACCTCTGGATCTGCGTCAAGGACCTCCTTGGTCCTGTTCATCGCCGCCTCGTACCGGTCGTCCGCCAGGCTGCTGAAAGCGTTCTCCAGCACGTCCGAGGAGTGGGCGAGCACCAGGAGAGCCAGAGTCCTGCGGTCCATGCGGTGTGGGTCGCCCGCCCAGCGCTCCAGCACGCCTTCCTGAAGCCTCTTGAGCAAGCGTTGCTTCTCGGCGGCGTTGCTGACGGGGTGCGTGGTCATGTCGAAGAGGAGGAAGTTCTGCTTCTCCGTGGTGAGGATGCCTTTCTCCACCAGGCTCTTGGCGATGCGCTCGCGCACGTTCCGCAGCTGGTACTGCAGCTTGAAGGGGTTCCAGGTCTCCCCTGAGGAGAAATAAACCATGTTGGAGGCCGGGTGGATGGAGCCTGGCTCAGCCCCAGGCTGCCTGGGGGAGCTGTGGCTGCCCCATCACTGGGGGGGGCCCAAGGCCAAGCTGGATGGGGCTGGGGAGGCAGGGGTGGTGCCCATGGTGGGGGCAGGAACAAGGTGGGCTTTGAGCTCCCCACCAATCCAACCCAACACAACCCAACCCAACGCAACTCAACCCAATCCAACCCAACGCAACCCAACGCAACCCAACGCAACTCAACACAACCCAACGCAACCCAACCCAACGAAACCCAACGCAACCCACGCCATGACTCTGTGCCTCCTCTTGCTGGGCCTACCCGTGAGCAGCTCTATCCAGGTCTGCACCGTTTCTGCAGGCTCCGTGGCTTTGATGTGCCGCAGGGTCTCGTCCAGCAGGATGTCACCAGTTGGAGCGTCCGACTTCAGGTGCACCTGGGAGGCCAAAAGGACCAGGAGCCATCAGGCTGGGACGCGGGCAGGCACTGAAGCACGCCACAAAGCCACCACAGGGCGTATGTATGCATGTGTGGGGGACACACAGGATGGCCAGCACCCGTGGCACCGCCTCAGCCCTTCGGCCCCATCGCTGCCATCACCTTCCTGTCCAGCAGCCGCTTCTTCCTGGCGGTGAGGGGCTCCAGCTGGATGCGGCCCCGCAGTGCCAGCTCGACGAGGATGCCGCCGCGCAGGCCAGAGGAGATGCAGTCATTCCAGAAGGAGGTGTAGCCCTGCGGGGACAGGGACACGTGTGACACTGGGGACAGGCGGCCAGAGCCCCACCGCCATGTCCAGGGACCCCCACCCTCAACATTCCCTCACAGAATCAAAGAATCATCAAGGGTGGAGAAGATCTCCAAGATCTTCTGGTCCAATCACCCCCTACCACCACTGTCACCCACTGAGCCATGTCCCCAAGCACCACGTCCAACCTTTCCTTGAGCACCCCCAGGGACGGTGACCCCACCACCCCCCTGGACAACCCGTCCCAGTGCCTGACTGTGTAGAAATGTCTCCTCATTTCCAACATGAACCTCCCCTGGTGCAACTTGAGGCCATTCCTTCTACTCCTTTCTTCATGGAAAGGGCTGCCATGGGCTGGGCAGCGCTCGAGCCAGACCAAACTCAACGCGTTTCACATCAAGTGGTCTTTTTGGAGCCCTGCCCTGAGAAATGGGGGCTCCCGAGTCCGTATGGTGCTGGGCAGAGCACCGAGAAGGTGCAGGGGGCTGGAAAGCATGGTCCTGGAGGGACTGCTGGTTGCATGGGGTTCTCAGTCTGGGAAGGGAAGGTCTGGAGGCCAGATGAGGGGCCCCAAGGCTTAAAAGCCAGCTGCAGAATGAAGGGAATGGCCTCTTCTCCGCCTCCACCACGTGGCAGACAGGGGCCGGGGCTGCAACTGCAGTGGAAGAGATTCAGGATGGCCCCGAACTCACTGTGCCCGAAGGGTGGATGGGGCCGGGTGCTGCGCCCTGTTCCTGGCCCTCGCTCCCTTTCCTTGGAGCTTTTCTTTGCGAAAATGGGGAGGAAGGGGGGAAAGGGCAGCTCTAACCAAGCTGGGGGACCACAGACAAAGCAACCCAAGAAGCCCTTCCCAAGACAGGAAGGCCGAGAGCTTGCAGCCTCCTACGTAGAAGCTTTTATAGTCCATACGGGTAACCTCCTGTCCCCAGCGTGTCTGTTTGTACAGCGCATCTGGACACCGGGTTGTTCAGCTTGCTCAGCACAGGGAGTCATAAAATAAATTAAAACCTTTATTTGCCTTCTTCATTTCCTTGTGAGCGAAGACAAAGCAACCCTTCACGCTTGCCTTTGCTAAGACGTGCTGATTTCCTTCCACGGGAGACGCACTGTGGTGTTTTTTTTTCTTTGCACGTGCCCTTTAGGAACCAGTTCTCTGAAAAAGGGCATGGAGGTTACCAAAGGTTTCGGTTCATTGGGCTGGAAGGCACATTTCGCCCCGAAAATTTTAAGGGGGCTGAAATGAGAGAAATTGAAAGCTCCTTGGGTAATATCAGCTCCTGAAATCAGACTGGTCACGAACGCTGGTGTGCAGCCAGTGTCCCCTACGTGGACAGACTGGTACTTAAAATAATGAAATTGCATTGTGGGCTCATTGGGTTTGGCTAAAATCATCTTTTTCATTATTATATTTTTTAATTTTCCCCTGCTCATCAAACCATGAGGGTGGACCATGAGGTCTGCTGCCCGCGTCTTGCCTTCAGGTGGCGAAACACGGAAGGACAGGACGAAAAACAAACGAAGAAAGCGTGAGACAAGTCCTTCTCTTATCTATTGTGCTCTCCTCACTTCCTGGTGGCTGCAGGGCCATTCCCAGGAATACGTAAACCGCACCAAGAATGCTCAGCGTAGCCCAGGAAGGAAGGAAGCCGTGCCACGCTGCTCTCAAATATTTGCTCCCAAGTTATTTGTGTGATGCTCCCCGGGTAGCCCCGCTCTCCTGCTACTCCCTGCTGAGCTTGCCAAGCCCTCAGCCCCCTGCCGCATCCGTCCCTGCCAGAAAACCACGGCCAGAGCAGGGCTGGGGGCATAAGGTGCCTGCCCAGGCTCATTCAAGGACCACCGGGGCCCCAGGGGCTGGAAGCACAGGCACCTCGCACCCCTCTGCGCTTGTTGCTGCCTCAGGAAGCACCTCGGGCTCCTGCTGAGCCTCCCCTTGCCTCATTTTCCCCATTTTGGCGGAGGGGAGGAGCAGTATTGCCGTGCCCCAGGAGATCTAGATGCAGGCATTGACGTGTAGGAAGCAGAAAGGTGCCGAGCGGGGCCGGCCCCGCTGTGGGGGCTGATAACCAAGCGCCCCGATCGCCCCTGGTGCTGCTCGAGCAGGGAACGGCAGCCACCGGGGAGCTCCTCCTGCTCCTGCCGCTTTCTGTCACCTTGCCCCCTTCCCTCAAAACCTGCCCCCGTCCTTTCTCAAAGAGGGTTTTGGCGACGAGCAAACGGTGCCAGGGCATCTCTGCGCTCCCGTCGGGGCTGCCACACCAGGCTGTGGGTTTCCCCGAAGCCTCACTTGAAGACCTGCAGCCTCGCTTTTTGGACAAAGAGCTCATTTTAAGACCCGCGGCCTCGCTTGAAGACCTGCAGCCTCGCTTTACCTGCTTGTCCTTCAGTCCCAGGAGCAGCACCTCCTCCATCAGCGTCAGGCGGGTGCCTTTGGAGTCGTCGTCCTCCGGGTCCCTCTCTTCCTCGCCGTCCAGCCTCTTGCCCACGCTCCCACCCGCCTCGGTGCGGCGGCCCCGGTGGGTCAACGTCGTCATCGCCACCCGCGGCCGGGCCGAGGACCACGCGTGAGGGCAGGGGGCTGGGACCCCCGGGTGGCTTCCAGAGGTGTCGGGGAGCCTTCGCCCCCTTTCCCCGGGGGAATCGCAGCGATGGCTGGACGGGAGTCACCGGCGGGGAGCTGCCGCCCGTCGCCCCGGGATGGGGTTGAGGCAGGCGGTGGTGCTTCCACGGTGCTGGCGAGACATCGGGACGGCGACCGAGCCTTCACGCCCCGGGGACCCCCGGCTTGGCCATGGGGTCAGGAGCTCGGTTGAGGCCCGGGGAGCGGCGGCAGCCCCCCGGGGGCAGCCCGGCTTCTTCTCGGGGTTTATCCCGGGGGCCCCAGGAGCTGAGCTCGGAGCCTCGCTGGGATGGCCGGAGAGCGGCCGGGGGCCAGGGTCGGGGCTGGGGAAGGAGCCTTGGGGCCGCTGCGGGAAGCGAAGCCGGGCCAAAGCTCCCCGGGCTCCGGGAAAGGCCAGCGGGGGGCCGGCACCGGAGAACGGAGCCGCCAATGAGCGCGGGGGGGGGGCGGCCCGGGACGGCCCCGGGGGGGGCGGTGCCGGCTGCGGCCGGGACAAGGCGTGTGCGGGGCGTGCAAGGAGCGTGCAGGGGGCGTGCTGCTTGTGCAAGGCGTGTGCAGGGTGTGCAAGGGGCATGCTGCTTGTGTGAGGCGTGTGGTGCCTGTGCAAGGTGCGTGCAGGGTGTGCAAGGCTCACGGTGCTTGTGCAAGGAGCGTACAAGGCATGTGCAGGGCATGCACGGGACATGCTGCTTGTGCAAGGTGTGTGCAGGGTTTGCAAGGTGTGTGGTGCTTGTGCAAGGAGTGGGCAAGGTGTGTGCGGGGCATGCTGCTTGTGCAAGGCGTGTGCAGGGTGTACAAGGTGCGTGGTGCTTGTGCAAGAGGTGCACAAGGCAGGGAAGGGGCATGCTGCTTGTGCAAGGCATGTGCAGGGTGTGTGGTGCGTGTGCAAGGAGTGTGCAGGGCATGCAAAGGGCATGCTGCTTGTGCAAGGCACGTGGTGCTTGTGCAAGGCATTTGCAGGGTATGCAAGGCTCACGGTGCTTGTGCAAGGAGTGTGCAAGGCATGTGCAGGGCATGCAAGGGACATTCTGCTTCTGCAAGGTGTGTGGTGCTTGTGCAAGAGGTGCGCAAGGCAGGCAAGGGGCATGCTGCTTGTGCAAGGCATGTGGTGCTTGTGCAAAGAGTGTGCAAGTTACGTGAGGAGGGTACAGGGTGTGCAAAGCACATGCAGGGCATTCTGCTTGTGCAAGGCACACAAGGCATCAAGGCTCATCCAGGACATGTACAAGGCTTGAAGGTGTGCAAGACGCGTTGCACGCTGGTGCGACGGGAAGGCTGTGCACAGACACTGCAGGGAGTGCAGATACAGGAACCAACGCTGCCAGGCCCTAAAGGGGGCTACAGGAAAGCTGGGGAGAAACTCAGGGGGTGCAGTGGGGGGAGTGGGGTAACACCTTGAGGCAGAAGAGGGCAGATTTGGGTCAGTATCAGGAAAAAATCCTTCCCCAGGAGGGTGGCGAGGCCCTGGTGCAGGCTGCCCAGAGGAGCTGGGGGTGCCCCATCCCTTGAGGAGGCCCAAAGCCAAACTGGATGGGGCTGAGGGCCGGAACCAGGTGGGTTTTGAGGTCTCTGCCAACCCAACCCTTTCTCTGAGTCTGCGGTCAAGAGCTGCAAAGGAAATCCTGTGAAATCACACCACGAAGCTGACAAAACCAGCTGGTGCTAATTAAATTCTGCTCACCCGGTTCAGCGCTGAAGAGAACTGCGTGGCTGCGACCCACACCTTGACCCACTGCAGGTCACACATAGGGCATGGGGCAGCACCACGACAGGAGCTGGAGATGCCCCTGGGGCTGCACCGTGCCTGCGTCCCCACTGCCCGGCCAAGGAAAGTTCCACATCCGCAGGGTTTTGCCCCATTTGCGCTTTCCCTGCCTTTCCCTAAGACCACGAAGTGCATTCCGATGAGAACGTGAAAGAAACACACAGCCACACAGTGAATGCTGCTTTAATGGAGAAATAAGATAAAAAGATGTCAATTTAAATTCAAATATATCAAGAAATGCTCAGCTATCCACATCCGAACACAGGAGCTGTGCAATAGCTTCCCTCCAATTCTTTTACACTACATGGAAAAAAAAGAACAAGTATTTTGGCAGAAGAACTCAGCACCTTTTCCAATTCCTGCAATTAATCGTTTCTGATACATTCAGGCTTCTCTTTCAACTCATCTCACACCCTGAGAGCAGGTGCCTGCCATGCCAGGTTCATACCATTTGTAAATATATATGAACACCTGTACACAAATCCTGGTATTCTGGCATGAAATCCGTGGTTAAAGGTATGAAGAATGCTTGCTTACTGTTTGTCTGGTGCCTTTGGTCTGGAAAGAATGAATCAAACACCCGTAACTGTTCCAGTTCTGCTTGCTTTGTAGTAAAACCAAGAATTGTAACACAGCTTAACAGCTTTCCTAAACTTGCTCCAGAAATTAAGAAAACCTGCTCCAAAAATTAATGCTGAGACTCGAGGCTTTTGGGCCCTGGAGGGCAGGTTCTGACCAAGGAGTTCCTCAGCTTTGACAAACAACCCAGAAAATGTTACCAGTGAAATCTCACACTGCAGGGTTTAAGCACGTTATGAGCAGGGAGCCCCCATCCCCCAAATCACCTTCGGTACAGATTTTTTCCTTTTTATCCCAGAGTTACATCAGTAGCCAGCCTCTGTCATTCCCGATGGGGATACAACCTCCTACGGAAAGGAACTTCTGATTTACTCCACATGGCTTCTTGGTAGATTTTTCCTTAGAACCCACAACATCTTGACTACAAATAGAACAAGGTCCCTGAAAGGACACTTAAATATTAACAATCGCATTAAACAACCAAAGGGAAGTGGGGTGGAGAAGCACCCTAGAAGCCAACAGCCGGGAGAGGGGTGCCTAAAACTGCTCCTTCGGCTCACTGATTTTCCTCCTTTTTGGCAGCACGTCTTGACTGGAAGAGGGTTCGGCCTGCAGGGAGAAACCAGGCACAGGGTTACAGGTCGTGGTGCTGCATGGGCTGCTCCTCGCTGCCACCACATCTAACGAGAAGAAAAGCCACCCCAAACCTGGCTGTGCAAGGTGCTGAGCGCCCAGCTCCTGCTGCTCCCCACTGCTCAGAGTTTGTTTTTTTTTTTCTTAAACACCCAGAGCAACATCTGGGCACCGAAGTTTTTACAGCACAACCCCCCCCAGCGGCAGGGGAAAGAGCAGGGGATTTATTTACACTACAAGGGCAGTGCCCCCACGTGCTGCAGCTTCAGGCAACACACCCCAAGACCGGTTCCTGGAGCACCGTGCCACCTTCTGACCTCCATCTGGGCATTTCTGACTTGCACACGTATGACAAGGTGAGTTTAGCCTCTAGCTCTGCAGCACCTCTGCTCGTTTAAAGCAATTGCCTTGTCTAAATTCTAGCATTGGTTCATTTTTTCAGCATGAACTGTAACAGAGGTTGGAGTTTTATTTGCTGTTTGCAATTGGAAAAAAGTCTTAAAGAACAGAAATAGAAGAAAAGCTGCTACTAACAATGTAGGTTTGAAATATCTTCCCGCTCCTTGTCCTGCTCTCTGACATATTAAGTTCAGATGTCTTACTTGCCAAATGATCAACCTAAAATGAGAAGATAAATGTTTGCTTGTGACAGCAGTTAAAAAAAAAATACAGAGTTCAGTGTGCAAAGAGATTTGGCTCTGCTCACTGCAGCACTTTACCTGAAACTTAAATTCAGGAGTATTTGCAATGAAATCAACAGCACTACTTACAGGCAGGGGTGTTGAACAGCCCTGGCAGATCAAAGCATCAGTTTTTTATCCAGTAAACCACTCGGTTACCTGGGACTACCCTGCATTAAGAAATCTTAAAATGCAGGTCTAAGGACCTGCATTTGAAGTAGTCCCCCACATTTAAATTATAACATTTATAACATTTAGCCTTTTTTTTTTTTTCCCCAGGGAATATAGTCTAAGTTTAAAGCCTGAATAGTAAGGCTGTATCTTAAGTTTGAATCAAGATCTTAAAAATCAAGTTTTCATCTGCTGGAATTAGAAGAGAAATTTCTGTTAGGCAGAGTGCTTATTTATGGCAATTTACAAACATGGGAAATTGCTTTTCCATTTCTTGTAGCCTCAGTCAGCCCAACTGTTTAGTTTGAAAACTGATCAGAGCACCAGCCTTTGGTTATTCCTTCTGATTGCTGTAGAATATTCACCATTTTTGTAAAACACTGGGAATTAAAATCGTAACGTGCTCTACTGCTGAAAATACTGTTTTAAATAAACCTTCAGCAGATTACTGATGAATCACTTGAGTTAACTCAAAATACGGAGTTCAAAGCTTCACAAAAGCTCTAGTAAGAGTTGAAGATGGCAGAGAGTGGTTTCCATACCTGGCGATTGGAAACGTACAGACTCCTGTTCTCTCCAGCCTTCGTAACTTCATCTCCTCCACCACGGAAACCCGGTTCTGTAAAAGTTGTTAAATAACAAAGCACACAGCCGACCAGGCACTAACAGCCTCTTACTACTGCAACACTTTGACACGAGGAAAATGCACGGTTTTATGTGACACAGACTCCCACGTGCTCCTTGGAAGGATGGGCTCGATCCCCAGACTCTCAATGTACTGCTCAATGCCCATCTACATCACACCTTGCTTGTGAGGATAAACCCTCACGGGTTGGTTTTGCGCTTCTGGCACGCTTCTACCCATCCCAAACCACTGTCAGCAGGTGGCTGGTGCTTTGTAACCTGGCCACATACAGCTGAGGACCTCTGCCTGCAGCTCCAGGTCACAAAGACCAGGCAGGAGAAGGAAAGAATGAGCTCTGAGAGCTGGAGAGGTTTTTTTTTATTTTTTGCTTCTAATCCACTGTGCTTTTTTCCTAGGATCCCCACATAAGCACAGACTGGTTAGAGGTGACAAACAGGTTCTTCAGAGGGGGAAGTGACTAACTGAACTATTTCTGGATGACAACCACATTTTTCTGGCAGGCTGGCAGGTCCCATAAAAAAAGCATTTTACCAACCCTGTAAGACAAGCTATTCATCATACTTTTACATTATTTTTTTTTTGAATTCTTGTGAATTCTACAAGCACATAAAAGCTGCATAGCTTTTAATGGGTACTGCAGTTCTGCAGCCTACTAACATCAAGAGAAGTGGTTTACATGTGCTCTTTCCTACGCGTTTCCATGATTATTTTTCAACAGCACGGGGATATTAAGCTGTTTTTGAGAAGCTGCACCTTTCTGAAAAACCAACTGTAATGCAGCTATTTAAATACACAGATCCTGTGCAGTGTTGGACTTGGATACCCCCGACACATTGCACAAGTGAGTGCTTCATAGAACAAATCCAGATTAAAACAAAGGCACAGCGATGGGCATGAGGAAAACACCACAAATCTGGCAGCCGACAGCAGAAAACTGAGTATTTCTTTGAGTAGCATCAGGAAAGAGGCACAAACTGAAGAGACTTGGAAAACAGATAAACTTTACCTTGAGCTTCCAAAGTATTCACGCGGTTATCGTCTTCCACTTTATTATCTAACACGGGGTCTTCCTAGATAAAGAAAAGGGTCTGTTACGTACAGCAGACATAAAGAAACAAGTTTCTACTCACAAAAGCTTTGGAACAGATCTTACCAGATGGATTCTTGGTGAATCGAACTGCTTTAAAATAACTGAACATGATACGGGACGTACAGACTAGCCCAACATTAGTTATCAATGTAGGCATATATTTAATTCAATTACTGAAAAACATGTCCAGTTGTGAAAAATGTGCCCAATTGTGAAAAACTGTAACAGATGCTAGGAGAAAACCCATCGGTGCACCTTTGTGTTGCTGGTAAAGCAGCGATGGAGCCGTGCACAGAGGTAGGGGGCTGCCAAACAACTGCTGGGGAGGCCTTGGTAAGGAGGATGAGCCAGAAGCCCTGAAGCTCCTTTCTTACCTATGGCCAGTGTGGAACAGCAGAGGATTTCTGCACCCAACAGCCCCTAAGTGTTCCCTGCTGCCTGCCCAATGCTCAGCGCCATCTCAGAGGCTCCAACACCAGCAGGATGTGAGAGTCTGTCGGCATGTTCAGATTTGGCTGTGCTTTTCCTGACAGAAATCCCAATCCAGAACCAAACTGAGCCGCAGCATCCCCAGCTGGGTTTACCCTGCTGTCCAAGAGCAAATTCAGCCCTGGTCAGCACCGCCTGGCCGCAGGGGATTGCGCAGGAAGGGCACAGGACAGCCACAGGGAGGTTTCAGGGTGGCTGGAGCTGAGCACGCAGCCAAATGTACCCGCAGCACACCGCTGCTTCCTCCCTCACTGCTCCTCTCCTGCCTCGGAGGGCTCCCAGCAGCGCAGGCATTGCGCTGATGCACTTGTTCCATGCTGCTTTAATGACAGATTGCCAACTGGAGAAGTACAGTTAGAAGCGTGCTGAACACCTGCTGTGATACTTCAGTGCATCTGGAAATACCACGTCCCCTACTAATATTATCCTAACAGGCACAGTAGGATCTACAGCCCCTTTCTAGAACATAAACCACAACACATTTCAAGAAGCTGCACAAAGCACGTGAGCTCTTACATCCATGTGCTGGTTTTCTTCTGGATCATCTCTGTCCACTCTGAGCACCTGGAGAGGCTGATCAGCATCTCCTGGCTTCAGTATGCTCTCATCGGCGTTTTCCATCCTCTGTTTGTCAGTTGTCACTTTGACTTTCAGCATGTGAAAAGGCGTCGGCACTTCACCCATGTTAAGGTGCATGGGCTCTCCCTCAAATATCATCCCCTCACATTCACCCTCCTTAAAACCAGGAGGCTGGTAATCAGGTGGTGTAACTGTAGGGAAGAACACACGAAGCGTTGCACTGCAACAAAACATGCTCCTGTCAAATTAACCTCAGCTCGCGCAGCTAAAAGACTTTTCTTCTTTAAATACAAAGAGCTATTCAAAAAATCGTCTTGGGGGAGGGAATAATCAGCACTTCATTTGTACTACATGAAGTTCCTTTTTCCCTACACAACAAAACCAGAACTATTTGAAATAGTTACACATACGAAAGGAGATGAACTAGGAACTCCAATTTTTCACTGCAGAGCAGGAATAGGCACTGGCAGCACAAGCTGGTGTCAGCTATTTACACAGTGAAAACAGGGCAAATTTGGCAAACACCTCACATCCTAACATACTGAGGCGTACTCCATTTGTTTTAAAACCCCACTGAAATCCTTGCTCCAATGAAGTCAGTTGTAAGACTGTACAGTCTGTACAAAGATCAGATCTGTGCCCCTTGGATTTTAGAACCTGGCCCAAGAAATAATTAAACACGGGAAAATTTAACAAGTCCCAGCCACCACGAAGATTATAGGTGAAAATACTTCTTTGTTTTCAAACGTCTAAGCACAGCTGATAAATTAAGGTGACAGGAAAACGCTACCTTCATCGTAATAAAACAGCTTCATGGTCAGGCAGACATCATTTGGTAACGGGCCCAGGTTTTGCATCAGAACGTAAATCTTGCGAATGAGGAGGATGCTTGCCTTCTTGGTGTCTGCACAGCTGATCGGGGAATCACTCCCTTTGCTCTTGCTAGAAATGGACAGAGTGTTCAGCTTTTTTATACAGAATGGTTGCAGTGTTATAATACACAGACACGTTGGAGAAGTAGACATCCCATTTCTGAGATCACAAGGACTGCAGCTCCTACCACCACCTAGGTGAGCTGCGTGCTCTGTCCCTTGTAAGATCAAATTCTGAGCCAGGAACTTCAGGGAAGCGTTGGGGTGCAGCAGTTGTGCCCAACAGCTATATTTTAGGTTACACAATGCTTAAAAACAGATCTGAAATAGAAGCTGGTACATTTGAAAGCCCCAGTCCTGCTAGGTCTCTCACACCCGTAGTATTTCAGGGGCTGCAAGTAACACTCCTGACTTTAACAGGGAAGGTTACTGATAAGGGAAGATGCCTGAGGGACTCCTGGCATCCGGCTCTGCAACACCCAACTCCAAGCAGCTGCCCCAAACTCTACCTTACTGTCATTAAAAACAGAGAGGTCTTGCTCTGCTGCCACTCCCTGCTCCCTCCTCCTCACAGCCACCTTCCCAGCTGCATTCCCTGGAACTCTGTTAACATCTTTACAAGAGCCTGATCATTTCCCAGAAATACCCCAGGTCAGAGAGGTGTCAGAGGACCTGAGCAGCCAGCCTAAGGC
Organism: Clangula hyemalis; assembly: GCA_963989345.1. The sequence continues at coordinate 1,184,838 of OZ022454.1, forward strand.
ACGTGAGTTATTTCACAAGGCACACAGCCTTTTGGAGGCACCTGAAACAGTCTCAGATGCGTTTCCCAGCCCCGCAGACATTTCTCTTTCCCTGCAGGGTGGCAAGGAAGCTGGACTTGTTTTCGAATCAGCCTAGTGCACAAAACCAGCCTGCAGGGGCTGACTCCCATCTCCTGCCACCACGCGACTTTCAGAGGTACGTAACCAACCTCAGGCCAAAGGATTGCAGCACTGTAGCCCACTCCCTTTTCTTTTTTTTTTTTTTTAAGTTTAAAAATCATTTTATGTCAGAGAAAAACTGGAAGGAGTACGTTACGCAAGGAAAGAACCGGTCACGTTTCGGTATTTGTTTAGAACAAGTTACTTCCTTGTAGCTAAGGAACATTTTCTTGACTGCATATTTCACAAATACCCTCACGATACACTAAAACAAGTCACTGTATTTTAAAAACAGCCTAACTAATAAGGATGCACTGATAAAATCAGTCGTAAGATCCAGATTTAGAAGAGCAAAAGCCAGCCAGAAAATCTGAAGCTCTTACGTTCGGGTTGGTGCATGCAATGAGCTTTAAAACCACAGAGCAGAGCAGTCACGGGGACAGTACCTGCTGAAATTCAGGAGTGGCCCGTTGTGGGTGTACTTGAATTTGAAGTGATAACATTCAGTAATTGTCTGCAAACAAACAGCAATTATTAAAGTTGTCAAGCAAACAGCTACTGCTTCTACTCAGGCATCTGATAACTTGGTATTTAAACAAAATGATGATGGCTCTTAGCTCCCAGCCTGAAATACAGCATAGGAATACTTTAATATAGCGTTCATTAAAACTGTTAATCAAATACCTAAAGTTCCTCCCCGGAATCACCGCAATGAAATATTTTTAAAGAAATTTTAGCAGAAGTTTTTAGAATTAAATACACTATGCAGATTTCAATTGCTATGAAGTTATTTAACACAGCCCACAGACAGGGGGACAGGGGTTAGTTATGGATTTTCCCCATAAAGAGCCACGGGTTTGTTACGCAGAGTTAGGACACGCACTGGGGAGAAAATTCAGTCCTACTGCTTGTATGCAGGCAAGCTTCACTCTGCCTATCCTGTCATTAGGCATCAAGGAAATTATTCTACCAGATTTACCTGAGGATCTTCCGGGTGGGTATAGACCTGGATTTTTAAATGTAAAGACAGGAAGCAGATTAAGAACTGTACATACATCTAAGCACGGATCCTTAGAGCAGTGCCTTACTTTTGATGTACTTACCGCTAGGACAATCATTCTTAGCTGTTGGAAACATAATTAAAGCAAAAAAAAAAATATTAGATATACTTAGGTACTCTACAGCCTTTTTCTGCTTACCAAGCTGTTTTGTTTCTTTAGCTCTCAAAACCAATTATGACCCCTGGAGGCCTATTTGAAGAAATCTGAGCCACCCTGTAACCAGAAAGTCCTAGAACTACAGTGGCAGACAGTGGAATTTTATAAATGAACATTCCCATACACTTAAAAAAGACAAATGATACTAGAAGACTTACATATTTCTTCTGCAAGGCATCATAGCATCCTAACATCCTGCAAAAATCAAATAAGATTGTCCGTCTAGTCCTGATTAAAATACTCCCACAGAATTAAAGTCTTTGTACAGTCTTACTACTGCTGTAGCAAAAATAATGTCTTAATGTCCATCATGTCTTTTTTATTAGTAATAACAATTTTTTTACTTACCAAGTAAAAATATGATCTATAAGGAAATAAAACAAGGCAATTGGATGCTTATCAGTGTCAAATTTTATAAATGGATTCACAAGTCAGTGTATGAATACTTCAGCTGAACATCTCTGAAGCACAAAGGCGTTATTATTTACCTGCTGGAATTTTGTTTTCCTGTAACATGCAAACAGGACCCCAAAACTTACTGTAATTGCCCCTGCAGTTCTTTTGAATATGGTCAACGAGCAGGCGTTACTTTTGGCACATCCACAATGCTGAGTTACAAAACTGCTCACCTGTAAGCGACGAAGGGCTTGCACAAGCCCTTGCCAGCATCCTCAGGCTGCTGTGCCACTGCCCTTGCATGCTAATGCTTGGTTCCCACCTGAGTGACCCAGTCACACCTCCAACATCGCAGCTCAGCATCTCCAGCACCTCGCAGCGACTGCCTTGAAGCCCCAGCTGCTGAACTGCTTTGTTTCTAAACGCTCGCCCTCTCATTCTGGTGTAAGCATGAGAACAACAAAGGCGGCTTTTAGAGAGGTCCTAAAAACAGGAATGTGTCCTCTCGAAGTCCTGGTGCAGCTTGAGCTCGACCACAACACGTTCAGTGCATGGGCGGTGACTCCAGTTTGTTTCCTAAAGGGTTCGATGCAGCCTGCAGCGGGGTTAAATCCTGTGCACGAAATTGCCGCACCCTTTCCTCCACCCTGCAGAACTGAGAGGACCTCGGGAGTCACCCAAACACTTCTGGAAGGAAATCAAAGCCACACCTGGAGGCACCCAGTAGTGAAACAACTGCAGGCAACACCTCAGTAACCAGAGGGCATCTGAGCAGTGAGGAAGTTGGAGGTACTTAAGCCCATTCTCCAGCAGAGCTGGGAAGGAATCCATTTCCCCAGGCAGCCAAGAAACACCCCAGGTGCCCTTTGCCTTATACACACCTTTCTAAACAGCAGGGAGGGCAGCCAGGGACCAACCTCGTTGCGAACAGAAAGGAAAACGATAAATACCTCGAGTCCCAACTGAGGCATTCGACTGGGTGAACGTGCAAGAGGGCTACCACCTGCAGAGACAACTCTGGTTTGGAATAGGAAGGCCCCCGGTACCACTTTCTTACACAAAGTTAGCGCCAGACCTTCAGATACAAGATGCAGAACAGCAACAGGCTCGGTTTTCGTGGGAACACTGCACCCCCTACCCAGCCACAGAGGAATCGCTGGTTAGGTTTTTTTGCATTCATCTGCATGGTGAGCATTCTCCTGCACCCATGGAAACCAAACATAAAGCGCACTCAGTCTAAACAATGACTGAGCAGCGTTTCATAAACGCTGGGCTGTAAGCTTCCTAGAAGAGGAACTGAAGAAATCGATGACAGCTTTACCAAAATGCATGCGGTTTTATTTTCTGAGTAAAAAATTGTGACTAACAACACTGCCCGTGCAGTTTTTTACTTGCAGAAAGTGAAGTTTTCTTTAGAGTTGCAAGCAAGGAAGGTATCTTTCGAGCTCACACACTATGCAAGTGTTCGAGTTAACATACCATTTCACCAGCTGAGTAGAGCCAGGACAGTTCTTGTCTTCCCTCAGGATTTTGACACACAGATCTCAAAACAACAACAACAACAAATCTTTAAGGACAAAATTATGACACTAAAAGTGAAGTTCATTCTCCAGAATTGTATGTTAAAAGTAGGCTATCAGTTACATTGCTCTAAATATTCTAATTCCTGCATCAACATCACCCCTATCTTTAATAAAACTCAGTAATATTAGCAAAGTTTCATCACAGTCATGAGAAATAGCTATTGCCTTTAATTAAACAAGCTTTAATGCATTTAAAAGCACCAACTTAACAACCACCCTGTGCCACTGCATCACGCAAAGCAGCTTGCAAAGAGCCTGTTACCATCCAGGTATCTTGTCCCATAGGCGCTTTCAGGGAAGATCCCCCTCAGGTACGTGATGCAGGACACTGCCACCGCCAAGAGCCTCTTCACCAGCGTCAGAGATTGCTGTTCTGTGGTTATTTTATTGGGAAACACAACCGCACTCTGAAAGAGGAAAAATAACTTTCAACATCAAACGTGCAGCCCGCAGTCTGTTCCACTGCCTAACATTTTAATTGACAAACATTTATAAGCATTTTCTTCACACTTGGTGTTCCTACGTTTTTAGGACATTGACAATTTCTACCAAGCGTATGACCGCAAAGTTCAGACTTTTAAACCTATTTTGCTGCTGAGCACCTTTATGCATAGGTGAGTATTGAATTAATCCGTAATTTTCAAACACAGAAAGCTTACAAAGCACCTGGGTGCATTACTTCAGCTACGATTCACTATGTTTTTCTTTATTCGAGTAACACACTGTGCTGAAACACGACGAAGTCATACCGTACAGTTCTTCTGCTTCTGAGCAGTTGCCATTTTTGCTGATTTTACTCTTCTGGCTGTTAAGAAAACATCTGCATTAATGCACGTACAACCACTGCTCAGGAGCGCGTTCAGCTCACGCTGCAGCTATTTGGTTTTATCAACCCAATAGCTGAACCTACAGGTGTTTCCTGGGCAATTTACCTCCATCAGCTGACAAACTCATTTAAATGGAACAGTACAGGAGGCCTTATCTAGTAATTGGCTGCATTAGCCACAGGATTTTTCACTTCTAACAAAGGTAAAAGCTGCATGAGCTAAATAAGATCAGGGATGCATGTGCAAGGGCAAAACCCACCCCAACCACCACCTCCCCTGTGTGTGTCAACACAAAGCCCCCCTCCCCAGCTCCCCATATATAATTGAAGTATTTGGGGCCTACTGGCATGATATAGGAGCCTTTGAAATAGATGCTACATGTTAACACCAGCCAAAGCCAAACCATTCTGCTTTTGGCCACCACCTCCAGATTGCGGTTGTTTTCCTTCACCACTCAAACGAAAACACACAGAAACAGAACCTTCCATGGCTCCTTTTTTTCCCTGTTTAACCACTTGTTGACAACCCCTGACATTCAGTGGTTTAAGCATACGGTACGAACACCCCAAACAAGCCTTCCACAGCCCTGTCTCTTGAAGTGAGATGCACCTATGATGAAGGACGGTAACCCCCTTCCCTTTGCAGTCCGGAAAATACACCAGATTGAAAATACACCTCCAGAAAATACCACACCAGGCTGAAAAAGCCGCCCCACAATAAGCACAAGGGCCTGGCAGTGAACCCCCCCCCCCCTCGCTCCTCAGAACGCAACTGGCCCGGCCCGCCCGCTCCCCTCCGCTTTTATAGCCCGCGAGGGCCGTGCGCAAAACGGGGCGGGGCTACGAGCTCTGCACGCGGCGCCGCGGGCCGTGCGCAGCCCCGCCTCCTCCAGCCCTCAGGCGGCGGAGGGGCCGTGCGCAAAGCTCCCAGTACACTCCCAGTACACTCCCAGTACACTCCCAGTACACTCCCAGTACACTCCCAGTACACTCCCAGTACACTCCCAGTACACTCCCAGTACACTCCACTCCCAGTACACTCTCCCAGTACACTCCCAGTACACTCCACTCCCAGGCTTCTTCAGAGCTCCCAGTTCTGCTCAGAGTCTCCCCCTACCTGCCCCCAGTTCCAGGGTTTTCAGTGTAAAAAATAAACGTATTTACGAAGAATTTTAATCCCCGTTCAGCTGCTGGGATTGCCTTGCACAACCAGTGCTCTGTTGCTGCCAGTACAACGGCCAAAGCCAGAATTAAAAGCACTTGTTGGGTTTATAATTAATGGGAGGGCGTTTGCTGTGTAGGTAGGGAGGTAACTGTTAGAAATACGCATCGGGAAGGTTATGTCTTGGGATTTTAAAAGCCGTGTGTTCACGCATACCCACCTTGCTATGTCTGATTTTGGAACCACAGAATTCAAGCCATGGAGATGGAAATGCATCCCTAGGAAAGGATGCGGGTACTGCTGGTGTTACCTTCAAAAGGCCATCACCAGCTCCGCCACAGCTCGTGTTGTGCACCGGGCCTCGGTTAGGGACCCCTCAGCCATGCAGATCGCTGTCCCCAACAAATTGCTGCACCCCAGCCTGGCCCCACGGCGCTGCAGGGGATGAGGATCTAAGTGGGCCTCTTCCTTCAGCTATAATTATAAATGCCATAATGTCCATCGCTCCTGGACCTGAAAAATCTTTTGAGAAGGATTCTGCTGTGGAAAATGTAGTGAGGGAAGTGGTGCTCGTCTATGGGAAATCCAGGGCAGCTCCCACCATGGTCAGCTGTGAGGCTGGGTCTTTTTATTCAATCAAATTTGGGAATCGTTTTGGCTAAGGAGGATGCTGCAAGTGCTATGATCAAGCTGGTGGTGGACATCCCAACTTTGACATTTCATCACATCGTTTGGATGTCAGCCCCCTGGCTCTGTGTTGATTGGGGGCACCTCTAAGAGAATTAACTTTGCTTCAGGCTTGGTAAGGCAGCAAAGCTTCATCCCCGTGGCTTGTCCCTAGCAGAAGGTAGAGAAGAGGCAGCTTGGAAGTGGTTTTCCAGACCTGAGGCTGTATACTTACAAGAGTTTAAAAATCAAACAAGTAAGAAGTGCAGAGAAACCGTGTTGGACAGGAGAAGAAATAAGCATCAAGTGCTTTGTTGTCTGCGCCCCGTTCCGTCTCATGCTTGCAAAATATGCTTAGTCTGCAAAATGGTACAATAAAACAAAATGCCTCTTCTCACCAAGATATGAAACCTGCACGTAAAAACGACACGGGCACCATGGCAAGCCTTTGCGTTTGGGCTAGGTCTTACAGAGGAAGAACCTCCAAAGAACCTAGGGGAAAAGACCCCGGGGTGATGCCACAGCTGCCACCTCAGGGGGCACCTCTGTGACCTCAGAGGCATCTGTGCTCACCCCTGGGGTGAGCCTGAGGTCTGCAGTGCCCCGGAGATGGCGAGGAGGGCTCCCCGAAAGAGGCGCCCGGGGGCACCGCCAGGCCCCTCGCAGAGCGGGGCCGCCAGCAAGGCCACAGGGGAGGCAGCGGGGCCAAGCCCTGGGTACGGGGCGCTGAGGCTTTGCTGGGAGGCAGTAGCCCCAAGTTTTGCCCCACAGGGGGTCCAAACCCCAAGTTTTGCCCCACAGGTTGGGGCCAAGCCCCAGGTTTTGTTCCTTAGGAAGGCCAAGCCCCAGATTTTGCTGTACGGGGAGGCCAAGCACAGCACAGCCCTGCCTGGCTGAGCGGGGTGGCCGTGCGGGCAGAGACCCCGCCAGCATCCTTGGGACACAGTGGCCATGGTAGGAGACTGTCCCTGCTCCCTGAACAGCATGGGAATATTGAGAGTAGATCTAGGTTAGATGTAAGGGAGAAATTCTTTACCCAGAGGGTGGTGAGGCGCTGGAGCAGGCTGCCCAGGGATCCTGTGGAGACCCCTGAAAATCACCCAGCCCCGCTGCCCTTCCTTGCTGCAGCTGGGAGGCCCCTGGGAGCCTTCCCAAGCCCTGTCCTCGGGCAAGGGGCTCTGTTGAGGCTGCTCCTGCCTGCTGTGGCTCCTGCGGACAGACAGGCTTTGTCTTTTTCCTCCCGCAGGTGTCTCCACGTGCAGATTGGGCTGCAGGAGGTGAGGCACTCGTTGGAGCTCGTTCCTGGCTCTGCCAGCCAAGAGCCTGCAAGGCAGCATGACACGGCCACAGAAGCTGCAGGTAAGCTGGGCGCTGCTGCTTGAAATCCCCTGGGGTGACCCCACGGAGCTCCTCTGTGCCCAAGGAAATCGCTCCAGCAACATTTCCCCCGTGGCAGAAGAACCACAGGCTGCTGTCCTCTGGGGCACGCCTCTGGTGGGGATTCAGGGCAGGAGAGCTCAACACCAAGAGCTGACTTTGTGCTCATTTCTTTGCCCAGAGACGGTCGTCGGCACTGCTCGCCATCTGGCAAGGGTCCTCGTGCTGCAGACCCTCCTCAGCACTTGCATCCTCGCTGTGTACGTACAACACGTTTCTGTCGAGGACCGGGGAAGAAATGGGACGGCTGCAGGCCGGAGTGTGAGCAGGGGAGGGCAGGGGGTACTGCCCGGCCAGCACACCATGGCTACCACTAGCCAAAGCTCAGGCACTGCTGTTTCCATTCTGTAGCTGTGTTTATTTCCCTGGGTTATTCCCGTGCCCTTTCTGAAGGTGCTCCTGGAGCCCTTCCTTCGGGGAAGATCGGCAGTGTGGACAGAAGGAGTGTTTCTCCTGAGGGCTGCCCGCTCAGCTTGCTCTCCACAGCAGGCTTCCAAAACGGCTTCTTTCCAGGCTGCAACTGGAAATCCACCCACAGCGGGGGTTGCCCAAGGCTTGGAATATTAACCACAACAACAAGACTCCCTCCTTCTTAGGAAAAAGATGACCCTGCACAAGAAGGAGCTCTTGAAAATCTTCCTCGTGGTCTCAGTGATCCTTGGTGAGTTTTCACGAGGAAATATCTGGCAGCGCCCATGTTCCCCGCGTCCTCCTTTCACCCGCTGCCACCCAGCAGCAGGAGGAGACACAGTGACCACGGGGCCCATTCGCAGCCCCAGCAGAGTAACCGTGTCCCGGTGATGTGCGTTGCAGCAGCCGGCACAGTTTGCTGCAGGACCTCATGGCTGGGCTGGAAAACGGGGGCGAGGAAAACGGCCCAGGTGGGCGACTGCTGCAGGGCAGGCAGCTCCTCGGGGAGTGCTGCTGGTGGGAGCTGGGGGCATCGCTGCCTGCTCTGGTTCCCTCTGGAGTGACCCGAGGAAGCGGCAGCTTTGCTGTGTCTCCTCAGGGAAGCCCACAGGGAGCCCCAGCGGCTTCGATTCTCTAAGGGAGAGCTTTTCCTTTCCAGAGGCTGCTGGCAGAAACGGAGTCTCTGCGGTAAGAGATGTTTCCTGAGCCGGGCTTGGTTTTGGGCAGTAGCATTTGCTGACCTCTGGCTACTTGCACTCATTTTCGTAGCGTCCTGGGCTCGCGTAGGTCTTTGGGTCTTTGTCTTTTGCTAAACCCAGTGATAAAGGGAAGCACTCACGCGAAGGAAAAAGAAAGGAGAGCCGAGCACAGCCTCCTTGCTGGGCTTGGAAGCTCTCAGGAGGGGACAGGCCGCGCTCTGACAGGATCTACTGCTTTCCTGTTGGCCGCAGGAACTCTCTGGATTCCGTGGAGGTCCAAGCCAAGAGGATCCAGCTCCTGCTGGAGCAGCTGGCTTCGCTGAGGGCAGAGCTCAGCAGCGTGAAGGAGGTGATCCTGCACTTTGTGAAACGAGGCCGGGATGAGCACAACCCCTGGAGGCTGGAGCTGCAAGCGCAGAGGGTGGAGGCAAGGCTGTGGGGCCTGGCCCACGTCTGCGCTGTGGTGCAGACACAGATAATGCTCCTCAGCCCTTCCTTCTCCTGCCAGAGAGCAGAGAGAGCCTCGCCTCCCTCCAGGCAACGCTTGCCTTGAGCTCCCCTGGAGAAACTGAGCCGCTGCTGCTGCGGTTCCCTCCTGTGACCGCTTCTGTCTTTCCCAGGAGGTTCAGGAGCTGAAACGGGCAGCGTCTGAGACAGCTTCGGAAGACGATGCTCAGCCGCCTGACCGGGCACTGGAAAGCTCAGGTACAGCCACACGCTCTCACGGGGGCCGAGCAGCTTCCCCTGCCTCCCTCCCTGCCCTCGAGCTCCTTGCTGGTGCCTCGGCACTGCCCCCGTGGGCATTTCCCTGCTGAGGCAGGGGGCTCTCGTCCTCCCCTCCGAATCCCGGGGCCGGGTCCCCCTTTGCTGCCCGTGTTTGGCGTCCACGTGGGCGCTCGGGGCCTCCCAGCACCACCAGAGCTGCTCCTTGCGGTGCAGAGCAGCAGCCAGGTGGCTCCTGTGCTTTCCCTGTGCAGCTGGGCACCTCCACCCGGCGAGGACAGCGGCGAGAGACGTGGGGCTTGGCACCAATAACACCGTGTGAGCACCGTGTAAGCACCGGGTTCTCCCACCCCCCGCAGCCTCTTGCACCCTCATGCCCCTTTCTTCATTAAAGGTGCCACCACCGACCACATCCAAGACCTGTGAATGCCCAGAACTGGTCCTGCAGCTTTTTTTTTTTTGCTTCTTCCGTGCCATGAACTCCTCCTGGTAACCATCTCGCAGGTTTCAGCCCTTCCTGTGGGGTTAGCAGATCTCCCCACAGCCCGGTTCTATTGCTCAAGCCCACGGTGTGGGTAGGGATCCTGAAAGCAAAGGTCTAACGCAGGGCACCCTTCTTGCACCCTGGAGGCCTCCTGGGGACACTTCCTTTAACTTACTGCCTTCTCGAGGTGTCACAGAGCTCTCCGGCGTACTCCAGGGGCCTCCCAGGGGCCCACGTTTTGTTCCAAAACCAGCTGGAGCCATCGGAACGCTCCCCAGTGACCTCGTGGGTGCCCTGGAGTCCTTCCAGGCAGCACTACGGCCCTCCTGTGAATCGATAATCCACTCCAGAGTTCTCACGTGTCTACAAGGAGCACCTGAAACCCTCCCAGTGACCTCCAGTGTCCTCTAGGATGCCACAGAGCCCTCCCAGTGCTGCCTTCAAGCATCCTGGGGCCCTGCAGTGCTTCCTAGGACCTTCTGGAGGCCTCGAAGGGCTCTGCGGTGTGCTCTAGCACACCATGAAAACCTTGCTGGACTCGCCAGTGCTCTCTGCAGTCCCGTGCAGGCCTCCCAGTCCCCCCTGCTGTTCTCCAGTGCCCTGTAGGTGCCTCCCAGCACGCCCAGTGTTGGCGATGGTGGCGATTCCCAGGCGACGAAGCAGGAGGGGGAGGCGGGCACAGGGCTGTCTGCACCCACAGGGCAGCCCCCGGAGCTGCCGTGAGACCCCCACCTCCAAATCTGGGGGGGTCCCGTGCCCGAAGGAGCCTCGCACGCCACCGTTAGCATAAATAGATTTATTGCTCTGTACACATCTACACGCTTGCCCCCAAAACGCAGCGGTGCCCCAGAAGGAGGGGGGCAGCCCCCAGTGCAGCCGCTGCGTCCCCGCAGGACCTGGCCCACCTGCGAGGAAAACGGGCGGTGAGAAGGGGCTGCGCCCACCCCAGGCAGAGCCAGAAAGCCCCCCTGTGCCCCCCCACACCCCTCTCACATACTGGGGGTGGCCAGCAGGAGGTCAGGGCTACCAGCCGGAGAACCAGCGACGGAAGAAGCTGCCCAGCATGGCCGAGGGGTCGCTCAGGGTGGGCGCACGGAGCTCGTCGTGCTGCGGCCACGTGCCTGCGAACTGCGCCAGCTCCCCTGGAGGGCAGGGAGGGCTCGCTCGCAGGGTGCTGGCCCCTTCCCCTCACCCCTCCTGTCCCTTCCCCAGCGCCCCACTCACGGTCATCCATGCCGAGCAGCTCCTCGCGGTGCTCCTTGCCCTGCCCGTCCTCCGTGGTGGTGCTGACGAAGGCCTGGTCGCCCCTCCGCAGGGTGACGGTCGTCTCGCGGCGGCCGTGGCTGTCCTGCACCGTGCGGCGCTCCTCCACCGCCTGCACGGGGCACCCACAAGGTGTCACAGGGCGCCCACACCATGGCATGGGGCACCCATAAGGTGTCATGGAGCACCCACACCATGGCATGGGGCACCCATAAGGTGTCATAGGGCACCCACACAATAGCACCGGGCACCCACACCATAGCATGGGGCACCCACACAGGGTCATGGGGCACCCACAAGGGGTCACGGGGTGCCCACACCACAGCATGGGGCACCCACAAGGGGTCAAGGGGCACCCATGCCATGGCATGGGGAACCCATAAGGTGGCATGGGGCACCCACACCATGGCACAGGGCACCCACAAGGTGGCACAGGGCACCCAGACAGTGTCATGGGGTACCCACACCACAGCACAGGGCACCTGCATGGGGTCTCGGGGCACCGACACGGGTCAAGGGGCACCCACACCATAGCACAGGGCACCCATAAGGTGTCACGGGGCACCCCCACTCACCCCGTCAGGCAGTGTCACTTTGGTGACGGAGACGCTCTGGAAGTAGGAGCGGGGCTGGGGCTCGTGGGGCCGCAGGATGGTGCCCAGCCCCGCCGAGGACACCTGCGAGTCCAGATCTGCGGGGCGGCCGCACGGTGAGCGCGGGGAAGGGGCGCCCGGCCCCGACCCCCCCCATACGAGAGGCGCCCCCCGCACCCACCTCGGTCCTCCCTGCGCTCCGGGGGGGCCGGGCGAGCGTCCTCCAGCTGCAAGGCAAAGCCAGGCAACGGTCACCAGAGCCTGGTGCCGGGAGCCGGGGGGGGGCTCCGCTACCCGAGGGCCCCCCCCGGCAGGGCAGGGCCCCCCCCACGTACCCCCGGGAGGAGGCTCCAGGGCCGGGCCGGGTCTCGGGAGCCCTCGGGGCCGTCCGGGTGCTTCAGCATCGAGTCCCGCAGCGGCCGCCCGGGGCCGGGGCCGGGCAGGGGGGGCTCTGCGGGGCACAACCGGGGGTGAGGGGGGGTGAGGCCGGGCCTCGGGGCCCCCCCCCTTCGGTCCCGTTCCCACCTATGGCCGGGGGGGGCCCGGCCCAAGTCCCCCCGAAGGCGCCCAGGAGCTCGCCCGCGTCCCGGAGCAGCTCCTCGAGGGCCCCGCCGGGGCCGAAGCCGAAGCCGAAGCCATCGGGGGGCGGCGGCGGCCGGGGGGGGCCCTCGGCGTCCTCGTCCTCGTCCTCGTCCCGCGGCGCTCCGCCGAACAGCGGCTCCCGGGGCCTGCGGGGGGGGGGGGGGGGCGCTGAGACCGGGAAGGGGAACGGGGGGCCCGGAGAGGGGGCCGGGGGGGTGTAGGGGAGGCCCGGAGGGGGCTCCAGGAGGGGGTCCCGGGCCCGGCCCCGGTACCTGCGGCCCCCCGGGAGCCCGAAGAAGCCGCGGAAGGCGTCGTAAAAGCTCATCGGGCCCGGCCGTAAAGCGCCGCCGCCGCAAAGCGCCCCCGGGGCCGGCCCCGGGAACGGGAACGGGGCTGGGACAGGGCCCGGGGCCTCCCCACTGCCCCCCCCCCCCCCCGCCACGGCCCGGCCCCGGCGCTTGTGGGGAGGGGACGGGAGCAGAGGGGGCCTGGGGCCTGTCGGGGGGCGCAGCCCCAGTAACACACCAGTAACACACCAGTAACAGCAGCAGTCCCAGTAGCACCAGTAACACCAGCAATCCCAGTAGCACCAGCAGCCCCAGTAGCACCACAGCAGTAACGCCAGCAGCCCCAGTCACACCAGTAACAGCGGTAACGCAGCAGCCACCTCATTAACACCAGTGGTCCCAGTAACATCAGTAACCCCAGTACCACCACCAAGAGCAGCCCCAGTAACCCCAATAATGCCATCAGTCCCAGTAACACACCAGTAACCCCAGTAACACCACCAGCTGCAGCCCCAGTAACCCCAATAACACCAGCAGTCCCAGTAACACACCAGTAACCCCAATAACACCAACAGCAGCCCCAGTAACACACCAGTAACCCCAATAACAATAACAGGAGCCCCAGTAACACACCAGTAACCCCAGTAACACCAGAGCACGGCCCTGAGGCAGAGGCAGGGGGAGCAGGGCCAGGCGTACCCAAAGGCTACTGTTGGGAGCACTTTGTGATGGGAGAAAGGGGCTCCGTACGTGTTTTCTGGAGTCCTATTTTAAATTCTTCTCAGATTCCGGGTAGGGATATATTTAGGGTTGTTCAGAAAGAGTGAACACAGTCCAGTTGCATGTGGGGCTGCCTAAAGGCTCCCCAGGGGAGTTCAGGTGTACGCAAAGGCTTCTGTTGGGGGCACTTTTTGAATGGAGAATGTGTTGCCATACGTATTTTCTGGGGTCCTATTTTAAATTTGTCTCAGTGTTCCGGGTAGGGATACATTTAGGGTTGTTCGGAAAAAGTGAACACAGAGAGTCCAGTTGCATGTGGGGTTGTGTAAATGCTCTCCTGGGGAGTTCAGTTGTACCCAAAGCCTTCCGTTGGGGGCAATTTTTTGATGGGAGAAAGGGAATCCGTACGCATATTATGGGGTCCTATTTTAAATTCATCTCAGTGTTCCAGGTAGGGATACATTTAGGGTTGTTTAGGGTTGTTTGGAAAGAGCGAACACAGAGAGTCCAGTTGCATGTGGGGCTGCGTAAAGGCTCCCCTGGGGAGTTCAGGTGTACCTAAAGCCTTCTGTTGGGGGCACTTTTTGATGGGAGAAAGTGGTGCGACTTCTAGGGTCATAATTAGGGTTAGTTTTGGGGTTACTGGGAGGCTTTCAGGGGGAGCTAGAGGGCTCTGGGTGGCCCTGGTCGACAGGGTTGCACAAGGGTGCACTGGAGAGCCCCGTGTGTCCTCCAGAGGCCTCTAGATCCCAGGAAGTGTCCTTGTTTTGCCTCCAGGGTTCAAGAGGAGGCTCTCAGAGCACCGCAGGGTGCCCCAGGAGGCTTCTAGGGCATCCTAGAGGAAACTGGGGGTCACTGGAAGCCTTTCCAGAGGACATTTGTTGTCCCTGGTAGACCTGTGGAGGATCTGGAGTACCACAGGAGGCTCCTGGTGTGCACGAGAGCACACTTTAGAGCCCCACGATTCTGCTGGACACCAGATTCTAGGCAGAGAATTTATGATGTATTCCTATTATTTATTTAGAATGTTTATTTATTATTATTATTTATTCCTTATTTTGCCTGCACGGCTTGGAGGGCGCCCTGGGAGGCCTCCAGGGCGTGCTAGGCGACACTGAGGGGGGCACTCAGAGGCTGTCCGGGGAAGCCCAACCCCGCAGCTCCCGCCCGACCCACGGCGTGAGGCGGCCGCGGGGAAGCCCCCCGGAGCCCAGCAGCCGGAAGAACCGGCCCCCAGCGCCTCCACGGCGCCGATTTCCCCCCGCTTTCAGCACGCCAGCCCGGCCGCCACGCTGCCAGGCGTTAGTACTGGCGCGGCCGCCATGTTGCCTGCCCTCTGAGGGGCGGCGCGGCGCGGCGCGGCCGCCATGTTGCCAGCACGAAGTACTGGCGCGGCGGGAGGCGGGCTCTCGCGAGGTGAGGCCGGGCCGGCCGCCGCCATGTTTGCCCATCGGCCGAAATCTCGCGAGAGCTCGCGCGGGGGGCTAGGGGGCAGCGGCGCAGCCATGGCGGCCGAGCGGGGCCGGGGGCGGCGGCGGCGGCGGCGCGGGCGGCGCTGAGGGGGCGGCGGGGAGGCCCCGGGGAGGCCCCGGGAGGCGCCGGGCCTCGCCCCCCCGCCGGGGAGCCATGAGCCAAGGCGGCGGGGCCGGCGGCGAGAGCGGCGAGCCCGAGGCTAAGGTGCTGCACACCAAGCGGCTGTACCGGTGAGGAGCCCCGGGGGGGGGAGGGGGGGGTTGAGGGGGTTGGGAGGGCACCGGGGGGGGTCCCGGGGGATTGAGGGGACCGGGGAGGTGAGGGGAGATCGGGGGGATCGGGGGGGATCAGGGGGAGCGGCGGGGATCAAGGAGGAGAGGGTTGAAGGGGGCTGAGGGGGAGCGGGGGGGTTGGGGGGGTATCGAGGGGACCGGGGGGGGTCTGGGGACAAGGGGGGGGTCCCGGGGACTGAGGTGGTGAGGGGGGATCAGGGGGACCGGGGCGGGTCAGAGAGACCGAGAGGGTTTGAAGGGGGCTGGGAGGGATGGGGGGGATCCCGGGGACCGGGGGGGTGTGGGGGGAGCAGGGGGGGATCAAGGAGAAGCAGAGGGTTGAAGGGGATGGGGGGGGATCTCGGGGATGGGGGGGGATCAAGGGGGCTGTGGGTGAGCAGGAGGATCGGGTGGGATCAAGGGGACCCGAGGGGACCAGGAGGGACCACGGGGATCGGGAGGGTTGGGAGGAATTGAGGGGGCTGGGGGGGGATCAAGGGGACCAGGGGGGGTCAGGGGTGTCGAGGGGGATCACGGGGAGCAGGGGGGGATGATAGGGACTGGGTGAAATTAGGGGGAGTGGGGTGAATGAAGGGGATCAGAGGATCGAGGAGAGCAGGGAGGATCGGGGGGATCAGGGGAAGGGGAGGGGAAAGGGGGAAACTGGGGAGGATCGGGGGGGAAGGGGCTGGGGGTGTGGGAAGGGCAAGGGAAAGGAGACTGGGGGGGGCAGGGGAGGTCTGGAGAAGGAGGTGGGGGAGGATCCCAGGCAAAAGAGGGGAAGGAAAAGGAAAAAGGAGGTGGGGGAGAAGGTGTGGGGAAGGGGATGCAGGGAAAATGCGAGGGGGTCAGGCAAAGGGAGCAGGGAAATGGGTCAGGACACGGGGGGGGGGAGGAAGGAATCGAGCAGGGTCCACAGGGACGGGGTAGGGGACACGAGGATGCAGAAGGGCGTGGGTAAGACTTGGGGACACCCAGGGAAAGGGGAGGCTGTGACGGGGCCCGTGTGGCACCAGTGGCACACGGGGGAAGAGCTGGAAGGATTTTGGGGGCCGGGAAGGCTCCTGCTGGAAGGAGGGCAAGGCTACGGCTGCTGCGAGCGCCCTGGTGACAAAAGCACTCCTTGGGGCTCTGCTCCTGCTACGTCTCCACGCCGTGTAGGTGCTGTCAGGGCAAAATCCTGGCAGCTTTGGTCTCCCCAGCCCTGCAGGACCGAGGCACCGTGCTGAGGTGCTCCGTGGATGCCTTATTTTGGGACCACACCCCCTCTCACTCCCTTTTTTGCCGTTTCTCCGGTTGTAAAGCAGGCTGGTAGGCGAGTGGAGCAGTGACAGCGCGCCTTCAGAGCTGAGCGAGGTGCTGAAGGGAGATGTTTTGGGGCACGGCCCGTTTGCTTTCGTCTTGCTGGCTTGCCCGGTGACATCGGGCCCGTCCTTTCATCTCTCCCAGCCTCGTCACCCCCCTTCTAAACTCGCCTCCCTCGGAGAAACCCGGCGAGATCCTTGACTGAAAACACAAAGCACAAGTGGCAGCTTGGAGTAGCTAAAATCCATTTCCTTGGCGTGCTTCGGACAGGTTCTTGGCGCTGGTTTTGGCCCTTTGAGGTTAGATTCCTTGAGCAGACGTGGGGCTGGTCCTCGGGGCAAGGGGGAGGTCGTTTCCTTACGGCAGAATTGGCTGAGTGCTTTCAGCAGAAAAAGACAAGCGCAGCTCCTGGGGATCTCCGTCTCCTTTGAGCCAGGAGTGTCGTGGTTTCGGCGCAGGGTTTATAAAATCTGCAGCAGCCACAAATTTCCTTGCTGTGGCTGATAGCTCCCCTAGCCAGCTGTCTACCTGAACCAGCCCCTTGACAATTTTTCTCCATTTCAGCCCGAGGATCAGTTAGGTCAAGCAGTATCTCACTCTCCTTTACTTTGCGCGGTGGCTGACTGCCTCTGGAAACTTCTGGCTGCCAAATTCAAGGGAGCTTTTGAACCCCAGGTGTTGCTGAGCGTCCCCCAGCTACCAACAGAGCTGGCAGGGGGTGAGCTTTGTGTCCGCCTGCTGCTCCTTGCTGAGTGCCTCGGATCGGTTCCATTTAACTCTTCCCCGATGGATTATCCCGGAGTTTCACCTCAGATCGTGGCAGCTGGATGAATCTGGCTGCTGTTTCAATCTGCTTTTTTTATTTTAGGGCGACCAGATATTTTTTTTGACAGCGTTCTCTTGGCTTTGCCCTCCTCTCCTCGCCTGCCAGCCTTGTTCTGGGCAGTATTTGTGCACCGACACACACCAGGATCAAGTGAGCGGCTGCAGCTCCTCTCCCTGAGAAACCTCACGCTCCTCTGGGTCCGTGCCTCTTGATGATGCATTAAATAAAGAAACACAGGACAAATAACTCCCTCTGCCATCTCGCCCTGTCCTGGAGCCGTAGGGACACGTGGAAAGCGTCGGATCGGTTTCTGCCTGGCCGAGGAGGACTTGGCGTGGGGCTGGTTTTGCTCTGCTCGCCGCGCTGTGCTCGCTTCTTTTAACAGCCCGCCCGCTGATTCGCCACCTCTGCGGGTCCGATGTGCGGCCTGGAAGCAAGGTTTAAACCCAGCAGGCACAAAACCGGGTGCTGAGACGAAATTTGGCCTCGTGGCTGCCGTGTAGAGCTCAGCCCGGGCTCTCAGGCAGCCGAAGCACAAATGCTGAACGGCGTTTTAATTAGAGCGCCTACCTTGGTGCTGCCTAATGAGTTTGGAGCGAGGCTGGCTCCGGGCCCTCTCCGTCCTCCCCGTGTCCCCTTTCCTTCCCCCTGGGCGTCCGATTCTTGCAAGTCACCTCTGGCCATCGCAGCCCCTGCTCCTGCCTCTGCCTCCTCCCGGAGTTTGTGCTAAGAAGAGCTTCTAGCATGGGGCCTCCCTTGTGCCCTACAGGCACCCGCATCCTAAAAGACAAACCTTGCTGCCCTGCGGTTTTTGAGCCACCAAATTTTTAGGATCCCATAAAAAAAAATAGCAAAAGGGTCCGGTGTCTCCAAGTGCCCGCGTCTGGCTTTTGGGGGAAGTAATGTGTCGCTGTTGGACTCGAGGATCTTTTAACAGGGCTTTGTGACACCTTTTTAGGTAGTAAAAAAAAAAAGAGGAAATCACCAAGTCGTTTCCCACCTGGTGGTGTCAATGATGTGCGAGCTTGGGTCCGACCCCCAGCAGCCGCCAATTCTCTGTATGGTGAAAGCATTTTTACAGCTGTTCTGAAGACGGAGAGACTACCTATTTTGGGAATAGATCATAGATTTCCTCTGCTCCTCTCTGGGAATCAAATGAATCAGCAGTTCCCCTTTCTTCTGGCCACCCTTCTGCATAGGAAGCGAAGCAGTTCCCCGTGCATGGCGCTGTTCGCTTCCTGCCGCAGTGATTGCTGCAGGAGGTCTTTGGGAGGTGGCGATGGGACACGGAGCACAGGCTGCAGCAAGGATGGTGACTTTGGGGGAAGCTAGGGGTGTGTGGAGGTTTCTTTTTCTTCTTTTTCCCCCGTCGATATGCCGCGAGCTTGGACGAATGCTTCGTGGCTTCGTATTTAGCATCTTAACCTGCTAAAGAGAACGCATTCTCCTTGCTTGCCTTTCTCACTTCTGAGGGCAGTGGGTTGTTAGAGTTTGCAGCGGATCTCCACGCCGCAGGAGAAAGATGTTAGTGAGCAGCAGGACATCCAGGTTAGGGGCAGACTTCTGGGCCACTTGTCCTCTGGTCTTGGTTTTCTCCATGATTTTTTACGAAGAAGTTGGTTCAGGTTGGTGTTCCCATCTCCCAAGTCACCGTGTAACAGTCTTCCCTACATTCCTCTCCTTCTGTCAGGTGCTGTGGTGTACTGAAAACAATCCCTCTGTTACCTGTCATCTAGAGATCTTTAAGACCTTTAATTAAGGAATCGTGGTAAGGAAGGAGAGGAAATTTTGGCAAATAAGTTGCTTTCTGTTGCAGATGTGTTGGTAAGGAAGCAGGAATTGGTGGAAATTTGACTCGCCCTATCAAAATAGCAATCATTGGGAATTAATTCATTTTATAATGAATTAAATGTATGGTTCCATGCAGAGACTCCAGATCTCATAAAATAACCTCAGACAACCCGTGCTGAAGCTCCTCTTTATGTTTTTATTACCTTGCAGAGCAGTGGTAGAGGCTGTTCATCGATTGGATCTCATCCTCGGCAATAAGGCAGCGTATCAAGAAGTGTTCAAGCCAGAGAACATCAGCTTGAGGAACAAGTAAGTTGGGCAGGGCAGTCATTTTTTGTATTTCTCTGGAAAAACCCACGTGAGGTAACACGTGGACGTCTTGAATCAGCGGTTTCACGGTGTGTTCACTTTGTGGTGCACCCACTGAGGACGGATTCCTCCAGGTTTTTGGAGCAGAGGCTAGATTTCAGGTATTTGAACAACACCTAGCCACAGAATCTCTGGCTGGAGGCTTTCCCAGGTGCCACTGTAATACAAAAAGCTGTTGGCTGGTGCCTTCCTTGTAATTATCCTAAAAAAAAAGAAGTGTGATGTAGAAACTTTGTGTTTGTATGTGATAAATCTTTTTTCGGGTTCAGAAGATACCTAGTGGGGTTGTCTTTTCTTTCTAGCCTGTGGCCATAGACAGTTTTTTACACTGCTGCAATTTAAGAAGCTGCTGGTGGCCAGCTGAGCCGTGGTAACTGGTTAGGGGTGGGCTTTTCCAGATGTTCTTGTGTGGGAGCAGCACAAGCTGTACCATCACCCGATAGCCCAGCTCATCCATCGTAATTAATTCAGTTTTTCCTCGGTTTTGCTCATGTAGCGGCAGCTGTATTTGAAGCTGCTGTGGCTAAACATGAATTCTTTGCTCTCTCTCAGGCTGCGAGAGCTGTGTGTGAAGCTGATGTTCTTGCACCCAGTGGATTATGGAAGAAAAGCAGAAGAACTGCTCTGGAGGAAAGTTTACTATGAAGTTATCCAGCTCATTAAAACAAATAAGAAGGTAAGGATCTGTTGCTCTGGCATGAGAAAGTCTCTGGGCAGGCAGTGCGTCAGAGCAAGTTAAAGGCTTTATTTGCTTGGAGATGTTGTTACCTGAACGCTGGGCAGTCCTGAATTTTAGTTGTGGAGCTGACGTACGCTTTTTGGCTAGCTGCGGGCAGGTAACTTCTAATGCTCTGCTGCGAGGGCTGCCACTGCAGAGTATATTCCAGCATCATTTACTTAATTTTTGGCTTCCCAACTTCACAAAACCCATTTTCCACATAGAACGAGTGCCAGTGATGGACTTACGAGGCTTTGTCAGTGCTGATTATTTTTTTTCCCCCCTTAGAATTGATCACTGGAAAATACAAAATATTCACGCCGTATTTTCCAATGCTGTGACCTGTCTCCTGGTGATCTGGTTGTCTGAATGTAATGACGGCGTGTTCTAACCAGACACCTTGATTTTACTTTTATTCTTTGTTGCTCCAAGTGTTTCTCCTTGGTGTCTACCCTCAGTAAATACTACTGGATAAAACACCGTTGAGCAAGGGGCGGTGCAGAACTGTGCAAAACCAACGAAAGCCGAGTTGCCCGCTATTTTGCTTCATATAACTTGGGTTTCCAGCCTAAAATGTCATCCGGACTGCAGTGACATCTTTTCACCTCTCTTCCCTCCAGCACATTCACAGCCGCAGCACTCTGGAGTGCGCGTACCGGACTCACTTAGTTGCTGGCATAGGATTTTACCAGCACCTTCTCCTCTACATTCAGTCTCACTATCAGCTGGAGCTGCAGTGCTGCATCGACTGGACGCACGTCACGGATCCTCTAATAGGTTGGTGCTCAGTGTCTGGGGCTGTTGGCTAAGGCCTGGATCCCAGACCGGTGGCTTCCCCTTGTGCTAATCCATCCTTGTTTCAGCACTCAAGGTGCCATCTTTTATGGTTCTGATTAGATTGGTATCTGTTCAGAACAGCCTGTCCTGTTCTCCCTGTTCCCTTTTCCATAATGCTTTTATTTTTATTATTATTTTTTTAATATTAAACTGTGGAAGCTAGAAGGGTTTCTAATAGCAAGAAAATCCTGTTAGAAAATCCTTTAGTAAATGTTTGGTGATGACAGATTTTTATGGAATCATAGAATCGTAGAATGGGTTGGAAAGGACCTTAAAGATCATCTCCTTCCACACCCCCTTCCACTAGACCAGGTTGCTCAAAGCCTCATCCAGCCTGGCCTTAAACACTTCCAGGGATTCCACAGCTTCTCTGGGCAACCTGCTCCTGTGCCTCACCACCTTCAGAGTAAATCAAAGAATTCCTTCCAAATAATTTGGAGGCTTGGCAGAGTACTTCTGGCTGTACAGATTGTTTTAAAAGAGCTTAACGAAAGCGGACAAATGGGCGAGTGGAGGAACGGCTTCTTGAAATCAACATTTTTTTTATCAGAACCACGTGTAGCTTTGCAACTGCCATTGAATCTTGGGTTGAGAAGATGAGGAAGCTCCTATAGCACAGCAAGCTGGATGGTAGCTGCCTCAGCTAACTGCCTCTGTGCGTGCCCTTGGATGCAGGATAATTGGAAGTATCTTAGCTGTTAGGAGAGGAGAGGTAAATGTTTGCTGTCTTGGACCAGCTCAAGGCTGTGTATGGATTCACATCCTAGATTATCTTGCAATGCTTCGTTCATCTTTGCTCCTGGGTTGTGCTCAGTAACCTCAAGGTGCCCGTTTCCGTCTTAGGTGAGTCCAGCTGAGAAATGGATCGTCTGAATTTTGGGGAACTGTATTAGCAAGGGTTTAGTTGGCGTTTTTCAAGCTAGCAGTGGGGAGGACAGCAGAAATCAGAGTTAGTACACCTTTAGCAGTAGAATGTTTTAGTTGCCGGGATCCTATTCTTAGCTTCTGGGAGATGATTGTATCATGATCAGCTTTGAAATGTCAGTTGATAAGGCAGATGTCCCTGGCAACTGTTGATTTTAGAAATGTATCTCAGCACGGCAGAATTAATAAATCTTCAAAATGCACGCTCTAGATCAGTTTATGCCCTGCCGTGTGATCGCATTTGAAAGGCTCCCGTATTCAGGTTCCTTAATGTGTCTGGGCTCTATAATTAAAATGATGCAGCAGACAAATATGTAACTTAATAATTAAGATGGAACCTTGCGTGTCCAGAAGAGATAGATGTGGAAGAATCCTGCGTGAACTCCAAATTGGGGTGGCGACAACTTGATTGCTATATAAAGGGAAATGAGAAGATTAAAAGGGAAAAGGAAAGGGAGGATAGATCCAGTAGCGTGTCTGGACGCAGCTTTCGAGGCCGTGTGTTGGTGTTGTGTGACTCAGTGCCTGTCGGGGAGTGGGAACCATTCCTCAGGGGTCACTTGAGCCTCCAGATATCACTTCCACCCTTTTAAACCAAGCCAAGAGGAAAGCAACTCAGGCTGCAGATTGGACCGAGCTGAAAATCTTCTTTGGGATTCCTGTTTGAGGGATGTTTCTCCTCCAGAAGAGACCTTGGCAACAGGAAGACTGAACCTAGGCCACATCCGTGACACTGGTCTTGCCCAGTGGCAGTAAATGAGTTCTGGAGGGGAAGGGCAAACGCAGTACCGGTGCCCCTGAGCTCCAGCTGAACCCCCGGGCTGGGGAGAAGGTGCTGATGCGGAGATGAGAAACTGTGGCTTCCCCACTGCAGCCCCTCCCAGGGACTGAGCCACGTTTCACAGCTTAAATTAGGTCAGGTCAGCTGGCTGGAGCCTTCCCCTGTTGCTTTTGACACTTTCTACTACCTGAACTGTTTTTGTTTGTTTGTTTTTTTTCCCCGGAGGCAAATTCTCCCTGCCTGACCGTGGCTGCCCTGCCTCTAGCACAGATTTGCTGTCCTGACTTCTTTTTTTCACTTCTCTTCCTCCTTTTTTTTTTTTTTTTTTGGCAATTCTAAATCCAAACCTCAGTCTTTTCCACCTTCAGTGTCGGGGGGGGGGTATGTCCATGCTGTATGCTGTCGCCAGGTGCAGGCGTGCTCAGCCTTTGTTCTGGCTTCCAGGGATTTGTGCCAGCTCCTATCCAAAGGCCTCATTAGCCATGCTAACAAAATCAGCCTCTGCAGGCCTTATTAGCTTGTGCTCAACGCGGTGTTAACGCGGTCACGTGCCTCGTAGACAGGAATTGGCCTTTGTCCTCTCATCTCGGTGCAGGCGTCGCCAGCTCTCTGTGGCGTACCTTTAAGGCAAAGTCTGAGCAGACAGACATTTCGGTGACTGCTGGCGATGCCGTGACACACGCTGCCCCTGATCAGCGGGGAGGAGGCGAGCATCCGTGCCTACATGGCGTTTGTCACCTTTATGACAGCGAGGATGAGCCGCTGCTTGTCTGTAAGGAGCCCCAAACAGCCTACGGTGCGGTCTGAACGTGCGATTGTGGTTTTCAGCTGGTGAAATGTTGGGGTCTGAGGCAGGGGCGTGGGCTGCTGGCGTGTCTTCCCAGCTGCCTGGGCCCAGCAGTGTGTGTGACTTCGTATTTTGCCTGTAGGCTGCAAGAAACCCGTGTCTGCATCGGAGAAGGAGATGGAGTGGGCACAGATGGCATGTCACAGATGCCTGGTTTATCTCGGAGATCTAGGTAAGAGCAGCAGCATCTTTCAGGGTAACCTTTAATACGTTAAAGCTGGTGCCTGTGCAGCACTGAGCCCGTGACCGTAAGTCACCAGTTACTAGCAGGTGCTGGTTTCTCTTGCACACATTCACCACTGAAGGGTGAAATCGTCACGGATAACTGCTGCAGATTGCAGGAGCTTTTGTGTGTGTGTGTGTGCCAGTAGCTGAGAGTTTTGCGTTTAGCAAACAGCTGCATCCCTGAATGTTAAGGAACGGAATCCTTTGCTTTCAGTCATGTTGCTGGGATGGTGTGAAGGAAACTCAAAGCGGGCTGATTTCGCAGTTGAGGCTTGCTTTCAAGTTGCCTCGCTGTCATGAGAAGTGTGACTGCAAATCAGGTTTGTTAAGCATTGTTGTGAATCAGTCCAGAGTGACGGGCCACGGCAAAGCCCAAGGTTCTTTGCCGTCGTGTCTGGCTGTGTGTCATCCTTTGGGTAGCAGACCTGGCTGTCCCACAGTCACGACCTCCTGAAGCGTGTGGTAAGCGTGTCAGCTTCTCGCTTGGTGGTGACCGTGTGGGTGTGAAAGCAGTGAGCAAACATGTAATGGTGTGAAAAACAGCGAGCTGACGTGTGTCATGGCTAAATGTGCTTGGCACGCAGCAGCAGCCTTCAAGCTCTTGAAACCTGTGTGAATCAGCTCGGGAGTGCACTGCAAGTAAATGTTTCCTGGGGGTGGTGAGAGTGCCATACCTGGCTGGTGGGAGACAAACGTGCTCACCTCTTCTCTGTGCTTTCCCCTAAGGTTTCCAAAATGCCTGCTTCTGCGTCTGCGATCCACCACTGCCACCCAAATACAATTTAGTCACAGCCAAGTGTTTTGTGTTTTATTAGGTCAGCTGTCTGGCTTTAGATTTCACACTGTGCTGTAGTAGAACGTAGTCTGGTTGAGGTCCTGGGAAATGGAGTACAACACGGAGTTATTCAAGGAGAAATTAATCAGCACTTAGCACGCGGAGGAGAAGAATTTCTTCTTTTTGCTTACGTGCTACCACAGGCGTGGAGGGATGGTTTCTGATTTGCAGTGTGTGGTTTTCTTTCAGCTCGCTATCAGAACGAACTGGCAGGAGTGGACACAGAGTTGCTGGCTGAGCGGTTTTACTATCAAGCCCTTTCTGTTGCACCGCAAATTGGTGAGTGAGTTACCACACATTTTGGTCATTAACATCACTTTTCCCTCACCTGAAAACAATGGTAGTGGTTTTTGCTCAGGTTTACATCCTGCTGCTGAGAGAGGAGTGGTTTTATTCCCTGGTTAAAATCACTTCCTTCTGTGAGAAACTCTCTCTTGCTGACAAGCCAAACAGAGGAGACAGAGCAAAGGTTGTCTCCCCGCATGGCCTCAGCTTACTCATCTGAGAAGGTCAAACTCCATGGATGTGGTAAAATTGGGTTTGGCTGGCTAAGGGAAAATCCAGCTGCCCATTGCCAGAAGCAGAGCGTTATTGCTCCTCTCTGTGCCTTGCCACTGCCACCTCTAACCCCCAATCTCATGTGTTCCTCTTTTAGAAGGAACCACTTTACGAGAACACGTTGTGGCAAGAGTTGGGAGCCTGTCTTATCGCAAAAAGGATGTTCCAAAGAGATTTGCTCTCTGTGCTGTCTTTGCTGAGGTGTTTGTTCAGTCTGATCCCAAATACCAATAACTGACCAGCGTTTATGTAGCGCAGTGAGGTGGGACAGAACTCTTAAATGCTGACAAGATGTTGTCTAAGGCAAGAGGAATACAGTATGACAGAGTCAAGGTCTTGTCATTATTAATACAGAGGTGGAGGAGGAGTTGTTTGCTCTGCTTACACAGCTAGCCAGCAGGAAGGTGCAGAGGACCAAAAGCACCGTAAAGCCAAAAAAAAAAAAAAAGTGGTGAAAGAATCGAGTAGTCCGGTTCTTTGTACTGCAGCTTTTTAGCGTTGTTGGTGCCACCTGTTTTCGCTCTCACGTGAAACAGAGTGAGGAAGAAAGGCTTTGCTTTCTAGCAGGGCCATTGGAGGATCTAAAGTTAATTCCATTGCCCCTCTCTTTCATTACAGGCATGCCTTTTAATCAGCTGGGGACATTGGCTGGGAGCAAATACTACAACGTGGAAGCCACCTATTGCTATTTACGCTGGTGAGTGTCTGCGAGGATCTTGGCTTTCTGGGCAAAGAATCAGTGCACTGTGGTTGCTGGTGCCAGATTCTTTTCTCCTTTACTTTGACCACTAAACAAACGCACACAGGGCAGTGTTTCAGCTGAGACCCTATGCCTGGGCTAGAGAGCTGGGTCTGAAGGGATGTAAAAGTGCTGAGTGAGGCACCCAGCACAGTGAGGTGGAAGGAATTAAGATATCTGAACATGGCCTTAAGGCACAAACCTAAAAAAAGGCGTGGAAACGTTGCAGACAGAGCCATGATGCAGCCTGGAGTGGGATTTGCAGATCTCAGGGGGAGTTAAGTTCCTTAGCTGTACCCATCTTCGTGTTTAGATGCCTGAATAACTCTCTGGGGAAGTAAAGCCATAGAACGTGAGCAACCTTGTGGCAAAGTAACTCCTGACGTGTTTTATTTCCATATCTCAGTATCCAGTCTGAAGTGTCCTTCGAAGGTGCCTATGGGAACCTGAAGCGTCTGTACGACAAAGCAGCCAAAATGTATCACCAGCTGAAGAAATGTGAAACCAGGAAGTTGTCTCCCAGCAAGAAACGGTAGGAGGGCAAGGAAAAGGAGAGGGGTGCGGGCTGAGGGTTTGCAGTCACACCAATATCCTACTCTGAGTCAGGAGCAATGTCTTTCTGGGAAACGGGAACTGCTAGGTCACCCATTTGAGGCAGCAAGTGTCAAAATTTGGGGAGCCCCAGTTTAGATCCCATTCCAGGTCTCTCAGGTCACGATCTTAGGAGAGAATATGAAGGCTCCCTGGGTATAGATGTTGGGGTGAGGTATTTCTCCCTCCCCCCTGGAGCTGGTGGCTGTATAGGAGTCTCGAGACATGGGTGAGAAGCAGAAATATGTAAACTAACCTTTTTTCTGCAGTTTCCTCAGGATGTAGTTATCAATTGAGACCTGATTTACCTATTAGTAGAGCTCTGTTAGCCTTTTCCATCTCAGGGATGGATACCTGCAGGAGGGTACCTGCTTGACAGTGTTTTCTTCGCAATCTTTTTAGGTGCAAAGACATTAAGAGGTTGCTGGTGAGCTTTATGTACCTGCAGAGCCTTTTGCAACCAAAGAGCAGGTAAGGTCATGACAGATTCTATCTTCCATTAATAATTCACCGTAGCAGGCATTCAGAAGTGGAAGAGGCTGTTCCCTGCAGGATGACGGTGCCTGTGCTGAAGCTTTTTGCCAAAAGGTCCAAGCTTTATGAAGTCTTTTTCTGCTGGGAGGTTTTCAGGTGATTCTAAATTCACCTCTTGAAATAAAGCAGGCGTTTTAAAGGGCTAATACACAGACTGCAATTAAATTCATCATGGAATTAAATTCATCATGGAATAGTGTAGTTTGGAGGAGACTTTCTAGAGGTTCAGTCTTTTCCCAAAAGTAGGGTCTGCTGTAAAGATGGATTCAAATGTGAAATTAGGTGAGGTTGCTCAGAGCCTCAGTTGAGTTTTCAGTGGATCTGAGGACAAAGATTTCACGCCTCTCTGGTTCCCCTTCCAGTCTTTCACCACCTTTACCACGGAGGGATTTTTATTTTCTTTTACTGCAACTTGTGCCTGTTGCTTCCCTTCTTTTGCTGTGCACTATGGAGAAGAGTCCTCTGGCTCAGGCCCTTAAACCCACCTATTTGGCATCTGAAAACAAAGTTTATACCTCCCTAAGCCTTCTCTTCTTCAAACTGAACAAACTCAGTTCTCTTTCTCTCTTCTCATACATCCTGTGCTGTGTTACACAGTGCTCCAGATACCATTTCACGAGTGCCAAACAGAGAAGAATAACGATTACGTTCAATGTGCTGGCTGTGCCCTTGCTGATGCAGCCCAGCATGGGGTTAGCATTCAAATATTGACTGATACCAGACAAGAAATACAAGGCTCATTTAATATCCACTTAATGAATGTTTAGTGCATTAAAAACCAGGAAATCACTTTAATTTCCCAGTTATGTTGGCCCCTGAAAAGGATTTGCTAGATGTTTTGCAGACAGGTGTGTTTTTTTTCTTTTTTTTTTTTTTGGGTAAGGAGGAGACTCCTGTAGCCCATTATACTGAAAACCACGTGTGCCTCATTTGAAGTGGCTAATAGCTACAGGAGAATGTTCTTGCGGGGCTGTGAGTTGGAGCTATGGAAGGAGGGAAAAAAGAGTCCCTAACTTGTGATCCTTGTGTGTTGTGATCCTTTTAGCTGAGCGGTGGATCTGAAACTTTTGCTGTCTTTAACATCGAAGTGCCCCGTTTCTTCATGGCTACTGCCTGAGCTCCTGGGGAAAAAGTCATCCAGCGGTTATTTAGTTTAGGTTTAAAGTGTTTTTTTTGATCTTTGAATTACAGGAGATGTGCAGATAAGGACTGTGCTTGTTCCTGTGCTAGTGAGCAGGAGTGTTGCTTGGAGCCTGGGACTCGACGTGTGAGTCCATCTGCTGACCCCATCCCACCCCGTATTTTTTCTGGTGACCCATCTCTTTGCAAGGACGTGCCCTAGTTATAGTTTATCTTTAATTTATCAGCCTTGGAGAGGAAAATGTAATCTGATTCATCCCACTTGCTTCTCATACCTGTGGTTGCCTGCGTTATGTTCCCCTTTGCTTTATCTTTCCCAGGGCAAAGGATCGCCGAACTGTAGCTTCTGCCAGATTTGGTCAGCCTCCACGCAGCCATTGCCAGGAGTTTGGGTCTTGAATAATAATTCTTGTTAATTTTTCCTTCCCGTTAAGCTCTCTGGATTCCGAGCTGACATCACTCTGCCAGTCTGTACTGGAGGATTTCAATCTGTGCTTGTTCTACCTGCCTTCTCCTCCTAACCTGAGCTCAACCAGTGAAGATGAAGAGGAGTATGAGAGCGGCTACTCCTTCCTTCCCGATCTCCTGATCTTCCGCATGGTGATCATCTGCTTTATGAGTGTTCACAGCCTCAAGAGGGCAGGTAACCAGTGCCTTCAGCCATTCGGAAATCAAGTGATCTGATAACAATCAGCAGTCCAATTAATCAGAAGAAGTCTTAGTTGGGCGCTCGTGTTTTGGGCTAGTGGTCAGTCTCCTCTGCCTCATTAAGCTGTCTCCTTGCAGGTTCAAAGCAGTACAGTGCAGCCATTGCTTTCACGCTGGCCCTCTTCTCTCACCTGATAAATCACGTCAATATTCGGCTGCAGGCAGAGCTGGAAGAAGGGGAAAATCCAGTCCCAGCCTTTCAGAATGATGGCACAGGTAAGAGGACAGAGATGGAACTAAGCTGGCTCTCGTGTCGATAAGGGGGTGGCTTTTACTTTCCTTTCCTAAATCTCCTGGACATGGGTTTTGTAGCATCGTGCGTGAGTGGTGCTAGAAACATCTCAATCTTTGACTGCTGGGCTGAAATCCACAAAGACAGGTAATTTGGGGAGACAGTCTCCACTTAGATGCTCTCAGCGAGTAGCAGAATCATCATAGGATAGAAGGGTCGCTTGCTGTCTTGAAAGTGGTTATGGTTTTGTGTCTTTTGGCAGTGTGTTCATCATCTATTTACCCCAGTCTGTGCTGCTTATGATCTGTCTGCATTCACTGTTATTTACTGGACTCTTTTCTCCTCCTCTGAGATGATCTCAGGTAAAACACCTGGGCAGAGCAGTTTGTAGGGGAGGCCGGCCCTGCTCTTCATGCCTCATCTCTGTTCAGACAAAAGCAGGTCTTTAGCTGCTGGTGAAGCCTGTTGAGCAGAGAAGAAAACCACTTAATCTTTCCCCTCCAAACAGTCAGTTTGTACCATTTCACAGAATGCAAGGCTGGACTTTTCCTGGCCAAAAGCAACAGTGAACGACTCCTCCCCTGCCTGGGTTTTGAAGCTGGCAGGGTGACAGAGGGCTGCTGGAAAGGCTCGGAGCGTGTTGGTCGAGGAAAGGGATGAGGTCAACTCAGTCTGGTTATGAGGTGGGGAGGCTGGTTTCATCAAGGTGACTGGCACACGCTCTTGCCCGGCTAGGTGGGTCACTTGGCTCTCAGATTTTAGAAAGCCGAGTAGAAAATTTAAGATTCAGCTGTGTGTTCTGTGCTGGTTTGGCAACGTTCAGCATTGAGGCTGCCTGATAACGGAGCAGCACAGCTTGGGCTGTAGGAATCCAGGCTTCTCGAGTCTTTCCGGCTGCCCTTTTAGTGTCTGAGTCATTCTCTCAGGGTTGTCATTACTTCTCTTTCTGGTGAAAGACAATAATAGAAGCGATGACTGAAATTTGTGCTGCTGGTTCCCCTGGCTCGGGGCCGGCAAGCAGCTTGTGTGAGACATCGGTGCTTTTCTAACTTGTGGCCTCATTTGAAATGTCTGCAGATGACCAGGAGCCGCGGGAGCCTTTGAACTCGATTGAGAAAGAAGCCGAAGCTGAGTTGGCCAATCACCAGCCCAAAGAGGAGCAACGGAAGAATGACTGCAAGAAAAGCAAGAAATACTCTCGCCTCTCCTGTTTGCGTCGCCGTCGCCACCCCCAGAAGGTGGATGAGAGCGACCTGAGTGAGGGCTTTGACTCTGACTCCAGCCAGGGCTCTACAAAGGGCAGCGATGGCTCAGAAAGTGGCTCAGAGAAGAGTGACGAGGAAGCAGAAGCTGCTTTTGATGTGGAGACGGACTCTGACATGAACAGCCAAGAATCTCGGTCTGACTTGGAGGACATGGAAGATGATCCGGGTGAGGAGGGAAGCAGCCGAGGCAAAAGTGGGCCCAAAGAGGCCTTAAAAAACTGTGTAGATGGCAGTGGGCTTGGGGACTCTAAGATCCCAAGCATCTCTAAAACTGAGACCCCAGACTCGGCAGTGAATGGACCCGTTTCCCTGAGCACTAACGAGGCGAGCATAGCCAGTAATCTCCAAGCCATGTCCACCCAGCTGTTTCAGACCAAACGCTGCTTTCGCTTGGCTCCCACTTTCAGCAACATCCTTCTGAAACCAAACTGTGAGCCAGCTGTCTTGAAGGATGGGCTGGACAACAAGCCATGCGTCAATGGAGATCTGGAGAAACCCAGCTTGGCAGAGCAAGGTAAGGACGTTGGAAGCGTGTTGTGCTTCTCTGTGGAGAGCTGCAAGCTCGGAGCAGTCTGTTTGCTAAAATCCACCCCCTTCTATCCTGCAAGGTCTCCTTCGGGCAGGTTTGGATGAGCAGATTGCCCACGTACTGTACAAATCTGGGGCTGGGTGTTCCCTGGAGGAGCTTTGCTCCTTGCCTGACATCTGGGATCCCATGCAAGCGAGCAAAGGAGACACCTGCAGCCAGCCAGCGTTAGCTGCTGTTCTGCTCAGCAGGCAGAATAATAATTCCAGCCAGGTGCTGAGCACCTCTGATGTAGTACCAGGGATGATTCCAGCAGGGATTAGCAGTCTGGATTATCTTCCTCTTTCCCACGTGAAATCTCTGTAATTAGATCTTTCCCAGTGCAGACGCAGTTGAGGAAGTTTTCCACGAGCCATCATGTCACCAAAACTGTTGTGGCTTGTCTGGAAGACGTGTCCTAGGTGCGTGCAAGAGGAGTTTGAGGGCCGCTTTCTGTGACCCTCTGGAGGCTGCCGCGCTGAATTCAGTGCTGAACCAAACTGCAGATGCACAGCAGGTGGAGCTGTGATTTCTCTCTTACCACACCATTTATGCAACTGAGTAATGCTCTGGGAAAGAACAGCTTGGAAGGGAGATCTGATGCACTACAGGGCGTTGTTTGTATTTCAGATAAAACCACATGGGCCTGTTCAGTCTTGTTTGTCGTTCCTCCCCGCTTCCCTGGAGCAAGGAAACATTTCTGGATCGTGCTGCCAGACTCAATGGGCCTGATTCAGGCTCTGCCTGGGTTGGGATTTGAAGGGGAAGCATTAGATCGTGGGAGCAATTTGTGACTCCCAGCTTGGCTCTGGAGCCACTTGAAAGAGTTTGGGGGAAAGAAAGAAACAAAGGGGGTTTGGTCTGTTTAACGTTTTCCTTTATATATTCAGTGGGCTATGCAGAAGCTGCAAATTCAGGAATGTATCTGAATCGTGTGGCCCTGTTGCCTTTATAGATGCAGAAAGTGAGAGGTTGAATTAATCCCTGTGCTTTTTGGCTTGGACTTCCCCTTCCCTCAGCTGCGCTGTTTCAAAACTGGGGCTAGTTCACGGTTTTAATGCTCTGCTGGGGGTGGTTTCTGAATAAATTGCTTCCTCCCTTTTGATTCTGAGCATTTATTGAATGATAATCGCTGTGCTACTGGACAGAAGTGACTGTGCAATTAAAATAAGGGACTGTAGTAGAACACAGCCGATTCCACGCTCGCTGCTACCTTGACCTCAGGTCGCTCGTGTAGCTGGCCTGCGGTTGTCATCAAGGGATGTTGCTGTGCCCTGGATGCTGGCTTTGAGATCCTCGGGTCTGTGGAATGACAAAATGGCAAAACAAATTCAATGCTGAAGTTCTTGTGGTCCCCTGGCTCGTAAAATAATGCTTCCATTTTCTGCTCTTGTGTAGCCCAAGGCTGGGTGCGTGTTGACCCACCTGGTGGTCCCTGTCTCTGTTCTCTGCAGTGAACGATGCCGTCCTCGTGCTGGCACGTGCTGTTCCCCCCTGCTCTGTTGCAGAGTCTCAGAGGCTGCTGCAGAGGGTTAAGACTTCTGTCAGGTTTTCACAGAGCCATTTTAGCAATCTTCTGTCACTGAGGGATAAAGTGCAACAGCAATACACTCATCAACAGCACAGGGGGCAGAGAACTGGCTTTGTCAGGATATGCAGAGGCACTGACAAGTTCCACTTGACTCTTCCAGCTCAGCACTGTTCTCACACCTGTAAGGCTTGGCTTCTCGGGGGGTTTAATGCCTGCCATCATCTCGTTTTCCCTTTTATTTTTCCAGACGACGTGTCTGACTCTGAGGAAAGCATTTCAAGTAACAAATCCTGCAGGAACGAGCGATCCCTTCAGGAGAAGCTAGAGATCGTGACCAACGAGGGGCTGCTTCTCACCGTCAAGGTGTTCCTGGACTGGCTGAGGACAAACACAGACCTCATCATCATGTGTGCTCAGGTGGGAACTGGGCTCGGTGTTTGCTCCAGGGCTGTGTCTGTTCAGATCCCCTGGGCTGGGCTGGGGCTGCTAAGGGCGTAATGAAACTGTTGGCCCAGTCCTGGACAGGAGGTGAGGTTCCACACCCCACCAGCTGAATTAAGATCATCGTGGCCTCAAGAAGCGTCGTGAAGTTTATGTTTTTAAAGCATTTTGAGGTCTGCGAAAGAGAATGGGAAGCCCACGTGGCCTGGTTACTGCATACATCTATCCTGACGATTTCTGTGGCCTTTTGTGTTTTGTTCCTGCAGAGCTCTCAGAGCCTGTGGAACAGGCTGTCTGTGCTCCTGAACCTTCTGCCTTCTGCTGCAGACCTGCAGGAATCAGGTAGGGGAGAAGGAAAGGGCAATGCAGTGTTTCAGCAAGCCTCGGTGGTTTTTCCATGTTTCCAGTAGCAGTTTGCTTTAAGCCCAATGCGAAGTGACTTCTTCCATGTGTTAGTTTCTTATTTAAACACTGCTCCAGTTAAATACTGTCCCGTAGACTTCAGCTCCACAAATCCATGATGTGGGGCTGCCTATAACCAAAACTCTCACACCTGTGTGCGCCAAGTCCTTGTGTGGCCAACCCGATCGGAATCATCGAGACCGTAAGTGAGGGTCTGATTCCATCGTGGCAATCACGGAAATCAGTTTTCAACCTTTGGATGCTCACGATGTGCCCTGCACCTCAGCCTAAAAACCCACGTGGGTGTTAAGAAGCATAGTTTCAAGGGATGCTTCTCTTTTGGAAGGGATGGGAAAGCTGACCCTCCAAACTACAGCTTTTCTGAACAGAGAGGAGTACCTCAGCAGGTTGTTTGGAGCAGTTACTCTTCGTGTTGTGGGTGGCCTTTTTGTTAACAGCATTCCTCCCCCAGCACATGTTCACAGTACCTATGTAATTATAAACCTCCGCCCTTGTTCACCGTGCATTATGTGCCTTAGAGCATTTTTCCTCTGTCTCGGCATCAGTTGTTTCAATCAGCATGTGTTGGTGTGCTTTTCCTCCCTCCTTCCCAGGACTGGACCTTTGTAATGAAGTCAAGGACATGCTGAGCGGCGCCGAGCTGCCAGACCTGCACACCAACTTGCTGCTCCCAGAAGATGTGGCCCTGCGAAATCTGCCCCCTCTGAAAAATGCACACAAGAGGTTTAACTTCGAGCAGGACCGACCGATTTTCTCAGCAGTGGAGGAGGTGAGTCAGGGTAAATCCCGAATCTTGGCACGAACTGCATTTGCCTTTCTGGAAGTGCAGCCTGTCTGAGCCGTGCAGGTGAAGATCTAGTTCTTTTTATCACCAAAACAGACCCCAGAGTGATTCAAACCCCTGAGTCTGAGTTCATGTTGTTATTGGTGGTTGCTGAAGCCATCTGTGTCCAAAAAACCAGCGTGCTTTCCCTCCCCTTCTCTGTCAGAATCATTATGAAAGGAAGCCCAGTCACATGCCAGCCTTACTGCATGCAATCTCCTGACCTCTCAGTCTGGACAGAAGAGTTTTGTCTCTGCTCTGCCTTGGATGAAAGGGTCAGAGTTGCAGGATACGTCCTGTGATCCTACTCAAGACAAAGCAGAAGTTGGTGAAATGTTGTGTTTTGTGGCGCTGCGTGCCCTCACAGAGCACTTCTGCCTGTTTCCCCAAATGTAAAGGACCAAGGTGTGATAATTTGGGGGTGGTGGAGCTGTCCTCAGAAAGAAAACAACAAACAACTGTTCTTCTGTTTTGCATCGCTGGACCAGTCTGCTTCCTTCGGGGTGGGGAATATGCTAACATCTTAACCCCACGCTGTTAAATCGCAGCCCAGCTGGGTGAGGTCTTGAATGTCCTCTCAGCCTGCTGGGGCAGCTGGAGCAAAGAACATCAACGTCACGTCCCGCGTGAGCTCACCTTTTGCTGCCTTCTCCCAGCAGCGCAACAAGGAGTAGTGCCTGCCCCAAAACAAGTGCAGAGGTTGTAGTTTCGTTTGATTTCTTCTCCCAGCTCGAGCAGAGGGTTCTGAGGGAAAGCCTGTGGATGTTTTCTGGAGCTTTCTTGAGCTGGGGAAACCCAGGCTGCAAACACCAAACACTTCTCAGCTTTCTGGCCAGCTGTAGACTTTTCCTGCAGCCCTTTCCACATGTCCCTCTATTCAGCAGCACGTTTTCATCAGAAATGTTTCCTCTGAGGGTTGGTTTCTGCTTCTTTGCAGTCTGTTGTTCGGATTTGCTGCATTCGGAGCTTTGGCCACTTCATTACCCGCTTGCAGGGCAGCATCCTGCAGTTCAACTCAGAGCTTGGGATCTTCATCAGCATAGCACAGTCAGAGCAAGACAACTTGCTGCACCAGGCCCAAGCCCAGTTTCACATGGTGAGTTGGCAGAGGTGGGCTCATTCTCTATTGCCACAATTCCCTACATCATTCCTATTAAATTGGAACTATAATCAAACAGATTTGGGGTTGGAGTTGGAAGTTTTGTTGCTGTTACCCTCCAAAAGCTACTCAGGTGTCCCCTTTGCACCCTGTTTCTGGAAGCGGCTGCTTGTGCCAGTTTGTGTTTCCTGCTAATTGATTTGGAAGTTTGTTTTTGTAACTAGGCTGCAGAGGAAGCTCGTCGGAACAGGCTAATGAGAGATATGGCTCAGCTTCGACTGCAGGTAGGAGACCTTTGGTTGCTGTCTAAACCCTGGCAGAGTGACGCCCCTGAAAGGTCTGAAATTGGGAAGGGAAGGGGGAGATCTCCCTCCCTTTCTCCTGTTCCCTG
This sequence comes from Clangula hyemalis, assembly GCA_963989345.1. Next base: position 1,220,288 of record OZ022454.1, read on the forward strand.
CAGAAGTAGGAAGTCTGCTCTGCAAAAGAGAGATGTGATGGGTGGGATGGAACTGACCACTTCCAGCTCTCTGCTTCCTGCACAGCTTCTCTGTGCTGGAAGGTTGGGAGGGCCGGGTGGAGCACCGTGAGGGGAATCTTGCCTCCTTCCAGCGTTTGTTTCAGCGTAACGTTAAAGCAAGTCTCTCTGTGTTTCTCTGCGTTTCAGCTGGAGGTTTCTCAGCTGGAGGGAAGTCTCCAGCAGCCCAAAGCACAGTCAGCCATGTCTCCTTACCTTGTCCCGGACACCCAGGCCCTCTGCCAGCACCTGGCTGTCGTCAAGCAGCTGGCCACCAGCGGGAGGTTCATAATCATCATCCCTCGAATAGGTATGGGAGCTCTGCTTCGTGTCACGCAGCCGAGCCTGCCTGCCCCCCACTCCCTCCTCGCTGGGAAGCGAGCGCTGTGAGCCAGGGTGGCTGCTTTCCATCCTTCTGCTGCCATCCTTTAGAACGGCTGCAGCAGCTGAACCACGGTTTCTGCGTGTCCCTTTTGGGGCCTGTTTGTGGCTCATGCTTTGTTCTAACGTGGTGTATCAAAAAATAATAATAAATCAAAAGAGAGAGGCCCTGTTCACCCTCCCCTTTGCATCCTGTCCCAATCTTGTCCCAGCAACTGCTGCTGTGTAGGGACAGTTCAGTGGGATGAGAAATTCCTGACACATCTGGATGAGTTTGCTAAGGCAGATGTCTTTGTTTCTTTTTTTTTTTTTTCTGTTAGTGATCGATGGCTTAGACTTCCTGAAAAAGGATAACGCAGGTGCTCGGGACAGCATCCGGTATCTGGAGGCAGAATTTAAAAAGGGAAACAGGTGAGAGTGGGAGAGGGAGGCGCTCTGCCCTTGGTTTTGCAACGGGGGGTATTTTGGGATGGAAGGAAGCATCAGAGGTGGGAGCAGGCTGTGCATCCCTTAGAGCAGAGTGAGGAGCGGGCCGAGGGAAAGCCAGGCCTCAGGAATGCGCTTGGCAAGAGGGGAGGTGGAGAAGTAACAGCTTTGGCAGCTGGTTCTCCAGATGGGCTTGTAGTTGCTGCTTGGCCATGAAATGTGGCTGCTTCCGAGGAGCGGAGTCGCAGCTCTTCAGCAGTATTGCCCAGGTTTGCTGCAGCAGGACAAACAGCAGCACTTCTGCGAAGACAAAGTGCACCTTCAAGGCCCGTGTCAGGGCTGGCAGCCTTGGAAACACTTGTGGGATCTGTGAAGTGCACGCAGCGGCGGTGATGAGGGGGGGGAGGCGGTCTGAGGGGCTTCACAAGGGGTTTCTGGAGCCATCCTTTAGGTATTACTCTGGCTGATAAAAGCCAGCATTGCCAGAGGTGCCTGGGGACCCTGACAGACCTGTTGTAGAGCACTGACCGCAGCCTGTGTGACAGTCTCCGTGTGAGCTCAGTGACTCTGATCTTTCCGTAGGTACATTCGTTGCCAGAAAGATGTCGGGAAGAGCTTCGAGAGGCATAAATTGAAGAGACAGGATTTAGACGCCTGGTAAGATGACAGCATCGGGAGATGTCTGAGCCTGATTCCCAGCAGGCAGGTGGTTCTGGAGAGAAGTGGTAGCGCTGGGACCAGTCACACAGCTTGCTCGGTTTGATGCTCTGTGTGGGTGACAGTCCAATTCCCCAGAGGGAGTGGTAGGGCGTCCGTCTGCGCGTCGTGTGTGGCACCAAACGCTTCTGGCCCTAAGAAGGGTCCCAGCAAAGCCCTCAACAGGCGGCAGAGAAACGGCCCTGCTTTCAGGGCATCATCCTGAGAATACCTGAAACTGTTTGCACAAACGAGTGGTCTCCCCTCTTTCTTTTTTTCTTTGCATCTGCATGGCAGGAATCTCTATAAAATACTGGACAGCTGCAAACAGCTGACGGTGTCCCAAGGGAACGGAGAGGATGACACCACGGGAATGGTCACCATCATCACAGGCTTTCAGCTGGAAGACCCAAGCACGCTCTCAGCACCCATGCAGGTCAGTCATTCTGTGCTGAGCTCAGCCCTCCTGCTTCCTAGCAAGATTAAAATCCGGTTGGGTTGGCAAGAGGGGCTTTTTTTTTTAATGTTTTCTGCAGTGAGTAATAACAGTCCTGGATTTCCCAAAGTTAGTTGGAAGCTCTTGGTCCCCACACATATTTCCTTGAAGGCCCCTCGATCCAGCATGCTTTAGTGGTACAAAGTAATCCCGGGGGAGGAGAAAGAAGTGATTTGTGTGTCTGTACAGGCCTTTAATGCCAGAGAAACTTAATCATGAAGGAGAACTGGGCCTTCTAGTTGTGGCCGAGAATCTCCAGGTCGTGAAGGGCAAGAAAAAAAATCACCTGTCGTGTCTGTTTGCTTGCAGTCTGCCATCCAGGCAGCCACCAGCGCCAGCGTAGAAATAAAAAACGTTCTGGAGTTCTACAAGCAGTGGAAAGAGATGGGCTGATGTTCAGGAGGGCATCGGGTTGGTGTACCTTTCTCTCCCCCTCTCGGAACGTGCAGCGTCTGAACAAAGGAAACAAACATCCAGGCGACACTTAGCCACGAAGCAGCAGCAGCAGCAACGACAATAACGAAAATACCTTCAAAAAGAGAAAAAAAAAAAGAAGAAAATAATTTAAAAAAATAAATCAAATGATCTGATTCGGCACGCACACGGACACCCGGCACCTGCACCCCAACCAGACGGCTGCACATCTCTGACGGCGCCAACTGCTCTGAGAAGAGAGAGGCACCTCGGCACGGCCGGGGCAGAGCTCTGCCCTTCTCCCAGTCGGCAGGGACGGGCGAGAGACGGGCAGTCATCCATTTCCCCCCCCCCCACCCCCACCCCACCTTCCCCACCCAAGCTTGCTTGGTCAGCTGAAATGGGCAGGCGGCTTCAAAGCGTGGACTCGACTGAAACGGAACCGAAGCAGCAGAGCAGACACGGAGCCCCCCTGGCTTGGCAAAGAAGATCCAAAGAGTGTTGAGCTTTTGCTTGGCAATCTGGTGACAGGAAAACGTATTTTTTTTTCTTTTTTTCCCCTTTGAATTAATTATTTTTCAAGGATTTTTTTTTTTTTCCTTTTCAATTCTTAGTTTTTCTATCTATAAATAATATTAAAAAAAAAAAAAAAGAAGTGGAGTTCCTTTGGGGTTCTGGATACTCTTCCAATGGCAGAGAGAAAAGGAGACGATGATGCTATTTAAAAGGGGGGGGAAAAAAGCTCTTAATATAATTTTTTTTTTTTTTGGAACAAGCATATTTATTTCCTTTCCCTGTCCCCATGGAGCGGGCTCAGTGCAAAGGGATGTTGGCCTGCGAGAAGAGCGCTGCGCCCGTGGGCTTGGTGCGCATCCTTGCTTCCTCGACGAGCTGCACACTTCACGAGCAGTAAGGGATCGACCAGGCTGCTCGAGAGAGGTGAAAAGGACTCTGCCCCTGTCTTTTTCCTCCTTTTCCCCCTTCCTCGCTCCCTCCCGCTTCTTTGCTTCCAGCCTCAGGCCTTGGAGGAGAGGAGTCGAGTCCAGCAGAGTTGCTGGAAGAGGAAGAACCGCGCAGGATTGAAGCCCCAGTGAGGCTCAACCCCTTGGTTGGAATGCAGAGACTGAGATGGATCAAACCAGCAGACATCTCCAACAGTCCCAATACCTCTTTTTTTTCCTTTTTTCCTTTTTTCCTTTTTTTTTTTTCCCTTTTTTAAATCTTGCAGTGAGGCGTAACAGAGGAAGCAGGATCTCAAAGCCATTCTCTCTTCTGCTGGCTGTTCTGACACCACTGCTGCTACGTCCTGCTAGAGAGGGTGGCAGAACTGGAGTGGTCGTCGTGTTTCCCCCCTCCTCACATCCCTCCAGGGCAGGCAGGGGCAGCGCAGTGCCCGGGACCCAGCTCACAAACTCTCCAGTTGCTTTTAGCATCCCGCAAAGAAGGGAAGATGCTCCACGGGTGGATTCTGAAAGATCAAACTCCCCGCCTGACCCGCGAGGGCCCTTTCAGACCTCTATCCATCCTGCCAGCGTCTCCAGCAACCTGCGTTTGACGTCCCGTCACGTGCTGATGCCTGGAAATGAAGACACGGGTTGCTCCCAAGACGGCTTGAGCGGTGGGAGACGGGCTGAAGGGCCTCGTGGTCGTTCATCTGTGGCAACGGGATCGAGATCCAGCTGTCTCTGCCCACGTGAACTAACAGCAGCTATGCAAGTAAAAACCACTAGTCCTCTCTGCTCGGTTGTTTTTCACGGGGGCCAGCCAGCAGCTGCTACAGAAGCCTTCCTCCCGCGATGCGTTGTACTGGAGTGGCAGGATGTTCCTTGTTTTCAGGTAAAAAAAAAAAAAAAAAAAGAAAGAAAAACAAACGAACCATAGCACAAGTCCCAGCTGCTTCGTTTGTCTTGCAATTTGTGTTCCCTTTGCAGCATGCAGCCTCGTAGCCCAGCGGGGAGAGGTGCCAAGCTTTAAGTGACGCCCGGAGCTGGCCCCAGCAGGGTCACGCACTCGAGGAAAGGCGAGGGGAGAGGGGAGAGGGGAGAGGGACAGCGCTTCCCCGCTGATTTTTTTTCCTTTTGCAGCTTCTCCCCAACCCTGCGGGGCTTTCCTTGGCTAAACCAAGGAACCACCACAAGTCAAAGCCTCTGGCTCTTCCTGGGCATGGTTATGAGATCTCAGGCAGGCTGTGAAGCTGCTCGCTCCTCCCGTGCTCCCAAGGGTTTTTGATTTTGAAGCCGTTTGGGAAAAGAAAAGAGAAAGCCCCCTGTGGGACTGGGAGCGATGTGGTGGAGAGCAGAGGCGCCCTCCCCTCTGGGGGCCTGGAGAGTGCTGAAATGCCCTCCTTGTTCACTCGGGGCCTGGCTCGGTGGGGTGGCTGCTTTTTTTTTTTCCCCTGTTGCTGAAGAAAAGCATCCTCCTCCCTGCTGCACGGCAGAAGGGGCTGCAGCCTGCACCTCCCTGGTGGAGCCCGGCTGGGGTTGCAGTCCCGAGGCTCAGCTCTCGTTCCCTTCTTGGCTGGCACCTAGTGCCAAGTGTGGAGGGTTTCGGGGGGGTTGTTGCTGCTCTGAAAGCCGGAGCCTGAGGTTTGGAGACGTTTTTCAGCTTTGCCCTGAGCCCGGTGCTCCCTTGGCTGGAGCTGGAGGAGGGGGAAACGCAAATAAAGCAGTGCCCAGAAGGGAATGCCCCTCGTGCTGGCAGTGAGAGCGTCTCGGTTCTTCCCTGGGCTGCTGGGGGGGGACAGGAGCAGGGCTGGGGGCCAGGGCCGGAGCTGTCCCCGAACAAATAAATTGGCCTTTTCTGTACCACGAGGACGTCACTGAGCTGCACCAAGCCCTCTTACGAAGCCCCAGGGCAGGCTCAGAGGGCTTTTTTCTGAAAGGCAGCGAGGCTGTGCCCCCGTTCTCCTCATCCACATCCCCTAGAGCCTGCCCTGCTCTCCTGAGGGCTTGTTTTATATAACCCCAATGTTGGTTTTTTTTTTCACCTGGAGAGGAAGAAAAGGCCCCAGCCCCTCAAAGGGACATCTTAATAACTGCCAGACAGCCCGAGGGAAGGTGGCAAGCTGCCGGAGGCTCAGCTTGCCACCTTTAAGGTCAGATTAAGGGAAGATGCTGAGCCCAGGCCCCCTGCCCCATGGTTTCCCCACAGCCTTCCTTGATGCTGCACAGCCTGGCTCAGCTGGGCAGCCCTCGAGCCTTGCAAAATCCCCTTCTGGTGCGCTGCTCATCCACACGGTGCTACTCCCAGCCTGGCCCCGAGCTTTCTAGGACTGGCTCCGAGCTTGCCCCATTGCCCCCTCCATGCTGGGAAGCAGAGCAAAAAAATAAGAGGAAAAAAAAAAAGATAATTTGCGGGCTAAAAGCGCTGTTTTTACTGTTTTCACGGGCTGTGCCAAGCGCCTCGTCCTGCCTTCCCATCCCTGGATGCCACCTGCAACGCCGCGGATTTTTGGCTCTTTTCCCTTCTGAACGTCCAGCAGAACTGACCCGGGGATGGGGGGAGGAAATAGGGTGGGCAAAAATGGGGGTGGCTGCAAGAATGAGCGAGGTGGGAGGGCTGGAGCCGCGCGCTGCAGGTCCTGCCTCTGGCTGCGAGGCACGAGGCAGCGTCTCCCCTTCCAGCCTCCTTTTTGGAGCCCAGACGGAGCCCAGGCTGTGGCTTTGTGCCCGGGTTGCTCTTGCAGGGGGGCTGAGGGCACCTCCAGCCGGGACGAGGAGCTCGGGGGCTCTCCCGGCGTGTGTCTGGATCTGGACACGGCGGCTGGCTCAATAAAACACACGACGTTTGTACCCCTCGTTCTGTCGTCATTCCCAGCCCGTGTTTCTCCTCTAATTACCTGGCTTCAGAGCTGGGTGCGTTTTAATACACAAATCAACTCTCAGACGCGATTTCCTAACCAAGCTTTGTGCTTTTCGGAAGGGAACGACTGCCCGAAGCCTTGCCATCTCTACCCCATTTGAATTTCTTGACCCTGTGGCATGATTTGGCTCGCTTTGGGTTTGTTAAGGTGAGATGTGGGGACTTCCTTCTTTCTTTCTAAAGCAGGGGCGTTATTTCCTTTGCTCCTTTCGCTTTTACCCCCCGCTTCCCTCCTTCGGGATGACTTTGCCCTCTTACTGGGGTGCCTGTGGGAGCATCCCTGCCCCCAGCAACGTTGGCACAGGGCAATAACTGCGGGGTTTGCCGGGCGGTTCCTCAGCCTCGTTGTCCAAGCGGGTAGGGGGAGGGAGGTTTATTTGAGGTGCCTTAAAAAAGCTCGATTCCAGGGGCAAAGCTGGTGAGGACGCTTGGAGTCGGGCTCTGAGGGATGATGCCAGGCACTGGGGAAGCTGGGGGAGGTTTTTTTTTAGGGGGAAGATGAAAGCTGGGGGGGGATCTCCCAATCCCTGCATTCATTCACACCAAAGCGTCTTTATCTGCGAGCGGAAAGCACCAAGCCAGGCAGCGAGGCCGTTTACCCTCGCCCTGCGGTTCTTTGGAGGCTGCCAGCAGCGGGAAGGTCAGGAAGGGAGGTTGGGAAAAGGTGAACCCGGCCTTCAGCTCCCCGGGGAAGGGGGAGAAAAAGCTGCGGGCGACTTCTCCCTGCAGGGGCAAGATCTGCAAAGCATCCCAACCCCGGGATGCTACAAAAGGGGCCGTAGCTGCCAGCCCTGTCCCCTCCGATGGGTTTGGGAGCTCCTCCTGCAGCCTGAGCAGGCCGTGCCGAGTCGCTGCCCGGTGTTCGTGGTGCTGGGGGGGCTGTGGTTGTGCTGCCTGCCCTGCTCACAACCCCGCTGCACCTCTCTTTGCGCATCGCTGCCGAGGGTGCCTGGCTGGCACGGAGCAGCCTCACCCCGGAGTCGCCAGCTGGAGGCTTTGCTCCTGGAAAAAAAAAACCCACGCAGGGCAAAGCCTCGGGATGGTGACCGAGAACTGGGATCCCCGTCACTGGGCTGCCAACTCCCGTGGCTCCCAGGGCCCGCGGCTCAGCCAAAAACGTGAGGTCGCCAAGGGAAAGCAAAACACCGGGGACCGAGGCTTTGACACCATCGGCCTCGCTCCTGGCTCAGCCTCTCCCTCCTGAGCAGCGCCCACGGCGTGGACCAAGCCGGAGCCTCCAGCCCCTTGGTGCCGCTGGCGCCCAGTCAGACCAGTGAGGGGAGCTTTTCTAAACTGGTTTCGTTTCCTCTGCCTCTCGCCATCACCATTGGGGTTGTTTTGTTTCCCTTTTTGCCCACCCTCCCTGCTTTTTGAGCTGAGTTTTGGGCCTGGGAGGGGTGAGGCGAGGGTGGAAATTGGGACCTTTGGGGCCTCTCTGTGCCGCTGGCCTCCTGCCCCGGGGCTGTGCCTCGGTTTCTCCTGCCGGGAAGCTCTCCCCCCAGTTGCAAGCGTGGTGTCTGCCTGCACCAAGCCCTCGTGGGGGCTGCAGGGAGCCCGTGGGGCTTTTCCTCCTCTTCGGTGTCCCAGTCCTAACCCTGCACCTCCCAGGGACGTCCCCAGAGCTGGTAACTGGGGCCAGGAGCCCCCCCAGGGTGGGAGCAGGCCATGCCCCAGTTTCCCCAGCTGTACCCAGTGCCCCGGCCGAGCCCGGTGCTGTGGGGTCAGGGGCCTGTGCCCTGGGACCCCAGGAGCCGTGGCCAGGTCAGCGCCGGGGCTGCAGGAGCCGAATTTGGGGCCGGGGAGCTGGGGCCGGGTGTGCGCGCAGCCTGGGTGAGCAGGAAGGGCTAAGGCACCGTGCACGGGACCGGGGTCCAATTACCCGCCCCCACCCCATCAGATCTGGCCTTAACGAAGCGCTGGCTCATTAAGAAATCGCTGCCCTTCGTACCTCCCATGCCTGGGATCAAGCAGCATTAAATTAAAGTGAATTAACACTGGGGCTGCTGATCGCCGGGGCCGGGGCCGGACGCTGCTCAGCCCCGCAGGTGCTGGGAGAGCGAGGAAGAGGCTGGGAGCCTTCGGCCTCGCGTGGGGGGGGGGACACGGAGGAGCCTCCCCCCCACCCCCGGAGTAGGAAGGAGCCGGCTGCACGGTGTGAGCCTTTATTTCTTTCCACAATGAATGGAGGGGAGCATTAACGAAGGGTGGCCCGGGGCACAGCGCCCACGGGACCGTGGCGCAGCGGGGTGGGGTGGGGGGGCTAAACGGGGCCGTAGAAGCGCCGGTAAGCCTCCTGGAAGCCGATGTGGTCGGCCAGCTCGTCGCAGTCGGGGTTGAGCTCGCACACCTCGCGCTTGGCCTCCAGCGGGTTCCAGGCGGGTGCAGCTCCGTAGACGCTGCTGGGGACGGATGGGGGCACACGGGGGGGGGGTTGGGGAGGGGCCCGACCTCGTGGCGAGGCAAAAAGCACCCCGGGAAAGGAGCTGGCAGCAGGGCCCCTCCCCAGAAATGGGATTTCGTCACGTAGCCTGGGTGGGGAGCGAGGGTTACCTGTCATAGACGTAATTCCTCTTGTGTCTCCTCGCCATCTCAGCGCTGGCACGTTTGGAGATGAAGGCTACGGGGACAGAGCAGGGGATGAGGGAGGGCTGGGTCCTCCCCCCCCCCCCAATCCCCATCCCCATCCCCGGGGTGTCAGGGCCGTGTCTGGCCACGGGCACTCACCTTCGGAGCTGGGCGACTCGTCGGCGCTGACGGAGCGCTCGGGGGCTGCAGGGGAAGGGTTGAGGCGCTCAGTGCCCCCTGGTTTGGTCCCCCCCTTGGCTGCCCCCAGACCAGTCCCCGCTCCGATCCCTCACCCGGACTCCCAAAAAGCTAACAAAGGGATCCAGGGTCCCGAGCCCTGTCCCTGCACCGCGCCACCCACCCCAAAGCTCAGGAAACCTCTCCCCGAGCCCCTCTGCTCCCCCCAGCTCACGGCGTAGGTCCCCTCCCCGCAGCCCGGCACCCCCTAAAACTCCCCATACCCCTGCGGCAGAGGCCGAGGGTCAGGAGGCCCAGCAGGAGCAGCAGGACGAGGGCCTTCATGGTGCCCGGCCGTGCAGCACCGCGCTCGCTGCAGCCCCCGGTCCCCGCGCAGCTTTATAGGGCGCCGTCAAGGAGGGGCCCCGCAGCCCCGCCAGGGCTATTTCCAGCGCATCCGCTGGGGCCGGGAGCTGCCGGCACAGGCGGCAATTGTGGTTTTGGGGTGAACTCAGTTCCCCTGCGAGCGGCCGGAGCCCACAGGGAGGGAAACACGGCCCTGGGCCAGCAGAGAGCGGCCGGTGCCCACGGCCGGTGCCCGCCTGGCAGCACCGAGTCTCCGACCCCTAACGGGACGGGAGATGGGGCAGCGGGGGGAGATTCCTTGCCGCGCTCCCCAATCCCTGATGGGGCTGTCCCTTGCCTCGCTGCTGGGCTCCCAGTGGGCTCGCAGACACGCTGGGAGCATTTCCTGACAAAATCCACAAGTGTTTCCCCTCGGCACACGGGGTAATTTTTGCCTGGGGACGGCGCGCGCTCCTTCAGTGGCAGCCGCTCGAGGTCAGCGGGGCCGCTCCCCATGCCAAGCCCCAGGAGGAAAAGGCCAGCAGACACCAGCAGCTGTCCCATGCCACATCCTCTCCAGCACCTCGTAAAACCCCAAATCAGGGCTTTGGGAGAGCAAAAAGCGGGCTGCTGGCACGGGGCAGGTACTGAGCGGTGGGAAAGGGGACAGGAGAAGCTGGAGAAGGGAACTCTCAGGTTCCTCCTTCCCTTTACTTCTTCTTCCCAACTCCTCGACACGAGCAGAGCTCAGGGCCTTCGGCCACCCCTGGCAGCTGGTTCAGGACTCGGAGCAGCGCGAGCTTCCTCGAGCTGCCCAGGACATTCCCCTTTGGGATCCTGACCACTTCCCAGACGTTCAGATCCTACAAATCCTGCCCTGTCCTGAAAAGCGGAACCGGAGGCTTTGGGGTGGAGGAGGAGAGAATTCCTGAAGCCAGAGCCTTTGACAAACAAACCCATAAAACTATAGAGTACGTGGGCCAAGGAAGCACAGCAGGAGCCAAGACCGGGGAGGGGGGGGGAAAGCAACAGCCCCAATTTATTTAGATTATAATGCAGCGAGGGAAGGCTTGTTTATGACAAAAGGAAAATATGCCCAAGTCAGTCAATCACAGGCTGTAACGGCCTCTAATTGAAAGCAGAGGCTTGTGCTTGGTGGAAATTGCTACCTTTGTTCTCAGAATTCCTGGTTCGACACCGCACCAGGCAGCTTGCACCGACAGCCCAAAGTGCAACGCAGGCCAGGGGGCTGACAGGTGAGGACCCGCAGCTTTTGGCAGACCTGGCATCTGCAGGAAACGCTTGTGACTGAGCCCTGCCAGGCCCAGTAAGGCTCCTCGTTATCTTCCCAGCCCTGATGAAGGACTTTCTCCTCCCTCTGAAGAGCAGCCTCGCTTGTAGGGTTTCAGTACAGCCCTTGCAGGCAGCCTCCAGTTAAGTGCCTGCTCCCGTGGCTGGCAAATTTCAGACGGGATGGTGAAGAACTGCTCTGGGGGGTGTAACCAAACCCACCCGTGGCTTACAGAGGCAAAAAATCAACAAGGAGGTTGCTCAGGGAAATATTCAGTCCCTTTACATGAGCCCACAAAGCCACAGCGGGGCCACGCTAAGCCCTGCTCAGCTCCACACGAACAAGGGACAGGTCCCTGGGTCCTCAAGAAGCGCCCTCCCCGTGCACCTTGCTCGTCTGTGGGTAGCAGAGCAGGGCTGGAAAACAGCCGGGAAAAAAAGAACATTATGGCAACGAGGAACCTGATGGGATAAGGCAGACGCTGACGTCTTTTCTCAGGGGTCATGGGCAGAGTTATTTAAAGAAGTGGAAACTGGACACGAACACCTACAAAAGCAAAGCACAGGAGTCTGATGTGGGCTCCTCACTCCGGAGCGCGGCACAACCACCCTCTTTTTTTTTTTTTATGTATAAGGCACCGATTTTTCTCTAATATGCACCTAAAATGCCTTTGAGGTCTCCAATTTGGCTTTAGCATGCCAGAATCACGCTCGTCGTAGTGCTAAGAAAGCGTGTGAGAGCTAAAGAAGTGTGTGGATGTACAGACACGCTCTGGCTATCAGACCTGGGGGCACACAAATTTGTCATCTGGTCCCAACCATCCTGACGTGCTGTCGTAGTTCTTCACAAACTTGGAGCAAATTGTGCAAGTCCAGCAACTTTCTGGTTCTACTGCTGGTTTCTTTCAGGCGGAGGAGATGAGCTCAAGTTTGCATGGTTTGTACGTGCCACATGGCGTCCCACGTCCCGAGGCATCGTCAGTGCTGCAGAGCTGAAGATAAAATTCCTACGTGAAAGGTGCAGAATCTCTCTGCTTCCTCACTGGGGCTCCTTGAAGGTCATGATGAGTTCTCGTTGCTCTTTACTGATCGCCTAGAAGGAAAACAGCCACCACCAACTTCAGCACAGTGCTTTTCTCCACAGTTGCCACTGCCCCCAGCACATACAGAATACAACCCACCGATTTTAAACATTTGCCCCCTGGAACATCCTACTCAGCACGCTCTGGGAGTGCCCAGGGAAAACCATCCAAGGCTTCCACTGAAAATTCTCAGGCCTCCCAGGCCAGCGTCAGCAGTACTTGGCTCCTGGTGAGGCCTTTCATGAGCGAAGGGCTTAAATATAGTGCAGCCGTTTGCTAGTCAAATCACAGCATAGCACTTCTCTCAGGCTGATGCCGCCAAGAAGAGGATTTTTAAATTATTATTTTTTTTTTTACCTGCCAGGCTTGTCTGCGAGTGTCTATCAGCTGCTGCAGCTTAGCAATCTGATCCCTCCCCGCGAGCACAGACTCGGCTAGCTTCCTATTTTCTTCCTCCTTCTCCTTCAGAACTTTCTGCAGGTATGACTTGTGCTTCAGGAGGTAGGGCACCACGGCGCTGCGAATGTCTTCTTCTGGGATCCCACTGGGCCGCCTGTGAAGGACCAGGACGTGAAGCCACCAGAGGGCCTCGATTCCCCACAGCAATTAGTCTCACACGCTGTAATCGGAAGCTGTGCTTTGCCAAAACGCATCAAATCAGCTCACCAAGCCCAGCAATTTACCTTTAGCACTGCTCAAGCCTGGATGGGCAGATATAACGGGATGTGCACCCATGGTATAACCCCTTGTGGGGCACGTGAGGAGAGGGAATCCTCCCCAAAACTCTGCAGTTAGCTGAGGTGTGGAGGCAGGGGATGTAATTAACTTCCCCAAACACAGAAACAAGGAATCATTATGATGATTTTGATGAAAAGACCCGGCCTGCCCTTAGGGCAAACAAAGTCAACTCGTGCAACTCCCAGTACCTGTAGAGCCCCTAAGCCACGCGTTCCTACAAAAAGCATCGATGTGAGCTCCGCTGTTAGAGGAGAGGCTAAAGGCTAACTCAGCCTCCTGAATTATTCAGATTTCTTTGAGTTTATCCCCATTCTGGTCCCACCAGCACTAACCTCTCTCCTTGCACAGAGAAAGCATAGACACATGGCTTAGAGAAGCACAGACAGGAGAGTTTTCAGATGTTTTAGAAACAATGACATTGCTGTTAAGGTCTGTGGGGTTTTGGAGGATCCCTTTGCAGCACCAGACCTACGGAGCACATCAGCAGGGCCCGGACATCCCACGGAGCTGCCTCTGGGCTTCCCAAACCACCTGCCACCACAGTAGCTCTTACCAGGCGGGCTCTTCCCAATCTTTTGCCTCCTCCACGATCTTATCCAGCGAGTTAAAGAGCTCCTCCAGGTTCCCCTCCTTCTTCACCTCCTGGATCTCCTCCTGGCAGGGAAGGCACCAGAGGGATTCAGCGGGGCAGCGCCCTGCTCACCTACCCCTGGTTCTCCTCAGGGGAAGGCTACAACCTTTCCTGAGGAAAATAAAGCCCGGCAGAGCACCTGGGGGAGTTTCTAATTGCTTTTTTTTCCCGATTTTAAGGCGTATTTGCCACCGCGCGGGGGGGGGGTCTCCACCTGGGGCTCGGAGCTCGCGTCCACCCCGGGATCCCCTTCCCCTTTTCACCTTGATGGAAGCCTGCAGCTGGGCCACGAACTGGTCGTAAATGCTCCTGGTCAGCTCGGGCTGCAGCTTGTAGAAGCGGTGGTAGCAGCTGGCGAACCTCTGGTAGCTGCAGAGCCAAAAAGGAGTGTGTGTGTGTGTGGGGGAAACCGGGCGTCAACCACCGGGGCGCGGAGCCTTCCTTTCTCCCCCCTTCCCCTTCAGCCTCACCTCCCCGCCGCCACCAGCTTCTCCATGAAGGCGTCCACCACGGCTGCGAAGAGCTGCCCGCGGCCGAGGACCCCGGGCCCGAGCCCCTCGGGGCCGCCATCGCCGCCCGCCGCCGTCCCCTCAGCCCCGCCGTTTCCCGCCTCAGCCGCGGCCGCCGCCATTTTGCCGCGGCCCCGCCGCCATCAGCGCGCATGCGGCGGGCGCCAAAACCGCCCCCCCCCCCCCATCCCCCCCCCCCCCTCTCCGAGGCTCCCCTCAGGGCCCGAAATTTGGGGAGGGGGCTGAGGGGGGGGGGATAGGGGAGGAATTGGGGGGATAATGAGGGGATAATGGGGGGATAATGGGGGGATAATGGGGGGATAATGGGGGGATAATGGGGGGATACGGGAGTGATGGGGGGACGGGGACACTGTGGGGACACACTGGGAGTGACTGGGGGGGACATGGGAGCGATGGGGGGCACGGGGGGAGGAATGGGGGGGACACGGGAGTGACTGGGGGGGGACAGGGGGAGGAATGGGGGGGCCACGAGAGCGATAAGGGGACAGGGACACTGTGGGGGGACACAGGGAGTGATGGGGGGACACACAAGAGTAACTGGGGGGGACATGGGAGTGACTGGGGGGGCACGAGAGTGATGGGGGGACAGGGACACTGGGGGGACACACTGAGTGACTGGGGGGACACGGGGGGGACACAAGAGTGATGGGAGGACAAAAAAGTGACTGGGAGTGACTGGGGAGGGACACAGGAGTGACTGGGGGGACAGGGACACTGGGGGGACACACAGGGAGTGACTGGGGGGACACAGGAGGAGACACAAGAGTGACTGGGGGGGGCTGGAGGGGACACAGGAGTGACTGGGGGGGACACACGAGAGTGATGGGGGGACAGGGACACTGGGGGGACACACCATGAGTGATGGGGAGACACGGGGGGAGACACAAGAGTGACTGGGGGGGACATGGGAGTGACACAGGAGTGAGTGGGGGGGGACACGAGAGTGATGGGGGGACAGGGACACTGGGGGGGGACACGGAGGGTGATGGGGAATGACTGGAGGGGACATGGGAGGGACATGAGAGTGACTGGGGGGACATGGGGAGGACACAGGCAGTGATGGGAGTACATGGAGGGACACGGGGGGGTGACTGGGGGGGGACACAGGGAGTGATGGGGGGGCAGAGGGGACACGGGGAGGGACTGAGGGACTCAGAGAGGGGCATAGAGGGTGACTGAGGGGACATGGGGGACACAGGGGGGACATGGAGTGTGATGGGGGGACAACTGGGGGGGGACACCCTGAGCCCTGGGCCCCCCAGTCCCGCAGGCAGCCACCAGCAAGGCCTGGGGCTGGCCGAGGCTCAGCCACCGAGCACCCACCCCAATCCCACCAGAGCAGCCTGAAAATGGGGGGGCGCAGGCCCAGCTCAGAAGGAGAGGGTTTCACAGTGACCCCCCCGCCCCCAGCAGGACCTGGGTGCTTCAACCCGTTTTTTTCTTTTTTTTTTTTTCTGGCTTTTTTTGGCTTTATGCAGGGTCACTGCCAGCGGCTGCTCGCTCGGGCTCTGCCGGGGAGGTTCCTCCTGGTGCTCCTTCAGAAGGCAAAGCTTCAAGCCCAGGCATCGAGTTGAAGGTCTCAATTTTATTAGTCACCGAGAACTACTCCGGTTACGAGAGGAAAATATTGAGCTCGAGAGCATCTGCCTGCATTCGTGGGGGCTGCTGCTTCCCCTGACACACCAAAATTCACCCCGCTGGCGCTGGGCAGAGGCTGGTTTATTGTTTGGAATTGGCATCACCGCTGCCTTTGGATGAAAATTGGATCTACCACGAACTCACAACGCTTCCCTGCAAGCCTGCGAGTCCACCGTGCCACTTCTTCCAGCAGAACCAGCAGCCACAGAGCTGGCTGCGAGGGAATCAAAGAAAAAACGCAACAGGAGAGCAGGCTGCAGCACAGCTCGGAGGCATCCGTCACCTTCCTGAGCGCTGCAGACAATTAGAAGGGGGATTAAGAGGTCTTTAATGACTCATCCGCAAGCCAATTAAGGAGTGCTGCGTCTCAGAGCCGGGTTCTGCCCTCTGACTCCAGCAGTCCCTGTCTGTGCGGGTTCCACCTGTGGCAGCCGAACTGCAGAGCTGGCATCGGGCACGAATCCCTCACTGCCCGAGGGCCGGCGCCCTCAGAGGTGAATCTCAAATACTGAGACCAGCAGGGTGAAATCCAACACCCCCTTCCCTCCTCCTCCTCCTCCCCAAGCAGCAGCCTCTCACTTCACCGTTTGCCTGTGGGTTTTTGCCATGTCAGAAACACGCCACGGCTTCAGATTTTGATCCAGCAAGAGTGTGCAAAGAATCATCCCTGTCCTCCCCGAACAGGACCGGCAGGATTTCGGCTCAGGCTGTTTAAGCAAACCATTACTTCTCATTCAATATGAACACGCCAGTCAGGTTTGAACTGGATCAAAAGCCAGTGCAAGATTTCTCCTTCCCTACCTCCCATCCAGCCGTAGCTCACGTCAAGCTGGGCTCTCACCTCGGCTGCTGGCAGCAGAGCGATCCGACACTGCCAAGCTCTGCGCTGGTTTTCGCTTCAACTAACTACAGGAGGGAAGTGGCCTCAGCCACCCTGAACATGCAGCAGCGACACATTGAACAAGGCCACGGAACAACCACCCCCAGAAATCAGAGTAAGCTTCCCTGAAATAAAATTAAAAAAAAAAAATAATAATTAAATTAAATAACATTAAAAACACGGGTGTCAAAAATCACCGCCGACTGACCACAAACAGCCAACTCGACCCCTAACTCGCCCGTCAGCGAGGTTTGCTGTTTGAAGGATGAGAGACAGGAAACAGTTCCAAGAATATACAAAAAAAAAAAAAAGGTATGTACAGATCTATTTAAAACGCGGGAAATCGGGTCGTTAAAGTGGTTCCAGGTTACTCTCTTCTCACACCTTCTAGCCAGAAAAGTGCGTGAGTGGGGAAAGTTACTTGGCTAAGTCTAGTCCTCCGGCGTCCCACGGTACAACTGCAACCAGCACACGACCCACCAGAGGGCTCTGCTGCAGTCTGGTGGATTCCCCCGCTCGGAAGTTGGACAGAATTGAAAATAATTTAAGGAATAAACCGGCTTTTTGCTTCAACCAGCAAGTCTTTCATTAAAAAAAAAAAAAGGGAACCGAGAATTCGCCAGGATGCATTCACGCATCTGGCTGCTCTTGAAGGAACTGTCACAGGCGTGGCCAAGGGTCACGTTTTGGGTGGTTTGGAGCAGAAAGAGCAGCAGAGCACCGAGTTGCCATCCAATCCGAAGAGGTGAATTGCAGCTCCTCCTGCTTCTGCCTCATACTGTGAGAACTCACTCCACGTTAGCTAGAGACAAAGCTTTCCACCGTGACAGTCCAGATCCAGAGGGTTGAAAGGAAGGCTTCTCGCCCACCGCCTGCCTCTACCAGTGCCTTGAATCCACCAGCTCCGGGCGGAGGCTCAGCTTCTTCAGGGTTTCGTAGCCCACCACGATGACGATGGTGGAGGGCGTGGCGGAGATGATGCGGGCAGAAAGGCCTTTGGTCAGGCCCCAGGGCCCTTCCTCTGCCATGAGCTGCTTGAAGGTGAGGATGATGGAGCTCTTGCCTTCCACCTGCAAAGCCAGAAGAGAGATTCAGCGAGCTGCTAGATTTCATCCTGAGCTGCCCCGGGGCTCTGCTCCAACTGAATTCTATGGTTCAGCTGCTCCAATAACCTTTATCTAGCGTCCAAAACCTCCACAGGGGGAATAAAAAAGAGCAGCAAGCCCTAAAGAGGCATCGGGAAGTTTCTTAGACCCATCCCCTCCTTCCTTCTGTCTGCTCCTTCCTCAAAAGGGCTGGGCCAACACCACGGCTCAAGTTTCGCTCAAACCAAGCCTGCTGGAGGCGCCTCTCCCCTCCTGAAACACGCCAGGTTTGAAGGGGAGCTTTATTTCACCAAGCGAAGCCAGCCTTGCCACCCGGGCTGCCTCCTCCTAACGCCAAACGAAGCGGGGAGACGGCAGCACAGAACAGCCCCCAGAAGGCGAGCAGCAGCTCACCTGAAGCCGCAGGGATCAAAGGGAGCGAACCCCACCCCGGCGTCACGCTGCTGCTGCTGCTGCTGCTGCTGCAGGGAGACGCGGCGAGCGGGCAGCCGGCTTACCTGCACCCGAGCTCTGATGACATCCATGGGGTTGGTGAGCGTGGAAGCGGTGGCAGCCGCGAGCGGCCCCGAGATGGCTTGCAGGAGGAGGTGGGGACAGTCCTTAGGAGTCAGGCTGGAAAGCTGCTCTGAGGACAGGAGAGAGAATAAGGATTCAGAGCAGCAGCTGCTCCTCGGTTCCTCTATTACACGTGCTAATTTAGCCGGATTTACGGTGGGCAGGGCTCCTGATTCACCGCCCGCCACCTCTCCTCCCGCAGCACGTCCACCCGGTGCTTTCCGAATCACCAAGAAAGTTGGCAGAGTGCAGGGAGCGAGCCTGCGAGCACCCCAGCGGCTCAGCCTTCCACCAGCCTTTGATCAGCTCTCAGGCCTGCTGGGCAAAGCTTGGGGGTCCCCCAAAACACAGCAGGGAAACAGCCCCCCCGCACCTTTCAAAGGCAGGGGGGAAGCCTTTAGACAAGGCAAGCAAATCTGCGGGGAAGATCGGTCGCTGCTACCCGCAGATCACCCGAGCAATATCAAGCTGACGTCCTGCTGCGGGATCTCCCCGAAGGAAATTGCCACAAGCTGCTCGTCCCGGGAATTTCCTCAGCCTGCCCCGAACTACCTGGCACCCAGGATGTGAATCTCCTCCCTCTCACCCTTTTATTAGCTAAATTTGCATAGAACAGAGGCCAGAAGTCCCAGCTGGTGGTTGTTTGGGTTGTTTTGTTGTTTTTTTTTTGCTGGGTGGTGGCTGTGCCTAGCTGGAAGAGAGGAGGAAGCCGCTCCGTTTGTGACCCAGAACACCTGATCTGAACGGCAGCCAGCCGCGTACTTTGAGCCCTGAGGAAAGTTCAGTGCCCGCTGCTGCTGCTGGCAGCCAAGACCTGCACTCTGCCCAGGGACAGAGCACGGGAAAAGCAGCTGAAAGCAGGGTTTTGCTGTTCAAAACTGCTGCCACGGACAGCGAAAGCCTCACACGGCGAGATCCGAGCCTGCCACTACCGTCACTTTTAGGCAGCTCGCTGCACGACAAACCTCAAGGATTACTGAGCACGGGGAACGTTACCTGGCCGGGTTCCTTCAGCACTTGGGAACAGCCCAAGCGTTACCAGAGCTGAGCTAGAGAGGGAACAGCATTAAGGATATCCCAAGATTTGTATCACCACGCTTGGTGCCAGTTTGGAACCCAAGGAAACCAGAGCATGATGTACACCCTAACCACAGCCGACCGGCCTTTGTTTCTGCCTATCCCTTGGTTTCGTTCTGGAATTTCAAGCCCTGGAAGTCCTTTTGCCACATACAAGGCTCCTGAGTCCACGTGAACTGCCACACAAATCGCACAGGGACTTCAGAACTCTGCCTGGTGCCAGCCAACGGCCTTCCTCGCCTCCATGCCGGCAGCGAGAATTATTTGGGGTTAGCAGGAGGCGAAAGCAGCCACACCGAGCCCCTCTCGCCCAGAGCCTTCTCGTTTTAAAGTCCTTTAGCACTCAGACCCCTGTTCTTTACCTGCATTAAAACAAAGGCTGCTCTGCCAGGCTTCCACCCGACACCTGCAGAATTCATTTCAATCAGATCCAGCTCTTTGTTCTCGCCAGCTTCTGCTCCCACCCCAGAATCCATCAGAGAAAGCAAATCAGGCTGGTCCCACAGCTTCAGAGGCGACCTAAAGGCCTTCAGGGCCTGCTGGGATAAGACCTGCTCAAAGCCACCCCTCACTTACCAGCATAGAAGTGGTAGAAGGGCCACCAGACCGCGCTGTTGGGAATATAGGTGAGCAGAGAGGCCACGTAGCCCCTGTAGAACCCCCGAAAACCGTCGGCCTTGAAGATCTGCACGATGATGTCCTTGGTTTGGCCAAAGACCAGCATTCGCTTGCCGTCCGGGTTCTGCACCTTGAACCTGCCCATGCTTTCCCCTTTCCTCTGCATCATGAGGTGCTGGGAGATGACATCGATGGGCACCGTGATGCTCTGGGCCACCAGGGAGGCCGAGCCCCCGGCCACCAGCGACTTGACGGCGTTGTTGTTGTTGTAGCGGGCCACGTACTTGCGAGTCAGCTCGTAGGTCGTCACGTAGCACTGCCCGGAGATGAGGGTGAAAGTGTTGACCAAAAAGCCCCGGTAGAGCCCAGCCGTCCCTTCTGTCCGCAGGATTTTCACGAAGGCATCGAAGGTCCCGTTGTAGAGGCTCTTGCCCTTCTGGACCTGCAGCCGCGTCCGGATGAGCGTGAAAGGGTAAACGCTCACCCGGATCATCATGGTCATGCAAATCCCGAAGACGTAGAATTTCCTTTTGTCCAGGTGCTCCCACTCGATGATGGGGATGTTGCGTTTGTCCTCCATGGCTCCCTGGAGAGGGGCAGCCCCAGATGGACCTCGGAAGTTCAGGACGGATCCGGGTCCAGCTCCTTTATCTCGGGCACCTCTCAGGCTCGGATGTGCTGGCACCTGAAAAAAAAACAACCCAGAGACACTTTCAGAGGACTGCTAAGAACCGGAGTGAGCTTAAACAGCCTCCATCACCCAACTTCACTGATTTTGGAGTTCCCAGAGAGCCCGTGGATGAACCATTCTGCTGGGGAAACCCCAGGAAGCAGGGCCTGGAAGCGTGGCTGATGGCAGCAGAGCGATTTGTCGCACTGACGGCGCTCTGTGCACGCAACAGGTCTCACTCTGCTCCGGATTGCTCTGCCCCAAAGCTTTGGAAAGCAGCTCGGAGAGGGAGGGCGCTGCTCCGGCAGCGAGCACTACCTTGGAACGAGCACTCGGGGATACGGCTCGGCAAGCAAAGCAGCTTCTGCCCGGTCATTCCGGGTTTGTGATGCTCAGGATGGCAGGGTGCCACTTGTGGGTTCCAGGCTCTGTAAAAAAAACACAAAATATAATAAAAACAAGAAGTGACAGGCTGTGAAGCCCCTGCTTGCGTTCCCAGGTTCCCTGCACGAAGCAGAAAATCAGACACAGGTTTCTGGGCACGTCCTAAAGCCGGAGGGTGACACGAGGCAGCGAAGGGGGGGTCACGAAAGGAGGAGCAACAACGGGAAAAAAAGGCTTAGACCCCGAGTTACGCAGAGCATCCACGTCGACGACAAGATCCTGAAAAGAAAGGGCTGAAAATCGCAGCCCAGGGATCTCTTTTCACTTCTCAGCATCCCAGGAGCTGAAGGATCAGGAGGGGAGCACCGGGTTCAGCCTCCTCCAGCAGCCCCCACAGCCCTTCCCCAGGCCGAGGCTCGGGGCAGTTCCTCCCCCTCCCCGTTTTGCCTGCAATTTGCTCTCATTTGATGCCAAAAAAAAAAAACAAAAAACCTCCCTGAGAGGACAGAACCCGCACACAGCCGATGGTCACTGACCACAAAAGGGCTTTCCTTTATAGAAAGCCCCCCCTCATTTATTTTTTTTGTGTGTTTTAATTTCTAGGAATCACAGGCGTCGTGAGGAGAGCTCCACCACTCCAGATCGGGTCGGAAACGCGAGAACCGAACCAGATGTCATTTACCTCTGGCCGGGAGAGGAAGCGAAGATGATGAAATTACGCCTGGCTGCCAACAAAATATTTACCTCACGCCAGGCAAGCGCGCGGCCACGCGGCCTGCTGATGGGCAGGGAGTTAAAAATACCCCAGGAGAGCGGGGAAAATGCTCTTGTAGCTACCCGACAGCGAGCTACAGGCCATCCTTAGTCAACTGGCTCGATACTTAACACGTAACAAACACCACGGCTTGTCTCAGCCAGAGGGGCACTGCTTTCACTCTAATTAAAGCCTCACCGCTTCGTTAACACGTAATGAGCCAGCAGAGAGCTTCCTGCGCAGGAGCTGTCTGCGCAGAACCTGTAAAAACGCGGTTCTGTTCTCAGCAGGAGCCCCGCCGGCTTCAGGGTTTTATTTAAAAACAATTCAAAGCCTGGCCAACGCAGCTGCCCGGCGAAACCTCACGCGGGGTTGTGGCCACGCTCCGAATTCCTCCGCCACCCCAAACCCAACCTCGCAGCGCAGAGCTCCCCACGTGGAAGCTGCACCCATCAGGAGAAGTCCTCAGGAAGGAACCAACTAAAACCGACCTCGCTTTTTTTTTTTTTGCATTCTCTCCACGCACGGCAGCGCTCGGCGTTTGCCACCCGAGCCAGAACTTCCCCGGGGAACTTATTAAAACCCCCATTTCCATTCAGGATCTAAATTAGAGGGGTGATGTCACCCAAAAAAAGCACCGAATTGCTCCCACCAGGAGCTGAGGAGGGAAGGAATGCCTGGCACCGCCAGCGACGTCTCCATTCGATGGCCACGGGCAGATCCTCGCTCTGCTGAGAGGAGCTGTGCTCGTGGCAACACTCCCGCGGCAGCCAAAAAGTTCCAGTTTGGGGCTGAATTCGGGCAGGCGGAGAGAAAAGGAACCTCTACATCTCCGAGGGGCTGAACCTCGGTGCTGGAAACAAAACCCAAGCACGCCCCGGTCCCGTCTGCACCTCAAACCCAGCCTGGCCCTTACTGGGGTCCTCTCTCGCGCCCCGTTTGTCCCCTTCTTGGTGCTGCCCGGTCAAATCCGCCCCCCCCCCAAACCCTTTCTGCTCCATCCGGGACTGAATTTGAGTCTTTGGCAGGCAGAGACGGGCCCTTTGTGTGCCTCCACCGGCCGCCTCCTGCTCCGCATACCAACGCCTCTGCCAGGAGGGCTGGGAGCCGGCCAGGCGCGGGCGAGCCGCCGCCGCCTCCTGAGAAATCCTGGGGGGGTTTCTTCACCCCGACAGCTCGGGAGCGAACGAATCCTGAAACGTGAAATTTATCCCTCCGGGATGAACCCGGCTGACGCAGGCAGCTCGTTTTATAAAGCTGGGAAATCTCCCTTCGTAAATTCCTCCCCCCCCCCCACCCCCGGGGCAGCCTCACAAGCCCCGGAGGGTCGCGGATGAGGCTGAGGGGCTCCCGTGCAGGAGCCCCTCGGGGCCACGCCGCCTCCTCGGCGCTGCCGTCGGGAAGAGGAGGAGGAGGGGGGCAGCCGAAATCTGGAGCTGCTCCGAGAGGCGGCGAACGGCGCGGGGCCCGCTCAAGGTCACGGTGGGGTCAGGAGCGGCCGTGTCCCCCCCATGTCCCCTCCCTGGCTCTGCGGCCTCCATCCCCTCGCAGCCTCCCCCGGGTGGCTCCGCCCCGGCCTCTCTCTGTGGCCTCCTCAGCTCCCCTCCAAGCATCCCTGCACCCAGCCCTCCCCCCCCCCCCTCAAGGCGGGTCCTGTCCCCCCCCCCAAATCCCAGCCTCCGACCTCTCCCCAGGCTTCCCCCAGCCTCCAACCTCCCCCTAACAACCCCAGCTCCCCCCCCCAGCCTCCGGCACCCTGAGCCTCCAGCCCCCCCCTTATCCCCCCAGCCTCCCCCCAAGCCCCCAACCCCCTCCCCACAGCCCCCAGCCCCCACCCCCAACCTCCGGCCTCTTCTCCAGCCCCTGCCCACCCCCCCCCAGCCTCCTTCTCAGCCTCCAACCTCCTCCGAACCCCTCCAACCTTCAGCCTTTTCCCCCCAACCCCTCCCCGACCTTCAGCCCCCCCCTCACCCTCCAACCCTTTCCTAACTCCCCTCAGCCTCTGGCCTCCTCCCCAACCCCCCCCAGCCTCTTTCCCAGCCTCCAGCCTCCCCCCGACCCCCAAAGCTTCCAGCCTCCCCCCAACCCCTCCCCGACCTTCAGCCTGCCCCTCAGCCTCCAACCCCTTCCCACCTCCCCCCAGCCTCCTTCTCAGCCTCCTCCCAGCCCCTCCAGCCTCCGGCCTCCCCCCCAGCCCCATCCCAACCCCCCCCCACCCCCAGCCTCTTCCTCAGCCTCCAGCCTCCCCCCGACCCCCAAAGCCTCCAGCCTCCTCCCAACCCCTCCCCAACCTCCAGCCCCCCTCAGCCTCCCCCTCAGCCCCCCACCCCTCCCCACCTCCCCCCAGCCTCCTCCTCAGCCTCCCCCCAGCCCCTCCAGCCCCCACCCTTCCTCTCAGCCTCACCCCCAGCCTCCCCCCAACCTTCATCCCCCCTCAGCCTCCCCCCTCGGCCTCCAACCTCCTCCCAACCCCCCTCAGCCTCCAGCCTCCCCCCTCCGGAGCCTTCATCCCCCCCCCACCCCCCTCAGAACCCCCCTCAGAGCCCTCCCGGAGCCCCCTCAGAGCCTCCCCCCAGAGCTTCCCTCACCTCAGGCCGGTGGCCGGGACGCCCCCGCCCGGCCCGGCCCCGCCGCCGGCCGCCCCCGCCGCCCCATGGCCGCTTCCCCTCGGCTCCCGCCCGCCGGAAGTGAGCGGCGGCGGCGGCGGCAGCGCGTCGGGGCCCCGCGAGGCGCTCGAGCAATCAGCGCCCGCCCGCCGCCGCCATCTTGGAGAAGGGCTGAAGCCACGCCGGAAGTGCCCCCCTCCCCCCCCAGCGCGCTTCCGGCCGTAACCGACATGGCGGCTGTCCCCGGGGGAAGAGGAGCGGGCGGAAGGGGAGCGCGCATGCGCAGAGGGACGGCGCCTTCAAGGGGCAGCGCCAAAGAGTTCCTCTTAAAGGGGCAACGCCTCTTAAAGGGGCAACGCCAAATAACGCCTCTTAAAGGGGCAGCGCCAAATAATTCCTCTTAAAGGGGCAGCGCCAAATAATTCCTCTTAAAGGGGCAGCGTCAAATGTCTTCTCTTAAAGGGACAGCGTCAAATAACTCTTCTTAAAGGGACAGCGCCAAATAATTCCTCTTAAAGGGGCATCTC
This sequence comes from Clangula hyemalis, assembly GCA_963989345.1. The sequence continues at coordinate 1,244,792 of OZ022454.1, forward strand.
CTCTTAAAGGGGCAGCATCAAATATCTCCTCTTAAAGGGACAGCGCCAAATAATTCCTCTTAAAGGGGCAGAGCCAAATAATTCCTCTTAAAGGGCCAGCGCCCCGCCCCGCCTGGCAGCGAGGCATGCAGACATCTCCCCCCCCCCACCTCGCCCACCCCCCTCGCACGCGCCCGCGCCCACCCCCCCCGGTCCCGAGCTGCCCTGGAGCCAGCCGAACAAAGTTGGTGCCTTTTGGGTTTTTAATACAAAAACCAAGCTGTACAAAGCGCAGGGGGATTTGCAGCCCTTCCTCCCGCAGAAATAAGGCGAAACGCGGCCGAGCGAGCAGCGGGGGGGGAGGGCAGCGGAAGGAAAATTGGGGGGCCCCAGGGCGAGGCTGGGGGCGCCGTGGCTGGGGGGAGGCCAGGACAACGCCGCCACCCCCCTCCCAGCCCCATCCCCGGCCTCCCCGTCCCCATCCCCACCCCGGTCCTCACCCCTTCCCCATCCCCGTGTCCCTCCCTTGCCCCTTCCCCACCTCCCTGCCCGTCCTGGTGCTCCCCCCCACTCCCCTCCCCACCACGCCGCTGCGATGGCCAAACGCTACCACGTGTTAAAACAATTGTATTAAATTAAAACCAAACCAAACCAAAAAAAAAAAACCAAAAAAACAAAACCAAAAACCAAAAAAACCTTCACATTCATACTCCCCCTCCTTCCACGGCCCAGCGGGGGCTCAGCTCCCGCGGCCTCCCCCCCTGCACCCCAACGGGGCCGAAGCGGTGCTGGCAGCGGGGGTCCGAGCATCACGCTGTGACCGGGAGCCGAGCGGTGCCGGTGCTGTCCCCTGGGCCGTTGTCCCCATCCAGCTGCAGGCAGCAAGCGGGGGAACCCCCTCGCTCCTCCTCACCGGCCGGGGCCCCCCCGTTGAGCGGTGCCTTCTCCCGATGACGGCCGGGGGGGCTATGGGGCACGCTGCAGCCCTGCACCTTGCTCTTGGCCTTCAGCTGCTCGCAGTAGGCGGCGAGGGCCAAGGCGCCAGCGGCCGCCAGGGTCACGGCCAGCAGCACGGTGACGGTGACAAACTGGGGCCAGTAGGAACGGGGGCCTCCGGGGGCGACCGGGGTGCCCCAAGACAGCTCCTCCTGGGCCGGTCCGTCTTGGGGGGTCGCCCCGAGGGGGTCCTGTAGGTGGTAACGAGCCACGGGCCAGGTGTAGCCGTTCTCGGTGGCCAGGCAGGTGTAGGTGCCGGCGGTGCCGCGCCGCACGATGACCACCAGCGTGTGGTTGGGGAGCAGCGCTGAGCCCCCCCAGCCCCCCGGCTGCTGCCAGCTGTAGGTGGCCAAAGCCGAGTGGCGGGGGCACTCCAGGCGCACCACGGCGTTGAGCGAGGGGCTGAGCCCTAGGGGAGAGGAACCAGGCTGGCATCGGCCCCGCTGTCCCCCCCCCTCCCTGCCCTCCCCGCTGTCCCCAACGCGTCCCCGTTACTCAACTCTCTACCGGCGGCCCCTCGTGCACGCCGTGGGTGTGCGGCATGGCCAGGCTCCTCCCGCGGTGGCACATGGTGGCTGGGCTCCCTTCCTCGACGTCCTGCAGCCACCCGCTCCTGGGGACGGGACAGCAGTGTCAGCACCGAGGTCCCCCCCCTGTTCCCTTCGTCTATCCCCCCGCTGTGGCCGTCCCCTGGCTCACTTGTCCCCGCTGGCAGCCCGGGCGGGCTGGCAGGAGCTGTGGGAGATGTGCCAGGCGCAGTAGGGGTCTCGTGCCAGCACGCACTCGGCGCAGCTCCGGTGCTGGCTGCAGTTGGCCAGGGGCACTTGCAGGATGCCGCCGGAGTAGCCGATGTAGAGGATGCCCTGGGGAGGGAGCAGCGTGGGCCTGAGCCACGGCTTGGCCGGGTCCCTGTCCTGATCCCATCCCTGTCCCTGTTCCTATGCCCATCGCCATCCCTGTCCCCATTCCCAACTCCTGTCTCTCTCACTGTTCCCATTTCCATCCCATCCCCATCCCCATCCCCATCCCATCCCATCCCCATCCTATCCCATCCCATCCCATCCCATCCCATCCCATCCCATCCCATCCCATCCCATCCCATCCCATCCCATTCCCATCTCCATCCCATCCCCATCCCCAGCCCCATCCCCTTCCCTATCCCTTTCCCTTTCCCTATCCCCATCCCATCCCATCCCATCCCATCCCATCCCATCCCATCCCATCCCATCCCATCCCATCCCATCCCATCCCATCCCATTCCATCCCCATCCTCATCCCTCTCCCTATCCCCATCCCTGTCCCCATTCCCATCCCTCTCCCCATCCCCGTCCCCGTCCCCATCCCCTACCTTCCCCGGGGCCAGCAGCAGGTTCTTCACCGGCTCCGGCGTGCCGAAGAGCTGGATGCTCTCCACGATGTGAGTCCCCGCAGGCAGCTCCACCGCCTTATGCAGGAAACCCTCCTCTGTCGGGGTACAGGGGGGGTCACCGTGGGGGCCGTCTCCGACCCCAAAAGGAGGGACTGGGGCAGCACAGGGCGGGCGAGCGGGCTCCCTGTGCACAAACCCACCGGTAGCCAGGAACATGACCCGGTACACGGCCCCCGAGACGCCGCGGGTCTCGTCCACCGCGATGCGCGTGTACTTGACGTCCGTCTTCACCAGCAGCGGCCGCCCCTGGGTGGGGGCCACCTTCCCGTCCATCAGGAAATGGTCCTTCATGAAGGTCAGGGCTTTATCCGAGGAGGGGCCCATGGAACACTGCGGGGGGGGGGGAGAAGAGTTGGTTGGGGAAACCGAGGCACGGCCACCAGTACGGGCGCACTGGGATGAACTGGGAAAGCGGGGAGGTGTCGTCCCTGGGCAGGAGGCACTTACACTCCCGGGCCGGGGGCTGATGTTGGGGCCGCTGTAGACGGTCCAGCGAGAGCTCTCCTTGTTCAGCTCCTTGTACTTGCCCTCGAAGACCTCCTCCAGAGCCTCCTGGCTGTAGACGCAGACGGCCGCGCTGCCCGCCCTGCCCGCTTGCCTGTGGGGACAGCAGGGTGCCCGCAGTGCTGAGGACACGGGTCCCCGGCACCCCCTCCCACGGCACCCTTGGGTGCTGGGGGCTCACCACTGCGAGGTGAAGACGGCGTAAAAGTCGGCGCCGCCGCTGCCGTCGCGGCGGGGCAGGGCGAAGGCGTGGTGGATGACGTTGAAAGGGAAGCGGCCGGGCTGCGAGCACACCAGCTGCGCCTTCAGGAACGTCGTCCACTTCTTCTGCAGCACCTTGTCCCCCCCGACGTCGCTCTGCGGGAGCGGGGTGGGGGCTCAGATTTCGGGGAGGAGGGCGGGGAGGGGTGCAGGCGTCCCCGCTCGCCCCCGTCCTCGTCCCACCTTGCAGACCCGGGCCACCCGCGGCACCAGGAGCCGCTCGAAGAAGTCGAACTCGTCGGCAGTCTCCTCGAAGAAGAAGTAGACCTTGTCGTCGTTGGGGATGCTGAAGGAAGCCACGAAGGCGGCGTCGGCTGCGGGGCATGGCCAGGGGTGAGGTGCTTGATGGGGGGGGGTCCCTCAGGCCCCCCCCAGTGCTTTGGGGAAGGAGGGGGACGCGGCGGGGACCCTGCAGGATCCAGGTCCTCGCTCACCCGAGAGCCAGCGGAGGAAGGCGTCCGTCTTGAGCAGCGTGCGGCTGCCCAGCGAGCGGGAGATGATGGGCTCGTTGCCCTGGAAGTTGTTCATGGTGCCGGCGTAGAGCTCGCCATCTGCTCGGGGACGGGCACGGGGGTGAGCGGGCACCGCGGTGACCCCCCCACGGATCCCCCCTCAGCCCTCCCAAGGGACCATGCTGGGGGCTGCCAAACCCCGTACTCACCCACCAGCAGGGCCGTGTAGGTGTGCTGGGGGTCGAAGGGGCACTGGCCCTTCCCGTCCAGGAAAGGTTGGCTTCTGCCGCTGGACACCAGCGTGAAGTTCTCCAGGTGCTGCGGGGAAGGGAGGAAAACCCCTTTTTCAGAGTGAAAACGAAGCCAAAGCCTGCAAAAATCCAGCTGCAGGCGCTCTACGGACTGCGGAGGGGCTGCAAGAGTGGGGAAACAGAGGCAGGAGGGGTGGCAGGACCAGGAATTGGGGTTCTGTCACCCGCATCGGACCCCGCAGGGGCAAATCCTGCCAATGGTTTTGAAACTGAGAGTGCAGGACCCATGGAGCTGTGCCACGGCAGCGGGGGGCACCCAGCGTCCCCCTCCCCAGCCCCAGCCCCGGGGCCACTCACGATGTAGGTGCAGGCCGGGCTGAAGGCGTAGGTGCCACAGACGTAGAGGTGGGTCTGGTTCAGGGCCACCAGGACCCGGATGAAATTGAAGCACTCGGTCTGCACGGGGGAAAGAGCAGAAAGTGGCGGTGGCGACGCTGAGAGTCCCTGCAGTGCCAGCCCCAATTCCTCCCCCCTCGGCTCCCCGTGCCACCCCGCAGCGTTCCTCACCTCCTGGCTCTTTTTCTTGAAAGCGCACTCCGAGGTTTTCTCAGCCGTGGGGCCCCACGTTATCTGGGGAGGGAATTGGAGAGGGTCCGGAGCTGCCCCGCAGGCAGGGAGCCTGGCCACGGTTTCCCAGCCTGGGCAGGGAAACTGAGGCACGGCAGGGCTGGGGGGGGCACCCCTCCACCCCTCCGCTCACCGAAGCTTTGGCATGGAGGGTGCCCGGGGCGCCCACGGCCAGCGCCAGCACCCTGTCACGAGCCCCCACGTACAGCTCCTCCTCGCCCTCGCCCAGGAGGAAGATGTCGTAGTGGGAGACATTCTCCTGGCTGAAGCGGGTCAGGATCCTCCGGGGGTCTCCTGGCAGGGGGTAAAACGGGCTGAGGGGACGCCGAGGAGGTGAACAAACACCCCGGCGCCGCCGTCGGCCCGGATGGATGCGGTGACAGCAGCTTCTTCCCCCGGCCCACGCTGTGCTGCGCCCACTTCCCTCTGCGGGTCCCCGCTTCCCCTCCTCATCCCCAGCCAGGCCCTGCAGCAGAAGCCGGCCTCACCGCACCGCGAGGGCCCTAGAGCCCGTGGCCTCGGAAGCTGCTTTGCTGCCCCGAAAGATTTGGGGTGCTTTTTTTTTTTTCCCTGCAGGGTGCAGGGTTCTGCCCCTGCTGCTGCGGGGCAGCGCCTGCGGGGCCGGCTGTGGGGTGAGTGGGGTGGCTGGGGGGGCTTCCCAAATCCCCGCGGTGTCCCCACGGGCCGCCGGGCTCCGCAGGCTGCAGTTTGCCACAGAAACGGGGAAAAAGAAAAGGGGGATTTTACAGTTCTCCAAATGGCTGCGTGGGGAAGTGGAAGTGGCAGCGCAGGCAGGAGATGGCTGCGGGGTGCAGACCTCCGCCACGCCGCCGACCTGCAAGCGCCCCGGACACCTCCAGCACCTGCTTGTGCCAAACCATCCCTACGGACACGGGCAGGGCACGAGGATCCTTCCGGACCCCTCGTTGGCTCCATCACACCCCAGAGGCAGAAGATGCCCTGGACGGGGTGGCCCTGAGCGGATCCCCGGCTGCCAGGTGGGTGCCAAAAACCCTCTGCCAGAGCTTGGGTGGCCGCCAGCCTCACCCCACGTGCCCCACGCTTCAGCCCTGCAGCCGTCTGCATCACCGGGCTGCCACCCCTCCCAGCCCCACGGCCACGGCCCCACTTCCCTGGCCCCACAGAAGGCGAGGGAGAGGTCTGACGAGCCGGGGACCGGCCGCCACCCATGGGTGCCCAACACCAGCCGCCTCCTCCCAGGGCACGGAGGCGCTCCCAAGCCCGTGCTCCCCACTCCCAAGCCACCTCGTCCCCGTCCCCGTCCCCCTCCACCGGTTTCTCCCCTCTCCGTGCCCCCACTCACCGCTGGGGAAGGCGACGCGGGGCAGGGGCTCGGCGCAGAGCATGGCGGCTGGCACCACCACGCCGCAGAGCAGGCGGAGGGCGGCTGTGGGCATGGCGGGGGGCGGCAGGCTCGCGCCCCTCGGGGGCCCCGGCACCGTCCCTGTGGGAAGGGCGAGGGTTAGGGAGCCGCAGCAGGGCTGCGTGCGTGTCTGTGTCCCCCCCTCTACCCCGACGAGGCGAGCGGAAACGAGCCAGGGGAGGGGTTGGGGGGGGCCCCCAGCGCATCGAGCTGTGCACGGCCTCAGATGTGGGCGAGAGCTTCCCCCCTGCCACCACAGCCCCAACGACGGCGTCGCCAGGCCCCTCGCACGGCAAATCCTCAGCACGGGGGTGTCCGGATGCACCTGCCTCGAGCCCCGGGGAGCCCGTCCTGTCCCATCCCCATGAGGGACCCCCTCCGTGCTGGCCACAAAAATAGAGGAGAAAGCGCGCAGCCTCCCCCCCTCCCCTCCTCCCCATCCCTCGCAGCAATTTTTGCAGCTCCTGCTGGAAACACCGGGGGTAGAGCGATGCCTCAAGAGCCGTTCAGTCCCCGGGACCCGTCACGGGTGTCCCCAACGAGTGGCATTACCTCTCCGGCGGCGAGGACAGAGCCAGCTCACCTCTGCCCCTGCAGCATCGGTGCCCAGCGGGTGGTGCCTGGTCCCGGGGGGCTGCGGCTGGGAGACCCCCGCGGGCCCATGCCCAGCACCCGGCCACGGTCGGGCCGAGCTGCCAGGCTCCGAGCCCGGCTCGTGGCGGGGCTCGTGGCAGCCCAGCCCAGCCCAGCGTGGCCCCGTCAGGGCCTCTGGGAACCAGAAAGTCCTGCTGGAAGAGGACGAGCCTCAGCAGGTTGGGGACGCAGGCGCCTGCTCCCCGCCTCGCCTTCGCGTCTTCCCCCCCCCCCAAGGAGGGCAGCGAAGCCTAGTGGAGGGAGGCGGGATGGGAGCCGGGGTGCTTCCCGCTATGAACTGGGGATGAAGTGGGGGGATTTGGGGTGCCCGGACACACGGGATCCCTTCCTGGCTCCTCCGGGGAGGCCTTTAGGGTTAGGGTGAAGTGATGGCACATCGCCTGCCTGTGGGTGTGGGTCAGCGCTGGGCCTGAGCATCGTCCCGTGGAGCTGCAAACAGACTGTGGGGCCGAGCATCACCCCATGGGCAGTCCTATGGGGCTGAGAATGACCCCACACTCAATCCTATGGGGCTATGCATCACCCTACAGTCAATCCTATGGGGCCACGCATCACCCTACAGGCAGTCCTATGGGGCCACGCATCACCCCACAGGCAGTCCTATGGGGCTGAGCATCACCCCACGGGCAGTCCTATGGGGCCGAGCATCACCCCACAGTCAATCCTATGGGGCCGAGCAGCATCACCCCACAGGCAGTCCTATGGGGCCGAGCATCAGCCCAAGGGCAGTCCTATGGGGCCGAGCATCACCCCACAGTCAATCCTATGGGGCCAAGCATCACCCCACAAGCAGTCCGGCCGCCCCGCTGGCTCCGTTCTCCAACCCTGATTTCTCTAGGACGGCTGCGGGTCAGAAACCCACCAGATCCAGACACCCTCACACCACACCTTCACCCCCACCCCATTCAGGATAAGGTGAGGGGACAACCCCGGCCTCCTGTCCTCACCCCGTCCCCACCGGGGCCTCCCTACCTGCCTCCCTTGGCGCCTCCATCTGCCCGTTGTGCCACCGAGCCCCGGGGCGGGCAGCGCCGTCCCCTCCACCTTGCTTGGCCGGGACAGAAAGCTCCTTGTGAGCACAGAAACTAGGTTATTCTGCCCCGGATTTCCCACTTGGCGGACGTTTGGCTGAGAAACGGGGGCTGCACAGAGCCTCGGACCGGCCACATTGTTCTGCCCTGGGCCGGAGCCACCATGGGCTCGGAGGAGGAGGATGGGTGGGAACGGGAGCAGCGGCTCCGGGGCAAGGCTGGAGGCTGGGGGGGGGGGTCCCGACGGGGCTGGGGAGCCCCCATGGAGCCTCCCCAGTTAAGCTACTGGAGCCTCACTGGGAGCCAAACCCTGGCCCAGCACCGTCTCCCCTCCGGATCTCCCAAACCAAAGTTTCGGTGCACACAGGGGGCTCTGTTACAGCCCCCCCTCCCCGCACACACACACATGGGAATTGGCACAGGGAAGCAGGAATCCCCCCCCACACACCCCCAGGGCCTCTCGGCATCGGGGGGGGGGGGGGTTAATTTTTCCCTGCTGCCTTCAAATTTCACCCCGGTGGCACCGCGGGGACTCGGTGTCCCCTCCCAGCCGCTCTCCACATTCATTGCGTGCCCTAAGAGGGGGGGGGGACACACACAACACCCACGCGTCCCGCTGGCAAAATTAAGTTTGATTTTAACCCGTCCGTGGCAAATTGGGTGGTGGGAAGCAGGGAGGGTTGCGGGAGGACAAGGGGGGAAATCCAAGGGGTGCTGGGGAGGGATGTGAAGGGGGGGGGGGGGGGACGCAAAGGGAGGTGGCTGTGGTGGGATATAGGAAGGATTTTGGGGGGGTTTACACAAGGGGAGATGCAGGGGGGGGGGGGATGCAGAGGGGAGAGGGGAGGAAGAAAAAGGGGATGTGGCAGGGGCGGGCTGCGGGAATGCCCTGCTTGGCTCCAGGACCTCAGCCCCTTTGTACGGAGACGTCTGGGGAGTCCCCAGAGCCCAGCCCCGCTATGGCGACTGCCCCCAGCCCCAGCAATCCCTCACGCGCCCCCCCCCCCTCCTCACCCAACCAACCCCCAAAATCCCCCAAACCTCCCCAAAAAGGAGCCCCCGTCCCCCCCCCCAGCCCGGGGCCCAAGCACCTCGGTACCAACCTGTGGCAGCGCCCGCGGGCGAGCGGGCGGCCGGGGGGGGCCTGGCGGGTGCAGCATCCCCCGGTGGGGGGGCTGCTGACGGATCCCCCCCCCCCCCTCACGTCTCCATGGCTACGGCTTTTCCCTCGGCCGGCCTCACCCGCGCCCGCCGCCGCGCACGGACACACGGACGATGGGGCCGGCCGGACGGATGGACACGGCGCCGCACGCGTGGCCTAGCACCCGTGGGTGCCCCGTCACCCATCCATCCCCCCCCCGCCCCGAGCACCCCCGTCCACATCCAGCCCTTTCTCGTGCCCCCCCACATCTCCCCAGCAGCCCCCCAAGTCCTCACCGCACCCCAATGCCCCCGTCTCTGCCCCCGGTCCCACCTTGATCCCAGCCCCAAATTTTTTTGGGGGGTGCCTGTGGGTGCAGGAGACCCCTGAGGCTCCCGCTGCCCACACAGCACCGGGGTCTGGATGGCGGCACGTCCCGCTCCCCCCCCCGTCAAATATCCCCAGGGATGCAGCCCCCACGTCCCCCCCATCCGCCTTCCCCTGGCATTGGGGTGCCCGGAGCCCCCCATGGGATCCCCCTGCTGCTGCCCGCCCTTGGGGATTTCTTCCCCAGCCCGTTGTGGGGCTGGGACCCTCCAATTTTTTTTACTTAAATTATTTTTTTTTATGGCCCGTAACGGGGCTTTCAGCCGAGCTCTGCCCAGGCATGGAGGTGGAGGAAGGGGGAAATTGCACAACGGGGCACCCCGGATGCGTGCCACAAACCCCGTGCTGGTCTCCCCCCCCCGACAGGCATTGAGCCAGGATGAACCCGCGCGGCGATTCTGGCCCCTGCCCACCCCAAACCGCGATTTCTGTCCCCTTCTAGGGCTGGGGAACTGATGTGGGGGTCCTGTCCCTCGTTCTCCCCCCCCCACCGCCCTCCTTTTCCACTGCCCTGCTTCCCACGGGGCTTGGGAGGTTGGAGCTTTCGCCTGGGTGCCGTAAGGAGCTTGTCTCTCGTGCCTGCCCGCCCGCCGGCACCGGGGGCTTAGCCAAAGCCCGCTGCGGGGAGCCAGAGCTGCCCCAAACCTTTGGGGTCGGGGTGGGATCCCCCCCAGCCCAGCCTGGCTCTCCCCACGCTGCCCCCGATGCGCCCCATGCTGGGCAGCAGCACCTCGGGGTGCGACCTTGGGGGGTGGCAGCGTGAGCAAGCTCCCACCTTAACCCCCCCCACCCCATGGGATTAGTGGGGAGGCCTGACCTTAATCCCCCTGGGCACGCAGGGGGCTGGACGGGGCTGCTGGGGGACTTGTGGGGCCCCAGGAACCCGCTCAGATGAGCCCCGGGTGGGCAAACCCTGGTGGCTCCCAGGTATCGGGGTCAGTCCTGGCTCTGTCCCCAGCTGGGTGCTTGGTCCAGGGACCCCAATACCTGAGGGTTCCCCCCCCCAGCACCCTTGTGCGTGGTGCCCATGGGGTTGTGCACGGTCCCAGGGGGTCAGGCACGGTTTCCACGGGCCGCGTGAGGTCCCCAGGGCTGTGTACGGGCACCGATGGTGACAAAGGGCACTGAGCAACGCCACCAGCTCAGCCCTTCCCAGCGTGGCTCAGACGCTGTGCCAGGACTCTGGGGTCCCGCATGGGGTTTTGGGGGGCACCGGGACATCTCCCATTGCTCCCAGATGGGATCACAGCCAGGCTGGAGCACGAGGTCCCCGCAGCGTGTCCGGCTTCGCCCCATATCCAACAGCCTCGTGACTTTTGGGGTGCTGGGTTGGGGTGGGTTCCCACCTCGTGGCCAGACGCAGCACCGATGGGTGCAGAGGGGCCCTGTCACAACTCCTAGGCACCTCCAATTTTGGGGTTCACCCACCCCAGGGGTGCAGTGTGGGTGTCCCCAAGCCTCCAGCACGCTGGGTGCCCTGCCTACATGGGGTCAGGCACGTGGTGGTGCTGGCACCGGAGCCAACACGTGCCCAGCCACCCCAAAAGCAGGGAGAGCACCTGATCCCGAGACCCCCACCGCAATCCCTCCTTCTGGGGGGGATGTGTGTGTGTCGGGGGGGAGCAGAGATGCCTTGTGCATCCCCACAAACCAGCACAAAGTTGCACGCACCAAAGCCACATCAGCTCCCCCTGTCCTCAGCCCCGCTCGCACCCGATTTTGGGGGGGCGATGAGACCCCGACACGGCCAGGAGGACCCATGCCCAAGCCCCTGATTGCGCACTGGTGGTGTGGGGGGGTGTTTGTCCTGCAGGGTGGGCACGCCGGGCACCTACCTGGCTGTGCCTGCGCCCCGGCCGCCCGCCGGTGCTCGCTCACATCGCGGCTCCCCGGCGTCCGTGTCCAGCAAAGCCGATTACGCACCGGCTTTGCGGCTCTCCCCTTTCCCCAGCGCCCCTCCTACCCGGCCATGGTGCCTGGCACGGCCCCCCCCCGGGTTGGGGGGAGCAACCTGCAGCCCCCTCCATCCCCACATCAGGGGAACGTCTGTCCCCAGAGTCCCTGGGGGAGGCAACCCCTGCTCCCGCAGCCTCTTGAACCGTGTCCCCTCAATGCTCTGCAGTGGGAGGAGGGCTCCTGGCTGCCCCCCGCCCACAGCATCGCACCCTGGACCCCCCCGGTTCCTGACGGCAATGACACCAGCACACAGGGTGGGAAGGATTCTGCTGTATTGATTTCAGAAGGTGATACAGGCACAGGTACAGAAGCTTGGCAAGCACAGGTCCGAACGCGGGGTGGCTCCTGCTGGGGGCCTGAACCTGCCCCAGGGCCGCACTGGAGGCAGAGGGGCCGGGGGCGGCCCCCCCAGCGGGGCAACACGCGGAAATCTCTGCTGGTAGCTGGCTGGAGCCTTGCGGGGAGGGGAGCTGCCTGTGCCAGACCCCGAAATCCCCCTCCCTCAAACAGCCGTCCTGGCAAAACGGCCCAGCCCGAGCATCCTTGGCCTCATCCTGCCCTGGAACGGGCGCCCGAACTCCTGCACCGGAGGAGAGCCAGGCTGGACACGGCAGAGCTGAAGCCCATGGGGCACGGGGGCCGGATCCAGCCCCCAGGAGCCCCCCAGGAGCCCCCCAGGAGCGGGGTCCGCTGCCCCCTCAGCCGAATCTGCCAGGAGCAGGGCGCAGCTTGGCCATCAGGGGACCCACCTCGGGGCTGCGTTGGTGGCAAGGCTCCTGGCTAAGGCACAACTCGGCTGCTGAGAAACCCTTGGGGGGGGAGAAAAGGTGCCCGGGGGGGGTGGGGTCGGCAAGGTGGCAATGCCCACGGGGCTACGGGGCGAGCCAGGACGCTGCCCACAAGCTGCCGGGAGCCCCCTGAGATGTTGCAGCGGAAAAATAACCAAAAAAAAAAAAAAAAAAAAAGGGAAAGTGTGGGGAAATGTGGATCTGGATTAAAAAAAAAAAAATAAAGGGGGGGGATTACAAAGGCTCTGGGCTCTGCTGGAGCCAGCAGCCCTCCAAGGCACGTGCCCAGGAGTGTAGTGGGGTCACTGCGGCAGCGCTGGTGTGGGTGGCCCAGCCTCTGCCCCAGCACCTCTGAGCTCCGGTCCAGCCACCGCGCGCAGCGCCCGGCACATACCCGGGCTGGCTTCGCTTGTCTTAGTCCTATATAAAAAGCTTTGGCAAAAAAAGGCATCAGCTAGAGAGCTATTAAACTACGATCTCTTCCTGCATTGCTGTTCGGTAAACACGATTCGTCGGTGTCTTTGGCTGAAGTTTTAAAAAAAGTTGTGAAGCTGAAAAGCTTTTTCTTTTTTATAGAAATAGATTTTTTTCTTTACAAAAAAAAAGCATCTTTTAGCACTTTTAATATATATATATATAAAATTCCTGCTATAGAAAACAAAAATTTCAACCTTGGTTTTGATATCTTCTTCTTCTTCTTTTTTTTTTTTTTAAAGGAAAAAAAAAAAAAAAAATCTTTTGCTTTGGGAATAAACTAGCTCGAGATGGCCAGGAAACACAGGAATGGTGCCACAGAGTTACATGATGCTGCAGTTTTGCGGGGCCTGAGCCTGGGAGGAAGTGGAAAGAAGAAAAGAAACGAAACCACGGCGTTACCCTCTGCTCGCTGCGGCCGCCCAGGCGACGCCAGGCGGCAGCATCCAAGCGGGACCGCCCGGATGCCACGATGCCCGAGGAGCCCTCGGCACCCCCTGCCCACTGACCTGCCGGCGAGGGCTGGAGCTGCCCAGGATGTAGGACCTGGTCACCAGGTTTTCCCCGAGGCCGCTGCCACCTCCGGAGCCGCCGACGCTGCGGTAGCTGCGGGTGACAGTCACGCTGGAGGAGGAGCCCGAGGACATGGAGCTGAGGCCGGCGTTCTGCGAGCCCGACTTGTCAGCTGGCTGACCGCAGCTGCTGCACACCACCGTGCGCGAGCGCAGGTTGTACTCGCCGGGGTCCCCGGAGTCACCGCAGCTGCCCTGGATGGGGAGGAACGGAGAAAAAACAGCCCTGAGCGCCCACCCGAGTGCCTGCTGCCTCAAGCATCCCGCCCTGAGCACGGCAGAGGCACCAGCGTTTGGTGCCGGGCTCTGAAATAATCCCCCCAAAATCCCAAATCATTGGGGTTTGGGTCTGGCGCACGGCACAGGGTGGGCGCTGCCCCCTGCCCTGCTGCTGCTCGCAGCCCCGGGCTCTCCACGTGCTGCAGGAGGTGTTTCCACCACGCTTGCCCTGTGCTCAGAGCGTCCTCTTCCTCAGTGCCTGGCACAGCCCCGGCTGATGGCTTTCCAAAAGGAAATTTGCTCTTGGAAAGGACTCAGGGCCCAGCAGAGCTGGGTCCTCGGGGGCACCTGGGTCCTGCATCCAGGGATAATCGATGCTGGGCTTGGCAGGGCTCTTCCCACCCAGAGCAATTCCCAGGCAGTGGATCCAGAAGCCTCCAGCAGTTGTTTTTTTGTCGAGGAAGGACAGAGGCACCTCTGGATCCAGCCCAGAGCCCTCACAAAGCGCAGAGGATGGTGCGAGTGCCACCAAGAGGTGGCATCCATCGGCCTCCCACCGCCTCATCCTTCATCCCCAGCCAGGCAGGGACCAGCTCAGCCTCCCTGCCGGCTCCTCCCAGCCTCTCCACAGCGGGCCGAGGCCCCTCTGGCTCGGAGATGTCTTCCAAAAAGACCTGCAGAGCCTCTTTCATCTCCTCCAGGTGCCTGCGTTCTTCTTTTGGTGGTTTCCAAAGCACCCTCCCACCTGCCTTCTGCTGCCGGGCCAGATTCTGCCTGGTTCTGAGCTGCCCCCCACCTCGACCACGTCCGAGCCGGGCTGCCCCAACACCCCCCCATGAGAGACGAGCGCGGCACTCACGTGGTGGTGGCGGTGGCCGGTGTCATCATCCTCGTCGTCGTCTTCGTTGTTGATGATCACGGTGCGGACCAGCTTCCGCATGGCCACCTCCTGGAGCGGAGAGAATCCCAGAATTATTAGGGTTGGAGAAACCCTCCAAGCTCATCTGGTCCAACATCCCCCTACCACCACTGTCACCACTAAACCACGTCCCCAAGCACCACGTCCAACCTTTCCTTGAGCACCCCCAGGGACGGTGACCCCACCACCTCTCTGGGTGACCTGTCCCAATGCCTGGCTGCTCTTCCTGAGCAGAAATATCTCCTCATTTCCAACCTGAACCTCCCCCGGCACAACTTGAGGCCATTCCCTCTGGTCCTATTACAGTTATCTGTGAGAAGAGGCCGCCCCCAGCTCCCCACCACTTCCTTTTGGATAGTTGGAGAGAGCAATGAGGTCTCCCCTTCTAAAGAGCTTGTAGCCATCCACTGCAGCACCCCAGCCATGGCAGCGGTCCCACCACATTTCAGGGACCATCGTAGAACAGCTTGGGTTGGAAGGGACCCCAAAAACGATCTAGTTCCACCCCCCCCGCCACAGGCAGGGACGGCACCCGCTGGATCAGGTTGCTCAGGGCCTCATCCAACTTGGCCTTGAACACCTCCAGGGATGGGGCATCCACAACCGCCCTGTCCCAGTGCCCCACCACCCTCCGAGCGAAGCAGGGACGTGGCTAAGCCCTGGTTTGCCTCTCGCACGGTGGCTTCCAGCCCCTCCTCGTTGCCCACCCTGCGTTGCGTTGGTGTAGACGCGCTTTTGGGCCATTGCCTTCGCCCCCAGCCTGCAGGACGCAGGATCAGGATGGGGCCCGGTGTTTGTGCCCCCCCCCTCACCCCGGGCTCTCACCTCCCCGTTGGAGTTGATGAGGGCAGTGCGCAGGCTGTCCCCGCAGCCCCAGCTGCTCTGGTTCTTCCACACCATGTCGGTGGGGGGGCTGTGGGTCGCCCCAGCCCCCGAGGCCCAGATCTGGGGAGAAGAGCACGGAGAAAATGAAGGGCTCAGGACCCTGGGGCCGGGGGTTGCCCCCCACCCCACCGAGGAGCCGTCAGGAGAGACTCACCGTGACCGTCTGGCCAGCCTTCAAGGTGAACCTCGGGGGGAAGCGGTAGGTGATGACGGGGTCGTCGCCGTTCTGCCGCTTGATCTGCCAGTTCCCTATCGCCTGGTCCTGCGACAGCGAAAACGACAACCTTGAGACCCCGCCGCCTCCTCCCCACCCTGTCCTGGTTCACCTCCTGCCCTGGGGGGCTGAGATAAAACGCTGGCGAAGCGTTTGGACCCTCCTGGAGGCGAACTCACCTCGTTGGATTTGTTCTTCAGACGGACGAAGCGGCCCTCCAGGTCCACCTCCTCCACACCGATGCGGCCGCTTGTCCGGGCATGGTGGGAGAAGCTGGTTCGGCTCTCGCTGTCCTCCAGCTTCCTCTTCTTGGACGAGCTCGAGCCGGAGAAGTGGATCCCATGTCCTTTGTGGGAGGACGGGCTGGGGGACAGCCTCAACCTGGGCAGGAAAAAGCGAGAAGGAGCCCGTGAGGATGCGAGGGCTGGGACCTGTGAGGCCCATCCGGGGCACCCGGGGCAGCGATTCCCACCCACCTTTCCTCCTCGCCCTCCAGCAGCTTGCGGTAGGCATTGATCTCCATGTCCAGAGCCAGCTTGATGTCCAGCAGCTCCTGGTACTCGTCCAGCTGCTGCTGCATGCGTGCCCGCATCTCGGCCATCTCCCGGTCCTTGTCGGCGAGCAGGCGCCGGTTGGTCTCGCGCTCCCGGGACAGGGCGTCCTCCAGATCGTGCAGCTTTGCCTCCTTGGCAGCCAGCTGAGCAGGGAGAGGAGAAGGTCAGGGCAGCCACCACGCCTGGGGTCGTCCACGCGAGGGGACCAGCCCGGGGTGGGGGACAAGCTGGGGAGCCCCTCGGTCCCCACTCACCTGCTTCTGCAGGTGGCTGACTTCGGAGGAGAGGCTGTCGATGCGGATGCGGACTTGCTGCAGCTCTTCGTGGGCAGCGCCTGCGATGTTGCTGTTCCTCTCGGCAGACTGCTTGGCGTTCTCCAGCTGGACGGGGGCACAAGGAGGTTAGAGCCCGACCCCCGGTCCCCTCCATCCACCAGTGCCCCGGGAGGCGGAGGAAAAGTCACGGAGCAAAACCTTAGCGTGGGGCAGGGTTGGAAGGGGGCACGGCCGCTGCTCACCTTCGCGCTGTAGGTCTTCTCCAGTTCTTCCTTGTACTGCTTGATCTGGTTCTCGTGCTGTCTCCGCAGGTCCTGCAGGGCCTCGGACAGCTTGCTCTCAAACTCCTGCTGCCGCCCGTTGTCGATCTCCACCAGCCGGGTCTCGTGGCGGCGTTTGGTCTCCCGCAGCTCCTGGGGACGGGGCAGGAGACACGGAGTCAGCTGGGGGTGGCACCAGCTTGGGGAGAGGGGCTGGAAATGCGGCGTGCGGGGCTTGCCCCAAACATGCTGCCTGGATCAGCCTTCTGCAGGGAGGCACCGGCAGGGAATTCGCCCTGCACACCCTGCAGGGCTGCTCACCTCGCTGTAGATGTTCTTTTGGAACTCGAGCTCCTCCTTCAGCGTCTGCAGCCGGTTCTCGGCATCCACCCGGCGCAGCATCTCGTCCTGCAGCTGCTTCTTAGCCTCGTTCCAGGCGCTTTCCAGCTGTGGAAAGAGAGGGACCGTCACTGCCTGCTCCCGGGGCCAGCCCGGCTTGGCCTCCAGCTCCTCCACCCCGCAGCCCCAGCACACGGGGGACGGCTTCAGGGGTCCCCAAGGGGGACAGGGACAGGGCTGCCACTGCTCACCTTGGCCACCTGTGCCCTCAGGTCCCTCACTTCGGTCTCCAGGTTCCTCTTCTCGCTCAGGGCGGTGGAGAGCGCAGCCTCCTTGGAGTTGAGCAGAGCCTCCAGGTCCTTGAGGCGCGCCTGGGCGGACAGCAGGTCCCCTTCCTTCTTGGCATTCCTGCGAGGCACCGAGAAAAGCGTTGGCAAGGGGGGGGGGGGACACCCTGCAGCTGCGCCCCTCCGCTCGCCCCCCCAGCATCACCGCAGGGTTGAGGCTGGAGCGCGCCCTGCGCGCACCCGCTAGGGGTCACTGCGGGCCCGGCTGAGCCGCCGGTGCCGTGGGGGGGGCACCACCCGTGTCCCCCCCCTTTTTTCCCCTTAACTCCAAGGCCTCTGACAGCAAGGTCAAGGCCGGCTCTCGCAGGCAGCAGGCGCATCGCTGCGGAGCCGGGGAACCTGAGCCAAGCAAAGCGAAAGGCAGCCCGGCGCTATTTTGGTCGGGTCTATAAAAAGAAAAGCTTTGGGGCTTTTGCTGCAGCACGGAGGCACGTGGGGGGGGGCGTCGACACCACCAAGTTTGCACCCTCGGCTCCTGAACGTGGAGCCCCTGCTGCCCACCAAGTGGGGTGCACGAGGGACGGAGCCAACCGCGGTGGCCCCACGGTGAGCCAGCAACGGCCACGTGCCGGCGAGCGCCTCCGGACATTCCTGGGGCAGTGAGCGTGCACCCACGCCGTTAGATCATGGGTAAAGTTAGACACGGCGCTGAGCCTGCCCCAGCTGCAGGATCTGGCCCGGGCAGGACGGGAATCACCAAAAACCAGGCACTGGGGAGCCGTTCGCCTCCCTCCGCAGCGGGGCGAGCAGGGACCGGTGACCCCGACACCTCTCAGCCGAGGTGGATTTTCCTGCGTTTCCTTCTGCTTCACCAGCTGAGCACCAGGACATCTTTTGGAGACTTTTACACCTCTCAAAGCCCGGCCACACTCGAGCAGCCCCACAAGCCAGCCCAGCTCCCCATTTTGTGGCCCTGTTTGCCAGGGCCGGCCGCCCAAGCGCTGTGCCGGGGGGGGGGTTCTGCCTGCGCACCACCACGCTCCTTCCATGCCAGTGACTCATAGGAGAAAAATGCCATCTGGGAGCGGAGCCCGAGCCTCCTCGGCTGAGCACAAACACCCCTGGAGGCTGAGCTTTCCCAGCTGGCAGCAGCTCGCCCTCGCAGCCAGCGTGGCTGGCTCGCTGGCCACCGCTGGCACGGTTTAATCCTGCTTCCCCTGATCGAGTTAATCGCTGCTTAACTCCGGGGAGAGCTCTGCCTTCGCTTTTTGCGTCTGGAGCTCTTTGCTCTTCCTTTGAGGCACCGATTCAGGCACTGCTTGGGCTGCTCGGGTGCAGGGCCGGGCATGTCCTGCAGCCTACAGCTCTTCAGGGGACACCACCAGCACCATCAATGATTGAAAGAGGGAGGGGAGGATGCTAAGTGGATGGTCACACTGGTGTCTGCACAATGATTAACAGGTTTGCCCTCTCGAGGGACCAGGAGGGCTGCAGGGCTCAGGGGAGGACCTGTTGGTGCCTGGAGAGCCCCGAAGTAAATCGCAGAAGACCCGAGAACAAAACACTTGTCCTGAAAACCTCCCCCCATCATCCCGGGTGAGGCTGGAGAAGAGTGGAGAGGGGAGCTCGGAGCCCAGTCTGGCCCACATGAGGCTCTGGGGGACCTGAGCATCTCCCCAAAACTCCGGCACCTCTGGGTGAGGTCCCCCCTGTTACCCAGCTCATCCCTGCTCCAGCCCAGCCAGGGTTTGGGGTTTCCCTTGCCCCCCATGGCCGCTGCCTCCCGACGGGTCCTGCTATTTCCCCTGCAGCCTCTTGGCTCCAGCTGACGGCGGGCTAAAAATAAGAACGCTTACGGCAGCTGCGCCTCTCCCGCCTCCCTAAGCAGGGAGACAACAGGGCATGGAGGGGGCTGTCGGTCTCCCCATCCTGCCCGCAGCAGCCTGAAAGATCCCAAATTCTCCACCGGGCAGAAGGGAAGCGCGGGTGCACCCCGAAGGGCCCCCCATGCACGGAGAACCAAGCCAGTGAAAAACAAAACAAGCATTTATCAAAGCCCAGGGCGGAAAGATGCAACGGAGGCAGCAAACCCTCGAGAAACAAATGTCTCGAGAGAGAAAAAGATGGAGGGAGAAGGGGGCCTCAAGACGTTTTTATTTTTAGCCTTTAAAAGCAGGAAGGAGGAAAAAAAAAAAAAAAAGAAAATTGCAGCCAAGCTGCCAGAAAATGCAAACATTAATGGAAAGTTGGATCTGCTCTGCCTGTGCTTAACGCAGACACGGGGAAGAGCCCGGCCTCGGAGCGGGCTGTGGCTGAAGGGGCCCCAGGGTGCGTGGTCCCCGTGCCCAGGCACAGCTCCGCTGCTTTTCCCCCCAAATCCCGGCTCAAGGCTCAGCCCAGCGGCTCCGGGCTCCCCTCTAGAAAGTTTGAGAGAGTTTGGAGCCGTCGGGGCTCACGGGAGGAAGCAACCAAACGGCTTTGGGCACGTGCGCCGGGCTGGCCGGCGAGCCAAAAACCCTGCTAAGCCCACGTCGGGAAACACCCTTCGGTTTCCCCCGGCCCAGACAAATCACACCAAGACGTTTCAGAAGCTCCCACGGACCCAGCAGCTCCTGCTCGGCTGCTGGAAGGGGCCCAGCACAGTGGGAGAAGCGGGCGTTCCCCCGCCTCTGAATCGCAGACGCCCCACCCTGGGGACCTCACGGGCTCGTGCTGGCTCTTGCCACCCGTCTCTCGATCCCCTGCACATCTGCAAAGCCCTGGGGAATTCGGTTTCTCGCCTCGCCACAAGGCTGGGGGGCACGCTGTGCTGGTAGAAAAGGCTTACGCTGTACTGATGGGTTGGGAAACTGAGGCACGGAGCAGCGCAGGGTGCCCAGGGAGCTTGGTGAAGGATCCGGTTAATGGGAGGACCCGGAAAAAATGCTCTGCCCCCATCTTGGGTTTGCTGCCCTGCACGGTGCTGCCTCCGGCATCGAGGATCTGTTCCTCATCCCAGGGATCTGCCCCCACCCCAGGGATCTGTCCCCATCCCAGGGATCCGTCCCCACCCCAGGGATCCGCACCCATCCCAGGGATCTGCCCTCACCCTAGGGATCTGTTCCCCATCTCAGGGATCCGTCCCCACCCCAGGGATCCGCACCCATCCCATGGATCTGCCTCCACCCCATGGATCTGCCCCCATCCCAGGGACTTGTCCCCATCCCAAGGATCTGTTCCCCACCCCAAGGATCTGTCCCCACCCCAGGGATCTGCCCCCACCCCAGGGATCTGCCCCGCATCCCGGGGGGCTGGCAGGCTCTGCGGGAGGAGAGGCGGGCTGGGAGAACCTCAGCGGTGGGGCACTGGGAATGCGGCCGAGCCGCTTCTCCCAGCTCCTGACTCATCGGCGCTCGGCGGGGCCTTCGCCAAATCACCAGGATAAACAGGGGCTGGTCTCCTAGCAGGGAGCTGTAAATAGCCAGCGCGACGTATAGGGAGGACCAACATCTGCACACAGCCAGCATCCTGTTAGGCACCAGACCCCGTGCCAAACGGCAGCCAGGGGATCCCGGTGCCGGCCGTGTTCAAGGTTTTATGGAAACGGCCCCCCCTCCGCCGGCACCCGCGGTGCCAAAATCCCTTCCCGGGGCCAGGGCTGGTGCCAGCCACGCTGCACGGCCCCGGCACGCTCGTCCCCTGTGGCCAAAGGGCTCGGCTGCACGTGGCCAGAGCAAACAGCTCGTGAGGGCTGGGGTTCCCCAGCCCCGGTTTGGGATCTGGTCCTTCCCTGCATCCCCCAAATGACCCCAAACCACTGCTCCTCTGGGGACCGCAGGAGTGGGCTTCGCAGGGATGCCAAGGCAGCTCGCCACTGGCACAGGGGGGATGTTGTGGCCATTTCGGGCTCCCAAAATCTTGGTCATCCCCGTCCCACCTCAAGCTCCATCCCCAGGAGCTTTGCTGGGAGCACTGGGCACACAAAACCCTGCACAACGGGACCCGAGCCTGGCCAGAATCTGTGGCCATCAGCCACAAACGCTCCCCATGGAGCCCGCAGGAGCTTTCTCCTTTTGCTGGAAGCACGAGGGCCAGCAAACCCCCCGCGCCCACACCCCTCTCCCTGCAGCCTCGCCTCTCACAACAGGGGAAAAAGCAATTTGTGTTCCTTGGCACTCTGAGACCTCGACGCAGGTGACCACAGCGGGGGCTGGAGGGTTTCTTCCCCCTCCCTTGCTATTTAAAAAGGGGGGAAACAAGCTGGCAAAGCATCGAGCTCACTGAAAAGCCCGGCGCAGCCCGTGCTGCTTGGGAGCCCCGGTGTCACTCGTTCCCTTTCCCGTCTGCCTGCGCCAGTGCCGATGACTCACCCCAGCCCTTGCCGGCGGCACGAAATGGAAATCCCAAGTCACCGAGCGACGACGTTGCTGTTTGGGCTGAGCCCCCCCTTAGTAACAGAAGGGCTCGTGGTTTTGGTGGCAGTGCTGGATAGAAAAGGGGGGGGGGGGAGGTTGCCGGTACCCCTGAGTCGGGATGGGGCCAGGCTCCTCGCTGCCCACCCAGCACGATCGAGGGCCACGAGGTTTGCGGGAGGTGTAAATCCTATAAACCGCCTGCACAGAGGACGGGCAGGATTTATCCTCCGTGGCCATTCAACCCTGGGAAAGCAGCTTCCAAATGGGTCTGCTGCTGGCTCGCCGCCTGCGAAGCTCCTTCCACTGCTGCTTTAACTACTGCAGGGTGCAGCGAGCCGCAGAAGGAAGATGCAAGGGGATGAAAAGAGCTGGGAAAGAGCAAGCGAGCATCAGCTGCTGGAAGGCAGCGGAGCTGGGGAGCACACACGGCCCCCCCAGGTGCTGCCAGCGGCCGCGCCTCGTGCCATCCGGAGACGTGCAAGCAAAGCGAGGACAGGATTTCCCTCTCCATTCCTGGCTTTGCCACCAAGCCCTGGGTTATGTGCGGCTCAGACACCCAGCTGGGTAGGCTGGGGCTTCCAAAGGCAGGGCCGTTTCCTACGCCGGCAAAAAAACCGTGTGGTTCCCATCGTAAAAAAAACGGCAAAACCTTCAGAACCCTGAACGTCTCGACTCCTCTGCAAACTGCAGCCAAACGCTGATCCCTTCCCAACTTGCCAGCCATGTCACGCACATGGCGCTGCCCCAACCAGCACCGAAAGGATGGAGACGAAGCGTATGTTCCCAGAGTTTCCTCTGGGGGCTTGATTATGAGGGTAGGGCTTATAATTGAAGTTAAAAAAAAGGGAGCTGAGTCACTCCCGTTAAGCACATCTGTGGGGTTGGGAGCGTTGGGGGGTGGCAGCTGGCAATGTGGGGCAGGAGAGGAGCAGGAATGCAAATCCTGGCCCCATGAACCGGGAACTGCGGCCACCACCAGGCAAATCGGGTGGCTGCGCCCCACGGAGCAGCAAAGGGAGCAGGACCCCGGAGAGGGCAAGCGGGGAGTGAGCTCGAGCTCTCCTCTCCAGCAGCTCGCCCCCATTTTCCATAAATCTGGGTACGCAAAACTGCCGGAGAGCAAAATTTGCTTAAAAAACAATGCGGGGGATTGTTGGATTCAGCTGCTACCCATCGACCTGAGAACAAAAGGCTTTGCTATGCGGGCTCCCCGGGCACAGATAAAGGCAGGCGAGGTGTTTACTCTGACCCAAGGCCGACCGCGGGTTTACTCGGAGGCAGCGAGGCCTGGAACTGCCTCGTTCACCCACTCTGGCAACTGAATCCCTGCCCCTGGCCACGCTGCCTCTGCTGGGGAGGGTCCGAATCTGGTGGCACTGGGAAAACGCACCCGGGTGCGGAGCGAGGCGGTGGCAAGGACAAGCACGGGTGCTTTGCTGCCGTCTGTTAGTGGCAGAGCGCAGGAGATGCTCCCAGAGCACCTCTGTGGCTGTGCCAGGCTGAAACCTGGCCGTGACCAGAGCAAGAGCTGCTGCAAATCGCAGAGCCAGAGCCCCAGCCCAGCAGCTTTTTGCAAGGGGGGGGCAGAGGAGCCGAGGCTGGCTCGCACGAAGCGATGCCGCCCGCTCGCCGGGACGCACGCTGCGGGTTTGTGTCTCGGCCCCGCAGTTGGGGGTGCAGGGCACAACCCAGCCTGCAAAAGCAAGGAGCCAGCTTCCCAGCAGCAAAACCGCTGCAAAAAGTCTCGGGTTTGCAAAAAAAAAACAACAAAAAAACACCAAAACCCCCTGATTTCTCCTAGGGCTACAGGGAGACAGCTGAGGGAGCGAGCCCGGCGCGATGCCCTGCGGGGCCACGTCCCTGCACCCCACAGACCCCGCTGGCAGCGGGGGGACCCCCCTGGCACGTGAGCTGCCGTGGCACCAGGAAGGAAGGGGCAGGCGAGCGTGGCTGATGGAGTGGCCACGGCCTCCCGAAAAGGCAGAGGAGCCCGGCCCAGCTGCACCCTGCCTCAGCCCCGGAGCTCAGCGTGACTCACAGCCCCGCTCCGTGCCTCCTCCTGCCTCCCAGCCCTGCGGAGGCCGGGGTTTAAACACCCCCAGAGAGAGCCTGGGCTGTTATCTGGGTGGCTCAGAGCTGGGGCTTTTTAAGAGCACGGCCAAAGTGCTGTTAAATAAACCCCCCCGAAGCGGGGCTGATGTGCTCAGCCCCCATCCAAGCCTCGGCGGGGAGCCCCGGGGTGGGCGCAGGATGAGGACGTGGAGGTTGGAAGCAGGAGCAAGCGGCCGGGGTGGCCCCGCTGTCGGATGCACCCCCCTGGAGACCTGCTGGGGAGCTGCTCGTGGCCTTGATGAAAGAATTCGAAAGCTCCAGGAAAGCCCTCGACCCAACCCTGGCATTTCTTGGCACGGGTATGGCCCCATCACCTGTGGCGCCGCACCCCTGTAATCGAGCCATGTGAAGTGAGGTTTCCGGCGCGTGCCCACACCGTTGGGGGACTTTGTCCTGCCGACAGCGCGCTCTTCAGCTCCGAATGGTGCAAAGAACGTGGCAGAAGGACTGGAGAAGCTGAAAGGCCCTGCTCGCAGCACCCCCTTGTCCCTGTCGACGGGGAAAGGAACCGGGATCGCAACAAACCAAGGCGCAGTCGGGTGCTGACTCAGCAGCACCCGCAGCGGAGGAGCCCTGACCCCAGCTGGGTTTTGTGGTGTCTGTGGGGTGGGTTCGATGTACCTCAAACAACTTTCCACCCCAAGCAGCCTCTCCCAAGTCCCTGTAGCCCTTGGGGACAGCGCAGGGGCTGCAGCTGCCACCGTGGCACGGGGGGGGGAGCACAGGGCACCCCCAGCAGTTGTTCAGCCTCACACTGGGGCCATTCAGCTCTCGGCTGGGAGGGGAGAGGAGCAGGGCAGGTGGGCAGCCAACCCACATCATGCTGGCCTTCGGAAGCGTGCCGAACCGATGGGCTTAAGGAAGGGCACAAATGGAGGGCAGGGAAGGGGGCTGCAGCCAGGGCTGGGGGCGATTCCCAGCTCCCACCCCCCCCCAGGCTCCCTGGGGACCCTTCCCACGCCAGCCCTGGCTTTGGATGGGACCCAAGGGAGAGCTCCGGTGGCTTCCTCCTGTCCCGGTTGGCAGCAGCAGGGAAGGAAACTGCAGTTCCCAACGGGCACAAATTTAAGCAAAAATAAAAAAATAAAAAAATAAAAATAAAAATAAAGGAGCTGGCAGGAGCCCGGCGGCCCCACCCCAACTCCCCTCGTGTGCCTCTGCCGAGCGCAGCTCCAGGAAAAGGCTCGCGCTGCCGCCAGGCTCTGAAATTTCGGCGTTAATGGGATCCAGAGAGCTGGAGTGACGTGAACGAGGCCGAAAAACACTTGTGGCAGCGAGCGCGGCCAGGGCGGGCTGGGACCCGCTGCGCGGGGTGGGCGCTTCCCCGAGCCAGGAGCTGCGGCCCCGTGCCAAAACCAGCCCCGTTCCTCTGCGATCGCCCCCTCTTCAGCCCCTGGTTTTGGGGCTGAGAAATGCCAAAAGCGATAGGATTTCCTCCCTTCCTTCTTATCCCTGTTACGAGCAACAGGCAGGGAGCGGAGCTGCAAAACGAAAGCACCGCGACGATTTCCTCCGCCTGCTGACAGCGCAGGGAGCGGGGAGCGAAGGGGGGGACGGGTGCTTGTGGGGGTGAAAAAATAACCCCCGGCGCCGCTGGGAACACCAGCAGCGTGGCTAAAAGCAAGCGGCAGCCTCGGAGCAGAGCGGGTTTTGCCACAGAGCCCCTTGGCCAGGCTGAGGAAAGGTGTGGGGGGAGTAAAAAAATGAGTGCTGGGGAGCTGGAGCCGAGGGGTCGGTGGCAAAGCGTGGGCAGAGGCACCCGGGAGGGGCTGGGGGCTTGGGGCAGCCCCAGAGCGGCGGCGCCGCCGGCTCCCTGCAAGCATCGGGGCCGTACAAAGCGGTTTTTGTGTGCTCCAAAAGGGCAGGTCCCGCTGCTGGCATCTGTGGGGTCAGGGGAAGCAGCCCCCGAGCCGGAGGTTTCTCCCCACGCCAAACGTGCCGGGGAGAAAGAAGGCGGCTACGCGGCACGGGCAGCACCAGCTCATGGGGACGTGGCTGCTTTCCATCTCCACCGGCCTCTGGGGCTACCAGGAAGAACTCACCACGGGCAAAACCCAGCCCAGCATCGAACAGGGCAAATTCCACCCCTGCCACCTGCGGGGCTGGAACTGGGGGCGGCTGCAGGGGTGACCCCAGCCCCTTCCAGCTCTGCCACCGGGGCTTGGTTGCTCTGCCCTTAGCAAGCTTCCCCCCTCGCCAGCTTTGGAAGACGGGAGGTTGTTATTATTATTATTATTAATTATTTTTCTCCTCATTAAGGCCCGGGATGAGATCTGGGCCCGTGGAGGAAGAGATGCTGCCAAGGCACCGACTTAATCGGGTTAGGGGCTGCAATTCAGGAAGCCATCGCTCATCAGCCGCGCTCCTAACAAGGGCCTGGTTCCTGTTTCGGAGGGAGCTGCCTGCGGCACAGCCAGCCCCCGCCCGTGGGGCTCTGGAAACCTGGGGGCTCCTCTCCCGGGGCACCCAAGGGCCGTATCCGTACCCCCCTGTGCTCCCTGATGGGGGCTTACAAACGGTCTGCACCCCATAAACCTGGGGCTGCTGGGCAGACCCTGCTCCAGAGGGACCCCGTGCCCCACGAGACCCCCAACAGCACAGGCTGGGGACACCGGCGACACCCTAAACACCGTGCTTTTGGCCCAATCCTGGCTCGCCACATGGCTCTGGAAAAAAAAAAAAAAAAGGGAGTCTCCAGGCATTGCCAGCACCCGTGAGTCACGGGCTGTCCTCGCCGCACCCCGCGCCTTGCACGCAGCACAACCGGCCCCATATCGGGCTGGGAGCCGAGAGGGAAGCCCAGATGCTGGGGACACCGGTGCCACTGGGCCCCACGGGGCAGCCACTGGCACCCCAACGTCACACGCAGGACCCTTGGGTGCCTCTCCACGGCGCAAGCATCCCTTTGTGTGTGCGCACCCAAGGGCGAGGGGGCTGCTCGCACGCCCTCGCCTTGTGTGTCCCCCCCCCGGCACGGAGCCCCCGCTGACTCAGACACACCGGGCACCCTGCCCAGGGCTCGGCTCACCGCCCCCCCCGGCCCTGTACAGCCCAGACAACCCCAAGCGAGGGCTGTGGTGGGGCTGTGGGCGCTGATAATGAGGACCGGGGCGCCTGCCCCGCCGGAGATACGCGGCACGGTCCCCGTTAGGATGTGCCGGGTGCCACCGGCGAGGCGGGCGCCCCAGGGCTGACAAAAAAAGCCCCGGGGGATTTTTTTTTAGGGTTATGGGGAGAGGCCCCGATGCAGCCAGCACGCGAGGGACAGCACCGGCTTCGCTGCACGGAGCTGTTCCTGTCTCATCCGCCGGGACTCGGAGACGACACGGAACAGCGCCTTTCTCCCCGGGAACCGCAACTGCAACCTGTCCTCCAAAAAAAAACACCCAGAGCTGCTCACCAGGAACCCCCCCCCCCCCAGCCTCGAGGGAGTGCTTTCCAGGCGCCTGGGGAGCACGGCCCCACTCAGGACAAAACCAAACATATTTTCGCTGAGCGGCCAGGCAGGCTGAGCACGCCACTCCCAGCCAGGCGGCGTGGGGACGGCCGCACGCCGGGCATTTTTTCCAGGCACAGCCCTCGAGAGATCGCAGCCAAGATAGTTCGGGGCTTGCATAAGGCAGCAGAAGCTTTTCCGACAGCTCAGCTCCGCATCTCGGCGGCTCCCAGCCCACGGCTCTGCCCGCCCCACACGATCCCAAATCCCAGGGACCCCCGCAGGCAGGGAGCAGCCCGACGCAGGACGGGTGCAGCCGCCTTATCTGGGGACAGAGCCGCCGCAGCGCACGGGAAACCGAAAGCTAAATATAAAAAATGCTGCACGGTTTTCGAGAGGCAGCTGTGGAAGGCTGCGCAGTCACTCCCTTCCCAGTAGGTAGATTATTTATGGCATATTCTGAAGAAGTTAATTTTAGCCCCGTTAGCCTATCGGGCTCAAAAGGAGGTGTCCAGTAAAAGAGGCAAAGGAGCAATCGGGGGAATAGGGATCTCGCCTGGCCATCGCCCAGCCCGAAACCCTGCCTTGGAAAAGGAAAGGACCCAAGGGGAACCGTGGCCCCGGTGCCTCCGGGTTTGGGTGCGGGGGCTGGCGGGGCCAGGGGGAAGCCAGGGGCTGGTCCCCATCTCCTGGGGGGGGACCCACGCTGGGTGCCTGCCACAGCCCCAGGGAGGGGGGAGCAACAGCAACTGCCGGCAGCAGAAGGCAGGGGGCATTTTCCACGGCAGGGAAGTGGCCGGGGGGATTTGAGCCTTGAAGCAGAACTGGAGCATGGCACCAGGCACGCGGGATGTGGGCGCTGCCCCCCCCCCCCCCCGCCCCAGCAGGGGACCTCGCTGAGCGGGGACAGCTCGGCACGGGGAGGGTTAAAGGCAAAACAAAACCAGAGCAGGTCCTTCCACCCGTGCCAAAGACAGCAGAGGAAAATAGGACGAGCAGGCGAGGTCTGTGGGCAGGACGGAGCCAGCTGGCTGGCACCGCTTCCCCGCTTGCGCAGGATCGCGCTTCGGAACAGCTCCAAGATGACGAACGCCCAGGGGGCCGCGAGCTCAGCACCCGACCAACGTCGAACCAGCCCCAGGTCCCCACCACCCTCCAAGGGCATCCCGGCCACCCCGGGGCGAAGATGGCGCTGCGAGACAGAGCGGGAATGCCGGGAGAAATTCCCCTCCTCTCCCGGCCCCCGCTCCAGCCGGGTCACGCGTTTCCCCTCTCCGTGCCCGTCCTGGATCTCCCCTGCCTCTCCCTCCCCGCTCCCCGCCGGGCTCAACCCCTGGGTGCTCACCGGGCTTTCAGCTCCTTGTGCTCCTCCTGGACTTTGCTGAGCTCCAGCTGCAGCCTCGCTCTCTCCTTGGCCACCGAATCCAAGGTCTTGCGGGCGTCCGCCAGCTCCGACTCGTAGGCGGCTTTGATGCCCGACACCTCGCGGCTCACCACCTCCTCCGACTCGGTGATGCGGAGCCGCAAGCCGGCGTTCTCCAGCTCCAGCGAGCGCACCTTGTCGATGTAGACGGCCAGGCGGTCGTTGAGCTCCTGCAGGTCCTCCTTCTCCTGCAGGCGGGTGATGCGGGTGGGGGACAAGGGGGTCGCCGAAGCCCCGCTGCGGGTGCTCCTCTTCTGCGAAGGTGTCGCCATGGTGCCCGGCGTCGAGGCGAAGGACACGGCACAGGACACGGCACGGGACACGGCACGGGGCCCACGCCACCCACCCTGCTGTCTCGGCTGCCCCCGGTCCTCCGAGTGACTTATATCCCAGCTGGGCTGTACACTGCAGGAGGGGCTGCGAGGAGGAGGAGGAGGAGGAGGGTGGAGTTTCCCGGGGACGGGGTGGAGACAGCCGGCTTGCGTCAGGCCACGGCTTGGCTTGGGAATGGCTGGAAAAGCATCCCTAGGAAAAGCAGCCCTGGGAGAGCAGCCCTGGGGTGGGCAACCCGCAGCAACCCCGTCACGAGCCCCACACGTCCCCAGCGTACGGCAGCAGCTCCCCGAGAGCCCGGCTGGGCAGTGCCAGGCTCTTGTTGCACCCCGACTGCTGACGGGGGTCCTGGGGTGCTGCAGGGTCTTGGGGTACCCCTGCTGTGGGACCCCTGGGCTGCACCGGACCCTCCAGCACCCCAAAACTGGGCTCTGGAGACCCAAAATCATGGGAGCCCTACAGCACTGCTGGGCAACTCGAACGCAAGGCAGCAGGTCCTGCAGAACCCCGCTGCCCGGGGGAACCCCCGAGCCCCGCGGCATCAGGGGGACCCCCCTGGAGAAGGGGGTGCAGCGCTTGGTGCTCCCCCAGTTTCCCCAGCACCATTTTGCCCAGTTCCCCCAGCACCAGCTGCACCCCTTTCCTAGCCCCCCATCCCCTAGCCGCAGCCCCCCTCAGCTTTATCCTTTCTCCCGATTTCCCTGCGCTAGGATTTTAACTTCCCCCAAATTTTGCGCACCAGCTGCGCCCAGCTCCAAACCCCATTCTCCCATCACAACCATTCTCCCATCACAACCATTCTCCCATCACAACCATTCTCCCAGTACGCCCAGTTCCCAGATGTCCCAGTTGCTACCCCCCAGTGGAGCCCAGGCTGTGTCCCCCCCCCGCCTCGGGGCCGCTCCTTCTGCAGACTTTGTCCCTCCTGCAGGGGACGGGTGCCCTTTGCGCAGCAGTGGGATTGGGCTGGGGGGCAACGTCTGCGCTCCCCCAAAAGGAGCTGCGGCCGGCCCAGCCCATCCTGCCCGGCTCGCCATCCAGCCCCGGTCCCTTTCCAAACTCGCCGCGGGCAGGCCGGGAATGACTCACGCAGCAACGGGAGCAACAGAGGCAAACAGGCGCACGCAGCCGCACGCCTGCGCGTGCTCGTTATGAATGATTAATCCGGCGCTGATGAGTCACCGACGGGGAAGGGGGGGGGGGAGAGAACGGGATATGGGGCGGGGGGGGGGGGGAGGACACACAACCACAACGAAAATCCAGGGTCAAAATTTCAAAAATCAACAGCCACGCACGAGGATGCCACCTCGGCACTTGGAGAGGGTTGGGGGGGGGGGGGGGCGCTGGGCGCAGCGCTGCTCGGGGTGGGAGCCCCGCAGCCCCTTCCCCGTCCCTGGGAGGGTGTCAGGGCAGCCAAAGCCCCCGGGGGCTCTCCGTGCACCCAGCGGCACCCTTGGGTGCATGGTGCAGCGGGGAAGGGGGGGGGGTTCCCCACACAGCCGCCCCCTTCTCCATGCACACGGGGGGCAGCGAGGGCCACGTGGGACCCAGCCCAGCGCCCCGCGGGACCCGGCACCGCTCTCGGGGGATGTGGGCACGGATGCGGATGGCAGCAGGGGGGCCGGGGGGCCCCCGGGACGCCCACGGCCTCGCTGCTGAAGGCGGGGTCTGGGTGCGGCGGCGGCCAAGCCGCGGGGCAGTGTGGGATGGAAGCCGCCACCGTCCGCTCCCCAGCTTGGTGCCGTCTTAAAAAAAGCAGGAGGGCAGAGTTTCCCCCCCCCCCCAGGATGCCTCCATATTGGGGAGGGGGCTCCAAGGTCCGGAGCATCCCCCGGGATCGGGGCGGCAGGGGTAAAGGCTGCTCGGCCTCACGTGGGAAAGCGCAGCCGCGGGGAAGGCACCGAGGGGCCGGCTTGGGCAACAGCTGAAAATCACAGCCAAGGGTCACCGGCGCCGCCGTCCCCTTGCTCCCGGTGTCCCACGGGGGATCCCAGGCTGCCCCCGTGCCTTGCTGCCCCCCCTGGGGATGCGCTCAGCGTCCCCTTTTTGGGGTTGGGGCAGCAGGGTGGGCACGGGGGCTGTTTGGGATGCAGCCCTCCTCGGGGGGCTCCGGCTGCCTCACACGCTTGCTCCACGTTTGCTCCCCTTTGGGGTCAGGACGGGCACCCCCACAAATCCACTCTGGGTGCAGATGTCCCCAAGCACAGAGCCACACGGCCTTGACACCGCCAAAACGAGACATCCCCTAACAAGGGGGGGGGACAGGTAGGGCTGCAGCCCCCCCGGTGACTCGGAAGGCAGGAGGCACTCACAGCCCTGCAATCGCAGCCCCGTTGCCGCCCCCAAAAGCTCTTTGGCCTGCAAAAAGCGTCGCTGCTCCAAGGGCTGCACGGGGCACCCTGCGTGCCAAGGGGCCAGCCCTGCAGGCTGCCTCTCAGCTGCCTTTTCCCAAAGTTTTCCCTGCTGCCCTCCAGTTTTGGTGCTGTTTGAGGATGCTGGGACCCATTCCCCACACCCTGCAGGTTTTTTGCCACCCTGCAAGCCAGGACGGAGCCAAACAACCCCCCCAGCTCCCCACACTCCTGGCTCCAGCTCTTCCCTTTCCCGGCAGGCACACAACATCTCCGAGCGGGGATTTCCCCTTTCCAAGCCAACAGGACACTGTCACCCGCATCCCAACCACCCCGTCACCAGCTCCCAGCCCCCAGATTTGTTCCCGGCACGGGGCTGGGAGTGTGCAGGGTCCCCCCCCTACATCCAGAGGCTAACGAGCGATGCGGTGCCGGGGACAGGAGGGGACCCGGCTCTCCCTGCCCCATGTCCCACCCCGTCCCCTCGCACCCTGCTCAGCGCTGACCTGCCAGGGCCCCGCTGCGGCGGGCTCCCCCCCAGCAATCCACCCCCATAAGGGGGTTTTGCGTGTGCGTACAGAGGAGTTTTAATTAGCTAATAATCTTTAATAGGGTTTAATTGCCTTGTTATAAAAGGTAATTACAGCAATACATCAATTAGAGCTGTAAAATTAATAGATTTACCAGCTCTGTTTGTTGAGAGAGCCGAAACTTGCGGCGAGCAGTGGCCGGGGCAGCGCTGGCGGCTGCGCTCTGCAGCGACAGCCAAGAGGATGCCCGTGTCTCCTGCGAGCCCTGCGCTTTGCTCTCAGAAGCAGAGCGGGCGAAAAGCATCCCAAAACCCAGGCTTTGAACCCCACCCCGCAAGGCAATGGGGACCCAAAGGCGCGGGGACCCAAGGGCGCAGCAGCAGAGGCCCCCGAAGCAGCAGGGCGGGGGCTCCGTGCTCCCTGGTGCTTGCCAAACCCCAAATGCTGGGGCTGCAGCGGGGCTGCCAAGCCGCGAGGATGCAGCAGCCCGATGGAAAATGCATCTCACGGCTTCCCGCGAGGGCAGGGCTTGAAAGGAAAAGCTGCTCCAGTGGCACATCGCTCCGCTGCCCCCTGATCCGACCGGCGCCCACCGAGTGTGCCAGGGATCAGGGGGGGTGAAGGCTGTGCCCTGAGCTCCTCTGTCCCCTCCCAGCCTCGCTGAGGGTCGTTCCTGCAGAGCAGGATCAGACCACGTCCCATAAAGTCCTCAGACCACACATGCATCCACCCTAAATATCCCATTTCACTGCAAGCAGCAAGTTTCGGAGGGAAAAAAACCCTGAGCAAGCCACTTTTTCTCCTCCCCGTGAGCCTCCTCCTTCCCCCAGCGCCACCGGGCTGGGGTCACAAATATTTTAATGGCCTTTTTTTTTTTTTCTCTCTGCCTGCCCCAAGCAGCGAGCTTGGCGCGCACAGGAAAGGCGAGCACAATGAGCTGGCGGCAGCCCAGGCCGGTGTGGGGCAGTGGACGGAGGCACGCACACGCATCCCAGCCCAGGACGTGCCCCGTTAAATGCCAGCTCGGGAACGGCACCCAGGGACCCAGAGGGCTGAAAGGAGTTAAAATCCCTGTGTGCATCACTCAGGCTCCTGGGGGAACTGGGGGAACCTGGGTGATGCTCCGGATTAATCTGCTGCAGCATTGGGGGGACCAGAGGCTTTGGAAAAAAGGGGGAATAGCTCCCGGGGGTTCCTGGCCATGTTCCCTATTATAAAAAGGTGCCATAAAAAAGCCTCAAGCAGCCACATCCTGCACGGCCAGGGCTGGGCCGTGAACTGTGGAGCCGTGGAGGTTTCCCCCCAGGCGAGAGGCATCGACTGCAAGAGGTGCCAGAGGGGATTTCTGCGCAGGATGGAGCTGGAGAGGATCAAGGACACCCGCAGGGCTCAGCCTGCCCCGTTTCTCCTATTTTCCACTTTTGCCATGGGATATACACCTGGGATAAAACCCCCGGAGGCTGTGCGAGGCCAGGATGCCCTGCAAAGCCGAGCAGCCTCCGGGCATCGCCCAGCTCCCTTCTGCAGCCCTGGAGAGGGGCTGGTGACAGGGACAGGACCTGGTCCCTGCGCTCTCAGCCCGGATGGCAGCAGCAGCACCCAGATGGGACGGGGCGGATGCGCCCTGCGGTTCCCAGCAGCGTCCCCCCTGCAGCCCCTACCCGGAGCGGGTGCCCCTTCTCACAGCCTGGCAGAAAGAAGCCCCCGCGCCCCCAGCTATCAGCAGCTCGAGGTCTTCCGAAGGCAGAGGTGTTTCACAAACTCTCCAAGTCCTCCAAAACCACCCCGCGTCCCTTTCTCGAGCCGATTTGTCCTTTTGGCCGCCCTGCTCTCCTACAGCCACCAACTCCTTGGTCTTTGGGAAGTGCCAGGCTTTGAGCTCATCAAACTACGGTGTTCGCCTCTTTTAGCTCTGAACCCCAGCGAGACGGAAATCTCCGCTCTTCCTTTCCGTCCTCGTACAGCTGCAATCCCTGCAGCTGCAGAGGAAAGCTGGAAGCGAGGCCGAGCAGAGCTGGAAAGCTCAGAGAGCAGCGCCCCAAGCCCATGCTGGCTGCGAGGCTCTCCGGCGTGGTTCTGCCTCCTCTCCGTGCCAGCACTGCCGGTTTGTGGGCTGCCGGGATTCACCTTGCTGCTGCAAAACCAGCCTAAAAATAGTGCGGAGAGGAAGTGCTGGGGGAGTCCCGCAGATTAAAAGAGAAAAAGAAACAGGCTTGGAGGCAGAAAGGAAGGCAGGCGGTGGCACGAAGCAGTGGGAGGCAGCGGTCAGGGCACGGCACGGTGCATCCCGGCGGGGTTTGGCACCTCCTTGCTCCAGCCCAGCCCCACAGCCTCTGTGCTCTGGGCAAAAAAAAGGTCTGTTCCTGGAGCAGAGTGAACAAATTTGCCCGGTGTCCCCTGCTGTGCTGAGGATGGGACCAGAGGAGGTTGCATTTGGGAGCAACCAGGTGACCGTACATGGGGCACCAGGAACCATCCCGTTTTCCTACATGGTTTTCTGAAGGGTTTTTGGCCATAAAAGGCAGCAGAGGCTGGAAACGAAAGGATTGACATCGAAGGAAAAACAGAACGCAAAAGTGCCTCGGCTCAGGCCCGTCCCTTTTAAGCCTGTTAATTAATGACAGGTTGCGGGGTCGCCCAGCTCGGTGCCAACCTTGCAGCCTTGTGGTTTCAGCCTCACGGAGGTGTTTTTTTTTTTTTGGAGGGGGAACCCTGCGATGAGGTTCCCCTTCCAGTTGCCTCCACTTCTGCCTTTGCACTTCCATGGCCCCACGGATCTGCCGTGCCCGCTCTGCGGCACTAATTAAGCAGCCCCATTAAGCAGCCCCATTAAGCAGCCCCTCCACCCTGCAGTCCCTGAAGCTCATCTGCACCCACGGCACACCCGAACGGGTCCGTGCCTCAGTTTCTCCACTTGCTGGGCTGGGGGAATGGCCTCCTCCCAGCCCTTTTCCCATCTCAGCCACCAGCTGGGGGCCGTTCACCAGATGCCAGCGCTCTCTTCGTGCGCCCACAGCCAAGCCCTGCTCCCACCCGAGGATGCCAGAAGCTCGTATATGGCAAAAAAAAACACAAATTTGGACCGATTCAGCACTGCTCGCACCCTCCAGCACGGCAAGCGAGCAGCCAGGCGGCTCCACGACCCCTTCCCGGAGGCGGCAGGAGGGGTGAGCCTGGGGGTTTTGGGGGGCAAGGACGGGGGTTCAGCCTCGGGACCCGTCTCCCCCCCAAATCCCAATCCCCATCCACGTTTCCCATCCCCTTCCCTGCGCAGCCGAGCGAGCGGCAGCACCACCTCGTGTCCGCCGGGCGAGGTGCGTGTGGGGGAGCCCCAAACCGAGCCCAAACCGCTGCCCACCCCCCCCCCCCCCGGGGACCATGACCCATCGGGTTTGGGGGGTGTTGGGGTTGGTGGGGGGGGGCTGCCAGCACCACAGCCTCACCCAGGGGCCTCTGGACGAGGCTGGGACTCGTGGCGGAGCTGCCACGCGTGACACAGCCACCGCTTGTCCCCCA
The DNA here is from genome assembly GCA_963989345.1 of Clangula hyemalis. The sequence continues at coordinate 1,279,725 of OZ022454.1, forward strand.
GAAGTCCCCCACCAGGAGCTCAGGGGGGCGTGGGGACCCGCGGGGGTCCTGCCGCTCACGGTCCCAAGCTGCTGTTCCCCCCCCCCCCAGGGCACTGAAAGCACCGCTGCGGTTTTTGGAGGCACGGTGCCGGGGCTGCTCTTTGGGACAACCTGGAAGAGAAAGGTGCCAGGCTCCCGGAATCCTACAGGGGGGTGCAAAGGGGACGGGGAGAGGGGACATCCCTCGTGGGGCACATCCTGGACGCAGCGTTTGTCCCCGGGGACCCAGTGCGGTGGCCCTAGGGAGGGGAGCATCCCCTTTTTTCCACTTGACCCCGCTGTGGGGGCTCCTCCGTGGGGAGGAGGACCCGTGCCTGGGTGCCTGGCCACTCCTGCCTCTCCCCCAGCACCCGTTTGATGGGGCCGTTTATTGCTCGGGGCCGCTTGCCAAGCAAAGGGAGGAGAGAAGGGAAGGGAAGAAGTTCCCCCAGACAGCAGACAGTCCCGGTGAGCCGGCCAGGAGTGGGACACGCTGCCAACGGAGCTGCTGGCTCGGAGCAGGACTGGGAAACCAGCCGTAACCCCCGGGCAGAGCAAACTTGGGACCAAACCCACACCGCAGACCACCGGGGTCTCAGTGGTGCAAGCAACAGCTCCTGCACCCCGACCTCTCTGCAAGGAGCGTGCTGGGCATGGAGCTGGGGGTCCCTGAGCCCTGGCTGCCCCCTGCTGCCCTCCCCCAGCTCGAATCCCCCCCCCAGCTCTCACCAGCACATCGCTGGCGCCGGGATCTCGTTGCTCCCGAGGCAGAGAGCCAAGCGAAGCGGACGGGAGTAGTTAGCGGGCTGACAGCCGGGCCGAGCTGCAGGTGTTGGGCTGACAGCAGCACCTCCCTGCTGCCCGGGGAGGCGGCGGGGGCAGCGCCGAAGCTTCTCTGGTTTCCAGAAAGGAGATCTCCAGGGAGGCTGCCCTGGCCCGGGCACCAACTGGCGAGTGCCGTGGTGGGGACGGCGTGGTGGCCCAGGGTTTGCTTTCAAGGAGACCCTACAGCATCCATCCTGCAGGCCCTGGAGCAAGACGGTGGCTCCGGCATGGTCCAGGGACCCCGCTGCAGTCTCCAGGTGCCGGGATATGGGATGGGCCCCCCACGTGTCCTGCGAGGAGCTCAGCCAGCTGAGCTCTTTTCCAAAGCGCTGAATTGTGCCGCGTGCGAGGATTTCCACCTCCCTGTGATCGCCCACAAGGCAGGCTCCAGCCAAGGAGGGAAGAGCAGGGTGAAAACCAGGTCCCAGGCTCGTTGCCCCGAGCGTCACTCTGCCGTCCGACCCGCTGCCCCCTCCCAAAGCGCCTCGTTGTGGGGATGGCACAGCACGAGCCACCTCCTCGCCCGGAGATGCTGGAGCCAAGAGGTTCAGGCCGTGGTGGGATGTGGTGAAGGTCTCGGGGTTTGCAAATCCAGAGCCGAGAGCTGCTCCTTGGCCACCCCAAAAAGGGCTCTGAGCACAAGACCCCGGGGGCTGCCTCCTGGCCCCTTTGCACAGCCCCACGGCACCCGTGGCTGGGGCGGTGCTGGAGTTTCGGGGCGTAGCCGAGCTGGGGTTTGCACCAGGTGGCCCTTTGCTGCTCGCAGAGAATCCAGCCCCTTGGCAGGCTCTGAAATGATCCCAAGCCCCCCTGCTTTGTTATTAAATCAAATCCATCTGGCCTCGACCACGACGCTTGTTATTCGAGATCCCTCTCGAGCGGAGCTGGGATTAGCTGCCGGGCATGGGGGGATTCTCCCTCCCTCTCCCACCCGCTCCGGCCCCTCCTGCTTTTACTCTTTTGTGTTTCTCCACTTCTTGGAGGAGCAGGGGGAGGCGCAGGCTCTTAAGGCAGCTTTTGTGCAGCGCTGGGGTCCCCGCGGGACCATTATTGCCACCGAGCTCCCGGCGGCTCCGGTCGGGACGTAATTGCCTGCACCCAACCCACCCGTGTGGGGGGCAGCCCCTGGCCCCAGGGACACCCCAAAAGGCTGACCCAGGGCTTTGTCCCTGCCACCTGCTGTCCCCACTGCTGAATCCACGCAGCCTGAACCCTGGCAGGGCCAGGGCAGCTCTCTGCAGAGGGGCTCAGCGGGATTATCTCCCACCCGGCCGCAGGGAATGAGCCATCCCAGGAGGCTGGCACCGGGGAGAGCCGGAGCGGTGCAGGAGGTGCTGTTGCAGGACAAGTGTTTTTAAGCGTGGCTGCTCGCCTGGGCCCTTTCCTGCTGGTTTTCCTTGAGGCTGAAGCTTTCTGACTGCTGCTCAGGAGCGGCTGGGCCGAGCAGCCGCCTCTGGCCGTAACCTCCACCGAGGCGGCCGATTTGCGCTGCTCTCCCAACCTAAATAAGTGCCGGGGAAGTGCAGCCGCTGCCGGCACGACGCAGAGGCTGGGACACTTGGTATGGAGAGCCTCGTGCCTTCCTGCTGCCATCCTGGGGCCAGCGGTGGCCACCACCACCAGGCAGGGACGAGGTGACAGCATGTCTCTCCCCGGACACCACAGGGACCCCTCAACAGGCACCAGGATCCCCCCAGCACCGGGCTGCCAGCAAAATGCCAATTAGTGCAAGAGCTCGGCCATGGGCTGCTGCTTAACGAGATGGGGGGGTCGGGCATCCCCCCTGCCCTGCTGCGTTCGGCCGAGTCCCACCTGAAACCCGGAATTAATGCACTAATTAGCAGCAGGTTCGTTCGCTTATGGGTCAAGCACGCACGCACGGACCGATGCTACTGCACCAACTCTGCTCTCAGGAGGATCCTCAGCATTTTGGAGCAACGTCTGCACCCCGCAGGAACTTTTTCATGGTGTGAGGGACCTCTCGGTGACAGCGGCGGTGCTGTCACCATCGCTGGGGAGCCCCAGCTCCCCCTGGGGTGCCGCCAGCCCGCTTCGGGGGCGGCCGGGAACACGTCCACTTGATGTGCCTGAAAAGCAGCATGCATCTCCCCGTTGCTATGGGAACCCTTCTTTTAAAGCAAATGAATAATAATAATTAACACGATCTATTAAATAATAGTAATAAAGGCGTTGGTTAATGACTCGTAATTGGGAAAGCACCCTTAATGACAGAGGCTGGCTCCGCGATCCGGCGCAGGATCGCCCACCCCAAGGGGAGCCCGGGCTGGGGCGAGTGCCCTCCGCAGTCAGCCCGCAGCGGCAGGAGCTTAGCGGGATTCGGCGAGGATCAGACACTTATCTGGATAATGAGGATGTCTAGACTGATAAGAAGAAGGGTTAAATTGGCTCAGGGCCTGATTCTGCCTCACCGTGCAGCCTGCGGTGTGCCTGGGAGTCACCTGGGGGGCGAAACGTGGACGGGTCCTACGTGCCCTGTCCTGTTCCTTGGCACCTGGGCTGGACTCAGCCCTTTTTCCTTCCCTTTTTTAAGCCCAGGAGGCAGGGGCAATGCCAGGAGCCTTAACCTTGGCAGGCAGAGGCAGGACAAAGACTCTGACACCTTGAACGTGCTCTAAATTGCTTTTCTGCACTCTCATTTTTCTGTCTCAGGCATCCCCTCGCTCTCCATGGAGCAAACCCGTGGGCACGGATTTGCATGAGACTCAACCGATGTGATATCTCCGCACCCTCCGTCCCTCTGCCAAACTTGGTTAAGGCCAGTCCGGAGGTTCAGAGGGGGAGGACAGACGGACAAAGCAGGGATCTGGTGGCCTCCCCAGGAGACCACCCCAAAACCCACTGTGAGGTGCTTCTGGAAGGACCTGGGGCTGCTGAGAGCAAATAAAAGCAAAGAACTGATGGGGTCACCTCTTGGTTAGCACCAGGAACACCAAACCAAAGCTGCAGCCCCGAGGGCAGTGGACCTGCCCGGCTCATCCCCACAACGGCGTGCGGCGAATCTCACCACGAGACTAAAATTAAAAGTGAGGGGCAGAGCTCTGGAGCACAGCATCCCTGTGAAGGAGGCATCACGTGCGGCACAACATCCGCCTCGTCTCTGACACGACGTGGAGAACAGTTTGAGTAAAGATTGGAGAGGAGGAAGAGAACGGTGCCCCTACATGAAACCGGAGTGACACCGCTTGTCTAGGGGAGTCCGGAAAACCTGGGAGCGTGGGCTGTGCCATGCTGGCCCGATTGCTCGAAGAACTCAAGGATCAGGCACACTGCTGCTGCCCAAGGTTCATAAACTGCTTCGGTTACAGGTAAGTAACAAGATTAAAGGGATTTTTCTTTTTTCTTTTACATCTCTTTAACTTTGTGTGTTTGAGAGTGCTTTGTGAATAATTAGTGCCGCTGCTTTCGAGCACAGTCAGTGGGGATGAGACACCGATCTCTTGCTGCATGCCAGGATATCCAAATCCAATCCTCTGAGCTCTCTGCTGGCCTTGCTTAGGCCAAAAAGGTGACTGCAGCCAGCCCCATCACCCTCATGCATGCTCCTGAAAGGCAAAGGGACTTCACTGGACCTTACCCTTTAGCAAAAACCTTCCCCATTTCCATTGAAAACCCCACAAATGTTTGGAAAAAGCATTGGACCCGTATATACACCAAGCCTCCAAGGTGGAAGATGCTTGTAGCCCTGGAAATCAGATCTGCAGCCCTGGTCCCACCCCGATGGGAGCTGGTCGGGCTCCACGATTCGGGTCCCTGCCTTGAGGCTGGAACCACGGCACGTTGTCCCCCCGCGGGCACACTCTCCGCAGACATTTGCCACGGTGACAGGAGACGGGTAAACCCCCTCGGCCAGGGCTGATGTCCTTCTGCACCAGATTTCCTGGCCAGAAATCCCTCTGCATGCGCCACGCAGCTTGACGAGGGGCGTGCCGTGCATCCAACACAGTCTGGACGTGCCAGATTTGCTGGGCACACGCAGACCATCTGTCCGGCACGCGGTGTTTCGGGCACACACAGCCAGGACGCATCCGACCACAGCGGCACCGGGTGCCTGGTAGGAGCGCCCGCGTTGGACCTGCCCCGCTACCCCTGCTTGCAGAAGGTGGGGGTCCAACGGGAAGAAAAAATACTCCTTGACGAACACAAACCACATTTATAAGCAGCAGGAATATGACAGAACGTGACCCTGACACTGAAAGACCCTCTAGGTCCCAAATCTAAGATCACTGAGATCTCCACTTTAAAGCGTTTCAACAAACTTCGGGCATTTTTTCCAAAAACCTCGTGTCCAGAAGTCCAAAACCACAACACTTACAAGCACGACCAGTCCTGCAAATCGCTCAGCACCAGCAGTCCCACCACCAGATTGTGCCCCTAGCTTAGTGCTCCATCTGCAGCCAATATGCTGAGCTCTTAACAAAATTGAGGGTTTTTTCAATCCGGTCTCCCGAGCCTGATCCCATGGACGTGGACTCAACAAAACCAATGGACTTCAAGGAGCTTTGGAGCAGAGCTTTACAGTAATTTACTTATCTCACAGAAGAGCTTAATTAACAAATGTTTGCAAAGCACTTTAGGATCCCTGCACGGAGGGAGAAGAGAGCTTTTGCTATCGGGCCGGTCTAGAAAGCAAAAGGGTTTACGATGGGTACGCGGCGCCCCGCAACCACCACAGCTCCGGCACACGGGGAGGTCTCGCGGTGAAGGTTACCAGCGCCAAATCTTTTCCGGCAGCTGCCATCCCACAAACACCTCTTTCCCCCAGCCGCGGGTATATTTGAGGAGAGAAGGGATGCAGGGCTGGGAAGGGGAAAAACCTTGTTTCTTTGCCACGCTCGCTCTTGGCGATGAACGTCAGCCGCTGTTTTGCCTGTTGGCAGCCAACGGCAGCTTTATTCCTGCCTGCAACGGGGCTTTCTGCGACACGCTGTAATGCCCACACTCCCCCCCGGCAGCTCTGGCATCAGCAGCAGTTGCACTTTGCAGTTTCTGGCTTTTTTTTTTTTGGGATTGTTTTGCAACCCATCGCTTAGAAAAGGCGCGAGGAGCACGACACCGCCACTGATCCCCACCCCTCTGCGCGGCAGAGCCTTCCTGGTTGTGGTTCATCCTCTCTTCCCTGACAGACATTGAGGGATGTGGAGTTTAAACCACTCGGACGTACCAACTTTTGAACTAGAAACACCGTGTGGCTGCCAAAGGGAAGTTTGCAGAGTGCTGTAACCGTGCACGGTCCACGCCCGCAGCAAAACGCTCCAAGTGTGCAACCTGGAGCAGGAAAATTACTTCTTACGATGACGCCAACAGCCCAGCCTCTGCCCGTCCTGTGATAGGAGCTCTTCCAGCTCATCGAGGCAGTTCTAGAGCGCTAACTTTAACCCGAATCGCTCTCAAAACCCAGCCACCCCAGAGGGCAGCAGCGCCAGACGGGAGGTAAGATCATTCCTAAGCAGCTGATATCACCAGGAGGAGGATCAAAGCCTTGGTCGGAGCCCAGCTACGCCCCCAAAATATTGTATGAACCGAGCAGCGCGGCTATCAGGGACCCATCAGAATTAGTCATGGCCCACGGTGCCAATTCTCGCAATTTTGCTGTGAGCATTCATGTTTGTCTGAAATTCCCAGCTCCGTGAGTCATGTGGGTATGTGCGAGTCTGAATTTTCATTTTTTAAAGCAAGTTTCTAGACCCTGTGGCTGTGCAGAGAAGTGAGGTGATGTAATTCAAGTGAAATCTGGAAGCCCTGGGAGAAGGTGAGCAAAAAGCGGCCCATATTCTCCATTTTTACGGAGTCACACAACTTTTTAGCTAGTTTTATTATTTCTGGGCCTGTCGGCGAGCTCGGAGCTGGAGCTCTGCAGTTCTATCTTTGTGTTTTTTTTTGTTTTTTTTTTTTTTTTTCACTTTATGACTTCGAGGGGCTTTCTCCTCCTGAAAGCTACAGGACAGAACCTAAAATGGAGGTTGGAAGCACACCGGTGTCCCTCAAACGATGCGGTGCCCACAGGCCAGGCACCGCCACCGCCTTCATGAACGGGACCAAACTTTGACGAAAATCCAGCCGTAATGTAATTTACAGGACAAAATATACATTCCCAACGAGGCAATGCAACGAACGGGTGTTTGTGCGTGTGGATGCACGCGTGAACCCACACCTGTGTGCGCACAAAGCACTTTGTATAAAATCCCATTCCCACTTCACGGACGTATTTGGGGTAAATGCTCACCCCTCGCACGCTCGCTTCCCACATCTGCACCTTGCACGCGCGTGTGCTTAGGCAGTCTCACACCCAACCTCGCCGTGGGTTGTTAGGCGTGTGAGCGAGCCGTAGCTGGCAGCGGGTACGGGGACACCCACGGCCACCAAGCGCCCACCTCGACCCTCTCCAGGCCATGCGACGTGCACGGGGCTGAGCCAAACGCTGCCGTGCGTGCGCAGGATGAGCCCCCGTCCGGCGCCCATGTGGGACACTGCCCGCGAGCAGACGCTACCTCTCAGACGAAGGAACCCCTCCCCGAGCTGCCAGACCTCAACAAGTCCCAGCACCGTGCAAAGGTTAAAATAAAACACAAGCAACCCAAGACGCTGCTCCACACTCGTGACTGAAAGGAGACGCGCGAAATGCAGCAGCACGAGGTGGGGTTTTTCTCTTCTTAGCTCTACTTTTTTGCTCTTTTTTTTTTTTTTTTTTTTCAGAAGCTCGCAGCACGGATGCCAACACCTCCAGCCCCAAGGCTGCTTTGTTGCATGTCCTGCAACGGAGGGAACCTGCCCCGGTCCCTCCTGCGCTGTCCCAGCATCTGCCCGACTTCGCGCTGCGGCTCTGGGGGGGGGGAAAGGGAACAAAAGCAAAGCACCCATTCCCAAAGTGCCTGGGCAAAGTTGCCGGGAGAGCTATAGCAACACCTTACCGTCTGAGTCACTGGATGAGACATTTCCTTGTGCTGTGTGCCCCATCTGCTTAGTTCATCTGCAAGCTGAGCTCTTCTGCTGTAGACCCAGAAAGAGAGACGGGGGGGGGGGGGGGAAGAGAGAAACCTCGCGGCGAGGATCGGAGAGCCAGGGAGAGGAAAGCAGAGGGGATACGGGGAGGGGGGGGGGGAAGAAAATTCCTGCCTCGGTGACAAGGCACCAGTGCCACCATCCATCCATCCATCCATCCATCCATCCATCCATCCATCCATCCATCCATCCATCCACCGCCCCGCTCCGTCCCCAGGCAGCGCCGCAGCCGTCGTCGCCTCTGCCAGGGCTGCAGCGCGGTGTGGTGCGGGGGGAGCCTCGCACCGCTCCGCATTGTCTCTCTCCCCAGCGTAAGCTCGTGGCAATCCCATTTCATGGGAGAGACATCTGGTTTGATTCAAGAAGAAAGGGGAAGAGGGGAGAAAGGCGCACACACACACACACACACACACACACACAGAGACACAGGGCCCAGCCCCAGCCTGGCTGGCGGGGAGCTGAAAAGCTATTTTCAATGCTTCCCGGCGCTGAACCGCTCCTCATTTCAATGAGAAAAGGGAGAGGAGGAAGAAGGGCTGGCCCCTGGCTCGCCCCCAGCAGCCCCAGTTGCCGGGAGGGGGCTTTGCTGGGGCTGGGGGGGGGCTTTGCTGGGGGCTGGGGGGCTTTGCTGGGGGCTGGGGGGCTTTGTTGGGGTCTGGGGGGCTTTGCTGGGGGCTGGGGGGAAGGGGGTTGCTGGGGTCGGGGGGGGCTTTACTGGGATCGGGGGGGGCGTTACTGGGATCGGAGGGGGCTTTACTGGGGTCTGGGGGTTAGAGGCTGAGTGGAGGCTCCGGAGGCCGAGCCTCAGCGCTCCCCGATGTGCTCGTGCGGCACCAAAGCCTCGGGGGTCCGGAACCCCGCGCCCCCCCACCCCCCTTTTTCCGTGCCCCGTCCCCCCCCAAAATTTTTTTTTAAAAAATTAAAAAATCCTTCCAGGCTCCCAGCCCCACGCCGTGCCCCCCAGCACCCCCGTGGGTGCCGCTGGGTCGCCAAATCCCCCCCCTCCAATTCCCCCCCAAAAGGATGCGGCTCCCCACGCCCCCCCCATGGATTCCCACGCCCCCCCCCTTCCTCTCGGGACCCCCCCCGCCCCTTCCACGCGCGCCTCGGGGACTCCCCACGCCGTGTGCGCGTCCCCCACGGGGGCCAGCGAGAAACACCCCCCCCCTTTAACCCCCCCACCCCATCTCTTTCCCACCCCGGAGGTTCCCACGCACCCCCCCCCCCCTTTTTTCCCACCCGCGCCCCGTCCACGGAGCTCCGCGCGGGGGGGGGGCGTGCGAGCAGGGCTCGGGGACTACATCCCCCAGCAGGCCGTGGGCCGGGGCAGGCTCCCGCTGCGCCCAGCCGCCTTCAAACAAAAGAGTTTTTTCCCCCCCCCACCCCTCCATCCCCCCCCGCCCCCCCCTCCGGCGGGGCTCCGCGCCCCCCGGCCCCTCCGAGCACCGGCGGCGGCTGCGAGCCGGGGGCGGAGGCGGCGGCGGGGGGACCCCGGCGGGCTTGGAAGTGCCTGGGCTCGGGTTACAGAGAGAAAAGGGGCTTGGCCAGGCGGAGGGGAGGTGGGCGGAGGGTCCTTTTCTCTCTCTCTGTTTCTCTCCCTCTGCCTTTTTTTTTTTTTTTTTTTTTTTTTTTCCCCTCCCGAGCTCTTTGTGTGTCCCCCCCCCCCCCCCCCCACTCCCCTCCTCTCTCTCTCTCTCTCTCCCTCTCCCTCTCCCTCTCTCTCTCTCTCTCTCTCTCTCTCTCTCTCACACCCCCCCCCACCCTCCCCAACCAACCACCACCACCCAACCCCCCTCTCAAGTCTTTGTTAGCCATGCCTAGCCTGGTAGTACCAGGGATAATGGAAAGGAACGGGGGTTTCGGCGATTTAGGCTGTTTCGGTGGGAGCGGCAAAGACAGAGCGCTGCTGGAGGATGACCGGGCGCTGCAGCTCGCTTTGGACCAGCTCTGCCTGCTGGGGCTAGGCGAGCCTTCCTCCTCCTCCTCCTCGGCCGCCGTGGTGCTGGTGGAGGACAGCAACAACAACAACAATAACCCGCAGCAGCAGCAGCAGCAGCAGCAGCAGCAGCCCCCGCCGCCGCCACCGCCGCCGCCGCCGCAGCAGCCGCCGCCGCCGCCGCCTCCGCCGCCGCCCCCGGCCCCGAAGGGTCCCCCGGTTCCCAGCGCCGGGGCGGCGGAGCCCAAGTTGTGCGCCCTCTACAAGGAGGCCGAGCTGAGGCTCAAAAGCAGCTCCAACACCACCGAGTGCGTGCCGGTGCCCAGCTCCGAACACGTGGCTGAGATCGTGGGGAGGCAAGGTGAGCGGAGCCGGGGGGAGCCGGGACAGGACCCCCCCCCGGATGGCCAGGATCCCCCCTTGGTGGCCAGGACAACCCCCCTTGATGGCCAGGATCCCCCCCTTGATGGCCAGGATCCCCCCCTTGATGGCCAGGATCCCCCCCTTTATGGCTAGGATCCCCCCTTTATAGCTAGGATCCCCCCTTTCTAACCAGGACCCCCACCCCTTTATGGCTGGGATCCCCCCTTTATGGCCAGGACTCCCCCCTTTATAACCAGGACCCCCACCCCTTTATGGCCAGGACCCCCCTTTTAGCCAAGGCCCACCCCCCTTTACGGCCGGGACTCCCCGACTTTTCGGCCAGGACCCCCCCCACTTTTTGGCCAAGCCCCCCTTTTCTAACCAGGACCCCCCTTTATGACCAGCACCCCACTTTATGGCCAGGACCCCCCTTTAGGACCAGCACCCCCGTTTCTGGCCAGGACCCCCCCCCTTTTTTAACCAGCACCCCCTTTTTCGGCCAGGACCCCCTTTTTAGCCAAGACTCCCCTTTTGTCGGGAGGCACCGTGCAACACCCCCCCCACCCCCTTTTTAGCACCGGGACCGCCCCGCTTAAAAAGAGGGGGGGGGGGGGGGACCGCGAACTTCCCCCCCCCCCTCCCCGCAGCGCTTTTCCCCCTGCCATTGTCCGAGCCGAGCCGAGCCGGGCCAGCCCCGAAGGGGGGGACAAAGGGGAAGGGGCGACCCGGGAGCACCCGGGCACGGCGGGGAGCCGGGGCTGAGCCCCCCCCCCCCCAAGTCGGTGGAGGGGTGATGGGGATGCCCACGCGTGTCCGTGTCGCTGCGCCTGAACCCCGAAAGGAAAAAGCGGGGCTAAAAGCGGCCGGGGGGGAGGCAGGGGGTCGTGGCTGGAGCGGGGAGAAAAAAATCCCCTTTGTTGGGCTCGGCGTGGAAGCGAGGGGGTGTGGTTGGGGAGGGTTTTGCCGGGCCGGGCGGCAGCCCCCGGGCCTAACGAGGCCCCCAGGAGAGGATTAAGGAAAGTTGAACTCGTCCTGGCACCGGGGGACAAGCGGGGACCCCGCAGTGGGACGCGGCACCCCGTCCCGAGTGGGGTGTCCCCGTCCCCCCTTGGCATCAGCCGCCGAGCGCCCGGCCCCGCTCGGTGACAGTGATGCTTTTGTTCTCCTCGCGGCTCTGTTCGGAGCGAGGTGGAATGGAGGAGGGCTTTAAAAATTATATATATATATATATATATATATATACACACACACACACACCACACCCACTCTTAAGTCACCCCTCGCCCACCGCTCCGGCTCCGCGAGTGGGGGGCGCAGGGGGGTCGGCGCGGAGCCACTGCGGGGCTGGCGAGAGAAGTTTGTGTCGCTTGCAGAAGGGGGGGGGGGGAAAAAAATAATAATAGTGTGGCTAAGTGGGATTTTTTTTTCTCTCTCTCTCTCTCTCTAAGCAAGTAACTTGACGCTCTGGAAGTGTGACGGGCAGAGACTGCGGCTCCACATCCAGATGCTTCCTCTTGGGTTGGGAATTGAAATTGCTTGAGCTGGGAGGGTTTTTTTTTTGTTTTTTTTTTTTGGAGCCCTGCTGCTGCTGGGGTGGCAGAGAGAGGGGAGCTGGGGGGGGCACCCGGTGGCTGGGTGAGGCCGCTGCCGCCAGCCGGGGACCCGAGGGGCGCGAACGGGCTGATGGCCGCGCGTCGCTGGGCTGGAACGCGAGCCGGGAACAATGGGGCCTCCGGTGGCTCGGCTCGCCCGGGGACGAAGCCGGGGACGGCGGGGGCGTGGGGGCCACCGTCCGCTCCCCGAGCCCCGTGAGTTGGTGGCGAGGTGTCCTGCTTTGGTTTCCGCCCCCCTCCACCTCATGCCTAGGGCTGGGGTAGGGGCGAGGGCACGGCCGCCCCCCGGGCAGGGGGTTTGGCAGCAGCCCTGCGCAGCGGGGGCACGGCCGTGGAGAATCAGGCCCCCTTTGTTCCCTAAAGTTGGGAGACAGACGGGCGGCGTGGGGGGGGGATACGCTGGGCGATGCAGGAGGTGCCCCCGCTGTACCCCCCCCGGCCTCGCCGCTGCCCCGACTTCAGGTGCTAGGGTATATTTTTTTTTTTTTGGGTTTGCTCGGCGGGCAGCGGTGTGCGCGGACATGGAAAACCTGGGTTTCTTCCACCATTTTTCGTGTGCGTGAGGGTTTTCCCACATCTGGGAAGCGTTAGCGGCCCGAGCCCTGGCTGGGTCAGGCTGCGCCCCGCGACAGGGCTCGGCGGGGCCGGATCCTGTGCTTGCTGGGACCCAAGGGTGCTTCGGCAGAGCCCGGGCAGCCGCAGCTCTGCGCCCCAGCAGCCATCCTGGACCCCGCCGGTTATTTTCAGAGGCCTTCAGCCGTGTCTCCCGGGTCTCGTTTTTGTCGGGAGGCTGGGCTGTGCCGGCCGCCTCGCCGACGTAGCTGGGTGCGGACGCTGCAGGGACCTGGCGCCATCCCTGGGGGCCAAATCCTGGGCCACGCTGGGGCTCGGCACCCCCCGGGGATGCTGCAGATGGGGAGGGGGGAGCTGGCTCTCGAGGGAAGTGAGCGGTGTGAGGGTACTGGTGAATGGGGTGAGGAACGTCTCGGAAAAGAGGAGGGTAAAAAAAAAAAAAGTGTTATTAAAATAAAAATCGTATCGGGGCTTTGATGGATAACAGGGTTGAGCTTTTTCTTTAACTTGGTGTTTTTTGATCTGACGAGCCGCGCCATTCGCGTTATCGTAAAATGTTTTCCACCTCTGAAAGTGTAACTTGCTGGCATGAGCGCATGCGAGCGGCCTGGACCTGGGCACGGGGGCCCTTGGTGTGCCTCTGGCCTTGAGATTTCCACCTGCTCGAAGACCGCCCTGTGCGTTGCTGGAGCTGTGTGCAGGCACCTGGGTGTAAACGGGGCTCAGCCCTGGGTGTTTTAGTTGGGATGGACGCAAGTGTGACTGGCGAAGAGGTTTTGGTTGGGGGGGACCCTGCTTTGGCTGGGGGATGCTGCAGGAGCTCGGCCTGAGCTTGCCAGCTCCGGCTTGCCCCAGGAGCGGAGCCGATCACTGGCTGGAGACTTCATCTGGGTCCGTGACAGCTCTGGGTTTGGCACCGAATTCAAGCAGCACTTCCTCGGTGGCACGAGAGCCTGCTGGGAAGCGTGGGGGCTCTCATCGGGACAGCGTGGAGCCCCAAAAAGGGGCGCTTTGGGCAAATTGGCCCACTGGGAGCCGCTCCTCCCAGGGTGGCTGGTGCCAGGGAGCAGGAGCAAAGGGGAGAACACCAGAAAGGGAAAGGTGAGGGGACAGGGATAAAAAAGGTCCCTTGACTAGTGTGGGACCACACTGCCCTGCCCGTGGTTGGCAGTAGGTCCCCTTCCCTGGCTAGCAGTGGAGCCGTGGCCTCCAGGTGTGCCCCCATTTTATCCACTAGGGCGAGGAGCGGGGACACATCGCGCAGGTGTGATGTAGGTTCTGGAGCCGTCGGGGTCTGCAGGGTGCTCCGGGGTGCTTGGTGGCACCCACGTTTCACTCGCCACCTCCTGCTGTGGGCATCTTCCCTACAGCCCCCTCCCCGGGACCCCGCCTGTCATCGGAGCTGTGCAGGTCGATTTGCCAGGGTGTAAGGACAAAGCACCACCGTGCCTCGGAGGTGATGGGGCAGGGGGGTTGCAAGAACCTCGTCCTTTGCAGCCTGAGGGTGTGGTTGTAGCGGAGAGGGGAGCGATGCTGGGAAGGGCGGAGGATGTGCGAAGGTGTCATGCTTTGGCCGTTCAGACCGAGAACTTCAAAAGAGGCAGAAATCCCCAGCCCCCAAGACATCCAGGTTCTTCCTAGAAATCAGCGGAGGTGTGGATGAGCGAAGGCACAGCTCTCGCTTTGCTGCCAGGGTTAAATCTGCTCCCTCTGGCAAACTGGACCGCTGTCAACAGAGCCAGGGAGGAGGCTGCAGGACTCGGAGGGAAGCGCGTTTGAGGTTTTGTCCCATTTCTTTGTGCACTTGGGGTGTGCAGGCGTGGGGAGGAGGCGCTGGGTCGGTTTGGCTTTCCGCTGGTCGGAGCACGGCGGGGCAAAGCCGCCCGCTCCTGGCGGATACGTTCCCTCGGAGAGCAGTGCTCCTGGCGTTGGTGGCAGCACCCATTGTCACCTGCACCCAGAGCCACCCTTCGGTGAAGCATCTCCCAGCCTGCTCTAACTGGCCCCGCTGTCAACAGGAATGAGATTACGCGAGAGAGGAGCTTAGCATAAATTGCTCTTTCTTGGCAAGGTGAAGTCAAATAACAAGAGGCCCCTCTAACCCCAGGTGATTGGGCTCTTTGTGTAGCTCCAAACATGCTCCAACGCTTCCAGCATTTAAAAATAGTCCAAGGAAGCCTTTCCCATTGAGGAAGTCTGATGACTGCAGCTCCCCCACCCACCATGTGGAGGTGGATGTACAGCATCCGAGAGGCAGCGAGGGGGTCAGATCCTGGCGGCTGGTGGCTGCGTAAAGCTGGGAGCCAACGCCATCCACCCGGCCCGGCGGGGCCCCGAGCAGCCCTCCCGTTAACGCCGCTCCAGCAGCCGGAGCCGGGCCTCGCCGGGAGAGCGGGACTGCAGGCGGTGGCAGCCCCGTTTCGCCGAGTGTTAACGAGAATCCGTCCGAATTTACACCATGGGGGGGGGGGGGGGGGGGAGAAAAAGTGCAGAGCGGGATCGACTTGGCGCGGTTTGAACTGGAGGTGGGAGGAGAAAATGGGTCTGGGAGAGAGACAAAGGGAATTTTCCAGGGAGACGTGCGCGCTCCGCGCCCGAGATCCGGCTGCTGGATGCCCGCGCGAGCCCGGCCGCGGCGCAGCCGGCCCCGAATCTAGGGCAGTGGGAGCACGCTGCCCCCCCTCTGCTGCCCCCCCCCCGTGTTGCCCCCCCTTGCCCTGCCTTTGTCTGGCAGCCCCCGACCCGCCGTGCCCCCCAGGAGCCGTCCGGCGCCACGCGTGCCACGGTGGGATCGGGATCGTGGCGTGCGGGGGCCGCGGACACACCCACCCCGGTGCGGCGCGGCGATGCCGAGACCTGGGGGGGGCTTCGGCACCGTTTCCCCCCCCCCACCCCTCCAACCACACAACAAGGCGGTGATTGTCTGCAGCGGGCGGGCTGGTGGGGTCTGCCGCTGCGGGGTCGCGTTGTTTTTTCCATGGTGTGTTTCACGTTTTGCTTTTTTTTTTTTTTTCTTTTTAACACAACTTTCATCGCTATGTAAAATCACCGCACCGAAATGAGGCGGTTGCTTATTTTCCTGCCGTATTGGTTTCTCTCTCTCTCTTCTTTTTTTTCCCCCCCCCCTCCTTGTAAACACAACTTGCATCATCAGTGCAATAAAACCTCGATGCGAAGGGATTTAGTTGTTTGTTTGTGGTCCTTTTGTGCGCGCCGGTGTTTTTTGACACCACTTTCATCAGATTTCCAATGCAGCAAAATCTTACCCCACAGATATTCAGGAGGGTGTATTTGTGATGTTCTTTGTGTGCTTGTCTTTTAACGTGGCTTTCATCTTAAATGGGAGAAGAATGCCCCACCTTACCAGAGATATTGGATGGTTGCTGATTTTATGGTCCTTTAATTTGATGATGATGATAACAGGAAAAAAAGACAAAGTCCTAATTTGCCCTTAGGCTCTTTAATACCACACTGGCAATGTCAAAATGTCCGAAGTGGGGTATTTACAGGTGTAACTTACACCCGAGCAGCGTGAAGGAGCCTCGGTGTAAATGAGAAGAGGACTAAAAATCTTTTGTCTGGAGAGCTGGTCTCGTGTCTGACAAAACCAAGAAATTCAGGGACCCGGAGTGATTTCTGTGGTGTGTTTAAGAGCTGCGAGGATGACCTCGGGGCTGTCTGCTGTAGGTGAAGCCCGTGCAGGGGCTGCAGGAGGTGTGCCAGCTGATGCCAGGTCAGATCCTTCCAGGCTGCATCAGTGGCATCGTGCACCCGTTCAGGATCCGGCCTTCCAGCAGCGGCAATGGGAAGGGTGTCTGTGGGTTTAACCCTGAATTTACACTGGGATGAAATTCCCGATGGTGGCCACGCCTGGGTTTTTTGTCACGCCATCCTCCTGCTGGCATTTGCCCCGTGCAGGGGGCACGTGCAAGGTTTGGAGCTGTTTTAAGGCCTTTTGCCACCGCCAGAGCAGCGCATGGGAGCCTCGGTGTAAACCATGAGGTCCCACAGAACCGCGTTGGTTTCAGGCCGCTCCGAGTGAGGAAAGGTTTGGGATGAGCCCGTGCAAAGTAGACGGCAGTCAGGTTGGATGTATCCTACACCCTCGTCGCCTTGGCAAGGTGGCTCGAGCTCCTTAAGCCTTCCCTGTTAGTTTTGATGGGTTTGCTTACCCCTAATGCAGGGGAGAATTTGGCTCTGCATCTGAATCACCCCCTGACTTGCCCCCGTCTCCAGTTTGGCAACGTCTAGGCCAGATTTATTTATTTATTTGTAGCCAGAGCTAGTGCTCTGTGGGCTCCTTCCAGTTAGGTGACTGGTCTGGGTGCCGGAGGCTCGGCAGCCCTCAAGGGTTCGCTCCTGGTTTGTGGCTTACTAAGGTAATTTGCAAACACATTTACTTGGAGTCAATTGGCAATCAGTTAACCGAAGTTAACAAGGAAAAAGGGGTGGGGGGAGGAAATAAAAAACGGGTGGGGGGAGGAAATAATCGTACGAGCCTCCTTCGCAAAATGCTTTGGGATCTGTGTTACTGGCAAAAAAAGAAATCAGAATAATAGAAGCTAGGTAGTGGAAACACAACAAGAAAGAGCTTAATTCTCTAATATAAAAATCTAACTGGCAGGAGTCTGCCAGGGATCAATTAGCTGATGTCTGCACACTGCCTTAAAGAGTAGAATGCTACTGCAAAGTTACACATTATTATAGTTCCTACAGGTCCTTTTCTCCTCTTAGTTTTACATTTTTAACACCACCTACTAAGCAGTTCTCTCCCCTTTTTTAACAATCTACCAAGCAAAGCAGTTTGTTGCATGTTGTTTCCAAATTTCAGTTACGCACAAAGAAAGCCTCTCATTAAAAAAACACACAGGGCAAATTTCATTTATTTTTTTTTTTTTAAAAAAAAAAAAAAGCACTCTAGACTGTGCTATACTAATCTGGCCAGGACATGAAGGGCCATATTCTGATCTTGGCACGCTCCGTCAGAAGCAGAGCGGTGTCAGAGAGCTCGGCCCCTATTTTGCGGTGTGCGGCAAGGTCGAGGTTGGGGCTGGGGTAGGCAAGGAGCTGCAGCTACATCAGGTTGCAGCGCAGCCTGGTTTTAGCCGATGTAAATCAGTGCAGCCCTCCTGGAAGTTGGTGGAGTTATCTGGATTTGCGCTGCTTACGGCTTGGCCCGTTGTCTGCACCGATTTAGAGCTGCAGGAGATCTGGGCCACTGAACCTGCTGGTCTTGATGGAGTTGGTCTCATTTCCTGTGGGGTTATTTTCTCCAGTTTTTAAGCGCAGGATCCCCCATCTGTCTGCCTCCGCAAAGCTGGCTTTCCTGTCTGCAGGCCTGCACAGAGACCCTCCCTCCTCCTCCCCCTGCTTCTCACACCATCGACTGCACCATGCGTCCTTTTGTCCGTTTCTCCATCTTCCCTCCCCTTCCCTTGCCGTTCTCTCTCCTCGCCCGTCTCCCGTTTGCCTCTTTGGGGTGTCTTCCCTTGGCCTCCACACCCCTCGTTCTCCTCCTCGCCCTGCGGGATCACAGCTTGCCTCTCCCTTCCATTTCCATCACCTTTCCTCCATCCCTGGCTCCCTCCCACCCTCTCCAGCTCATGTAACTCGCTGACGCTTGCCCTCATTCATGTGTATTCCTTGCCACTGTTCCCTTCCATCTGGCCCCAGCGTGGAGCCCCTGTCCTTTGTCACTGCTCTGCTTGCCTGACCCTCCGTGTCACCTCCTCGATTGTTCCCTGTGATGCGGGGCTCGGATCCCTCTCCCCCCACACACGGGCATTGTCCCGTGCCTTAAAAAACGCCGACCCCGCGCCCAGCCCTGATGAACGCCTACCTACGGACCCTGTTCAAGCGAGAGCCAGCCTCGCCGTCCTAGGAGGCAGGACGTGGGTCATGGGGGAATTCAGCAAACCCTGCCTCAGTCCCCAGCAGTGCACGGGACTCATCTCCAGCGTGGATGCTTGTTGCTAACACCCCCGTTTCTTGCCGTGTGACGCTTCGGTGATATCCCTGGGGAAATGGTGGCATCTTGGTTAATCTTCCTAAGATGGAATCTCCATCTTCGGAGCCAGAGTCACAGATGTGGAGCAGGCGTACGTCTGCCCAGGACAGGCCAGGAGCAGCCCAGCCTGCCTCGGGGTTGTGGAGGCTGCAGGTAACCCCATACAATTTTATCCTGCCCTCCGTAGGCTCCCTGGGGGAGCCTTTATTCTCTTTGTGTGCATGTTTTTATTCTGTTTTTATTCTACAGTTGTCCTGTTCTTTGACCGAGTTTCCCAAGTACTAATAATACACCGCTGTAGGTAGCCATTGGTCCACATCAACTGTTTAAAAACTTTGCTAAGCAAAGCATTGCAGATATACTTCAGGGTGCAAGCTCCGTGGGGAGCAACATGTTGGCTACACAGGACTGGTAGGGGCTGGATTTGCTTTGGACTTTCAGGATTTGCCTGGCTCTTTCTGTGTCAGATCTTGCGTTTCCATTCCCCGGGAGCATGAAATCAGTGGCTTAGAGACGCGTTTAATGCAGCAGCATCACCACACTAATTGTTACAGGAAGTTTTGTGGTAACGCAGAGCAAGAGACAGCAATTCTCACCATTTTACAAACCGGGGACCGAGGCTCGGTGAGCCGAAGTAACTCTGAGGAGTTAAAAGTTGCAGTGGGAGTCTGCAGCAAAGTCAGGATTTGCCTGCACATGCCCTGCGTTTCTACACCCGTGGCAAAACCCTCTGACAAATGAGGGGAAGGGGGGTTCAAAGCTGTGCCGGGAGGTTTCGTTGTTGGATGAGGCTGCACTCCAGTGCCCGCGTGGTGTTGCGAGAGGGAGTGCGACCCGTCGGGCTGGCTGCCTCTGCTTCGTGCAGCTGGAGCTATTGGTTGAGCCGCGCGTGGCGCGTGCCACCGCTGCGAGCTTGGAGAAACATTCCTGCCATCCGCAGCGGCACCGGGTTCTGCTTTTATCGCTGAAGGTGCAGGGTTCAGTTCTCCCTAATGATAGGGGGTGGTGGGATCGTTACGTTCCTGCAAGTTCCCCAATGTCACAAGTCCGCGTCTCGTGCGACGAGCTGCAGATAAGTGGCAGCGCTAAGCGAGTGGCAGCCCCCAACTCCCAGCTGGGAGAGACGTTGTTATTTATTAGGGTGTGTATAAATAATAATGTTCCAGCCTACCAGCTGCGGAATCTTAATTTCCTGGTCACAGAAGCATCGTTGGCGGGTCATTTTGTATTAGAAGTGTGATGTCGGCACAGTGTGCTGTGGAAAGCTAGGGTGGTGTCAAACAGTCGCAGGAGAGAAGAGGTGGGCTCATTTTGGGGAGAGGAGGTTGCAGGGACAGGTGATTTTACGCAGTATCCTGATCTTTTTGCTCCGTGAGCACTGAGCCTGATGTGTCCAGACACCTGCATGCTTGGGAAGCCAGGGCAGAATGCTCCCCTAACTCCATTTTCACTAGGAGGAATGCAGTACCCTGGAGAAGCACATTTTTTAGTTTTTCTTAGAGACCCAAGCTTGGAGCAAACCTCCTCCCACAGAGGAAGCCCCAGTCTGAATGGGAACTCGGTGCCAAGGCTTTGAAAATGCCTTCAGGCACTGAGCGAGGCTTTTGGAGAGCAGGGTCAGAGGGGCAGCCGCGGGGAGGGCTTCCAGAAGTAGTTTAGAAAACTGTGCCACATCTGTAAAAATATTTAGCGGCTCGATGGCATCCTAGTGTCATCGAGGAACCTGGAGTCGCATTGCTGCCTCTAAACCCTTCTGAAAAAAAGACTTGGAAGCCAAAGCACAGTGAAAAGTCTCTTGCCTTTTTTGGAAAAGCAGAAAGACATTTTCTGAGCTGTCGGGAGCAGAGGGAATAGGCTTGGTGGGCTCCAGGGGGTGGGTGTTGGCATCACAAGTGGATGGCATGGGAAGTGATCTTGGGAAAGGGTCCGAGTGCCTGGGCCACTGTGGTGGGGAGCCGTGTGGCACCGGTGTTCGATGCCCCAAAGCAGGGGCCAAGAGCAGAAGGCAGCCCTTAGTGGGGAGCAGGGCTGCACACACCGTGGCAGGGCTCTGCCTCGGTGCAGGAGGGCAGCCCTGCCCTGTTCTGTGCTTTCTTAGCCCCAAAGCAAACAGGAGCATCCCGCCAGCCCCCAGCAGTGCTGACAGCGGGGGTCCCACAATGTCTGAGGTGGGAGCCTGAAGTGCTGCATCTCTGCCGCTTCCCCCAGGCTTGTCCTGCAAGAACGGAGCCTGGCTCGCACCACAGATTCACACCGAAAGCCCCACACTAGGACAAAAGTCTCCATGCAGAGAGGAATCCTGTCCCTGTACCGAGAAACACGCTGACTAGTGGCAAGGGGCAGCTGGGGCGGCCATCTTCGCTGAGGGGCAACATGGCAGGGCCCAGGTCTTGGCAAGGATGGGCTTCCTCACAGAGCCCGCTGGCCCATGGGGAGGGCTCAAGCTCTCCCTGGTTCCTGGGGATGGGAAATTTCGGAGGGGTGGTTTCTGAAGGATGGCTGCTTTCTGAAGGGAAGCATCTGAGGGGGGATTGCATGGTGAGGGGCAGCGCACAAAATGGCAGCGCCCTTCTGGGCATGGCTCCTGGAGGGGGAGACACTCCTGCTATGCCTCTCCCTGGGGGCAGTGACGGGGAACCTTTGGCATTTTGTCTGTCCCCGTTAGGGGAGTAAAGGTCTTTCCCTCGTGTTTTGCCCCTGGGCAGTGGCACGGTGCACACAGCTTGCTGGAAACGAGGTGGCTTGTCCTGGTTTCCTGAGAAGAAGGGAGGGTGGTGAGAGAGGCATCCTTTCTAACCTCCCTGCCTTGTTTTCCTTCTCTTCCCCAAGGCTGCAAGATCAAAGCCCTGCGGGCAAAGACCAACACCTACATCAAGACGCCGGTGAGAGGCGAGGAGCCGGTCTTCATGGTGACAGGGCGGCGGGAGGATGTGGCCATGGCTCGGCGGGAGATCATCTCCGCAGCCGAGCACTTCTCCATGATCAGAGCCTCCCGCAACAAAGCCGGCACCACCTTCGGCAGCGCTCCCACCTTGCCGGGGCAAGTCACCATCCGGGTGCGCGTGCCCTACCGCGTGGTGGGCTTGGTGGTGGGCCCCAAGGGCGCCACCATTAAGCGGATCCAGCAGCAGACCAACACCTACATCATCACGCCCAGTCGGGACCGGGACCCCGTCTTCGAAATCACGGGTGCGCCGGGCAACGTGGAGCGTGCTCGGGAGGAGATCGAGACCCACATCGCGGTGAGGACGGGCAAGATCCTGGAGTACAACAATGAGAATGACTTCCTCTCCAGCAGCCCTGATTCCGGCATGGAGAACCGCTACTCGGAGGCCTGGCGGGTCCATACGCCGGCGCCGGGCTGCAAACCCCTCTCCACCTTTCGGCAGAACAGCCTGGGTTGCATTGGCGACTGCTCCGTTGACCCCGTCTACGAGACACCCCGGCTGAATGACCAAAACGACTTCAATTATGGTTACCTCTTCCCCAACTACGGCGTGAACAAGCAAGATCTGTATTACGGGGTGCCGGAGTCGGGCGCCCCGATGTGGGCTGGGCAGGAGAACACCAACCCTGTCTCGGTGCTCTTCTCGAAACAGCAGCGTTCCAGCAGCACTGGTGCCATCCACCCAAATTCACATCGCTCCCCATCCTCCTCCATCCAAGAGCCCAATCTCTCTGGTCTCCCCAGGCGGTCCCAAGGAGAGCCGCTCCAAGGGTTTTCCAAGCTGGGGACGACTGCCGCTGCCCGGACGTCTGTCTCCAGCAGCCGCGAGTGCATGGTGTGTTTCGAAAGCGAAGTTACGGCAGCGCTGGTGCCGTGCGGCCACAACCTCTTCTGCATGGAGTGTGCCGTGAGGATCTGCGAGAGGACTGATCCGGAGTGCCCGGTTTGCCACGCTGCAGCCACTCAGGCCATTAGAATATTTTCCTAAAGAGACAGAGCAGGGCATTGGGGTGGGGTGGGGGGTAGGAAGGGAGCATGGGGGGGTCCAGGAAAGAAAAGTGATGATAATAATAATAATAATAATAATAATGACATCTGAAGAACAAACGAATGAAAGAATAAATTAATTTAAAGAAGAAGAAGAAGAAAAAAAAAGAAATTATTTTACAAGCAATGTATGTTATTTTTTAAAAAAAAGTGAATAATAAAATTAAAATGAATAGCAAAGCCAGAAATTTTGAAGGGCGAACGATGCTCCAGCCTGCGATGTCTTTTTTAAAACAAGTACTCTGAACGCACACTCGGATCTCGCAAGCAAAGCGGTTTAGTTCAGTTTTTTTTGGTGGTGAGATTGGGACTTCTCTGCATTGACCAAGCCAGGCCATCTCGATCGGACGGGGAAGGGAGCAGGGATGCGGGGAGGGCCCTGCCAGCCTTTCTTCTCCAGCCATGTTCAATCTTCATCTTGGTCTGAAGCCCCTACTCTCCTCCCCCCCAGGGATGTCAGCCCAACTGGGAGCTCAGAAAGAAACAAATAGAAAGAAAGGAAAACGGATGTCGGGGATTTAAAAAAAAAAATAAAAAAGAAACCATCAACCTCTGGGAACCTGTTAGAACGAGGGCACAACTGTATTACCTCAAAGATTTAAACAAAAAAACCACAGCAGCTAAAGAACTTTTATTGTTTTCCTTTTTTTCTAAAAAAAAAACAAAAACAAAAAAGCCACAAAAAAAAAAAGAAAATAAAAAAAAAAAGACGAAGAAGAAATAAAACTGACGCCGGTGAAGCTGAAGAAGGTTTGGAAGAACCTATTGGAATCACACTGGGCGATTAGCATTTATTTTATTATTCTGAGCCACCATGGAGTTTGGAACTTTGTTCTTTTTTCCTTATCCGAGCAGGGATTTGTTCATCAGACGAATCAGGAGTCACTAACAGGGTATTTCAAAAGCAGTCCTGAGTTCCCATCCGTGGGGGGAGTGTATCGACTTCCGCGTTTCTGTAGTTCACTCTTCATCCTTTTTTCCAAGTGATGCCAGCTGCAGCTACATGCAACACACAAGCGCACGTGCACACACGCACACACACACACACACACACTTGTAACATTGTGCTTTTCTTTTCTTAAAAAGT
Source organism: Clangula hyemalis (assembly GCA_963989345.1). The sequence goes on from OZ022454.1 coordinate 1,303,163, forward strand.
ATATATATCACACCAAAACCTAAGAAAGACGATCATGCAATACAGGCAATGAGCCCATATGAAACCAACATGCATCCCAACAGAAAGCAAAAAAGAACCCCGAGTTTATATATATAATTTTGTTGTCGTCGTTTTTAAACTGGACCAAAACTTTTGTTACCCAAAACCGAGTGGGGGGAAAAAAAAAAAAAGAAGAAAAAGTATTTCTTTATGGACCAAAACCTCTTCAGCTGTCCTTTACCTGGATCTTCCTGAGGTTGGCCGCTTTTATATATTATATTTTTTTCAGAACGAAACAAAAAAAAAAAAAAAAAGAATTGCCTTGTTGAACATCCTTTAATCATTTCAAGACTCCTGGTTTTGTTAAATCAGATACTTTCTAAACCATTGGGAACTGGGAGAGGACGGGCTTCGAATCTGGCTTCTGTGCCAATGCACACAAGATGCAAGCCAGCATCTTAACATCATCAGGTTTGTTCAACCAGTCTGTGGATGCCAAAATGCCGTGATGGTAAAGATGTGTGTTGGATTAACCTATCAAGTACCAGTATACCTATCTATAAATATATGTGTGTATATATATATATATATATAGGCACTTAACTCATCGAGCACCTATATATATATATGTATATATAAATTATATATAGAGTTTTTCTCCCACCACCACCGCTTCCCCATTTCCTGCCCCTCGACTTCTGCTCACAGATCCTGGACCCTGATTTAGAACTGAACCAGCAAGTTTCACAACTTGGCAGAGACAGTTCTACAGCAAAAAAAAAATAATAATAATGATAATACCAATAAAAATCGCCTGAGATTTTTTTTCCCTTCAGTTACAGGAGACTTTATTTTCATCGTAATAATGTTCCTGGGAACATCCCCTCTTCTGCTCGGTTTGCTGCCACTTGCTGCCGGTGCCGGGGCAGGCTGCTCCGGTGCTCTGCATCGATAAAGGTCTGCTTTCAATCTCCAGATGCTGGGTGGAGGGGGCGTGAAATGATGTACCTCCACCGTTCGTGCATCGACGGTAAAATATGACGTAGGGGGCGAGATGGAGGGGTGGACGCTGTTCCTAGGTTCTGTAATGGATGCTGATGTTTCGGAAAAAGAGATAAAAAAAAGAAAAAAAAAAAGAAAAAAAATACTAATGCTGTGCTAAAGGGACACTGTCAGGTCGAATGTGTACTCGCCTCCTCCCCAAAGCTTTAAGAAACCTTCGGCTGCCTGGTTCTCCGTGCCCTGCGGCGCGCGTAGCCGCTGGCGCCCGGAGCGGGTCGGGACGCGAGCGTGTGCCTGGGGGAGGCGCTGCCTCGGCCCTGTGGCCAGCCACGTCCTTCCTAAACTAGCCTGGTTCTTGTTCAAAGTCTGGCTTTGGTCTGGTCCCAGTAGAAGAAGGGTAAGGGAGAGAGGGGGGGAGCATTTCTGCGCGCCGGGCAGTAACCTCTCCGCGCCCCGCGCGCCACCGCCTCCGCTCGTCCGTGCCCCGGGGTTGCGTCGGAGCCGTTCTCCCCCCAAAAATCCTCCCGATGGTGGCAAGAGAGTGGTTGGGGCAAGAGCTGGGGGGAAAAGGGGGGGGCTCCCACCGCCATTCTGGGAGGTGGGGGGCGTTCGGAGATGTTCGTGTCGGTACCGGAGGGGCTTGAGCTGGAAACGCAATGGCAAAGTGCTTCCCCGGCTGAGTCCCCCGGGGCCGATCTGTTAGTTGAGTGACTAGTCGTTCTTGGCTGAGTGAAGTCTGTTCGTGGTAATGTGAGCAAGTTTTTGGTCAATGTCTTTCTTTGATGCCAGGTTGTGAAGAGGTTGGGGGGGGAGCGGGGAGGGGGGAAGGAGACACCCGTGTGGGGGCCTGGGGCGGGGGGGACCTGTGCTAGCACTGACCCTAAGGGATTTGGGGGGGTAAGGGGAGGGATAAGGGGGGCCCTCGTCCGCTCCTTTTATCCCTTCCCCTTCCCCTGGCAAGCGAAAAGCGATGTAAAAGCCTCCTGCATGCTGAAAAATGTTAGAGAAAAAAAAAAAAAAAACCTTTCTTTTTAGAAAACAAAAAAACAAAAAAAGGCAAAAAAAAAAAAGTTTAAAAAAAAAAACACAAAAAAAAGGAATTAATGACCCAAACAAACATCCATGCTTGCTGATCGGAACCAGGGGCCGGCTGTCCGTCTGTCCAGGCAGCGGCAGTCTGCCCCTCTCTGCAGACGAGGTTCCTACTCAAGTCTCCAAGTTGGCCTTTAATAAAATCTTCAGTTCCAATAACCTTTATATATATATATATATATACATATATATATACATATACATATATATTAAAAGAAAGCTTGATGTAGCAGTTCTAGTTTAAAATGAATAGAAGTATTTCGGCCCCCCCTTTTATTTTGATTTCTCCTTTTCCCCTGCTTTTCCACCCTATACCCCCCTACCCCCCCCCCCCCCCCCCAACCAACTCCGTATTTTGATGTAGCAACTTTGGAAGAAAAAAAACAGGCGCTGTAAACGCACCGAGAGCTACCTCTGGCCCACGAGGGGCTGCAGGGGGCTCGGGTGGGGGGGGAACCACGGCCCCGCCGCCCCCCAGCCCCTCGGGGGCACCCGGAGAGGCTCAGACCCGGGCCCTGTCCTAGGGGGAAGCCCGGTTGCGGGGCTTAAAACAACAAATTTGCGTAACTTTTTTTTTTTTTTTTTTTCTCTCTTTTTAAATATATGTATATATATAAAAAAAAATCTTTAAAAAAAAAAATAAAAACAAAAAACAAGAAAAATGCCCATGACCTTAACTATTTGCTCTGACTTGTATCTTCCTTGATAGGTGACTAAAAATAATAATAATAATTAAAAAAAAAAAAAGGCTTGTTGGTCCAATTCACCAGCAATAACATCCGCTAAAAGCAGAGCCCTCCAGATGGGGGGGGTCACGGTCCTGGCTTTGGGGGGCTCCCTCGTCCCCGCCGTGTCCCATCCCGCCAGGGGGGCCCAGCCACCCCCGGGTGTGTTTTGGGGGCGCAGGGCAGCGGGACGGAGAGCAGGGCACCGAGCACCCGGGGGGCTCGGGGCGCTGCTGCGGGCGCAGGGTGCCGGGAGCAGGCAGGATCAGGCCCGGGGGAGGCTGGTGGGCGCTTGCTGAAATGGGGGCTGTGCTGAATACAGGGTTCGTCCGGCTAAATTTTCGGGCTTCCCAGGGTTGGGGACGCAGCCAGGGAGGGGACGGAGGCGTCCCAGCCGGGTTCTGCGAGGGGACGCCCCGAGGAGAGGCGATGAGGCGGAGCGGGGGGTGGAACGTGAGAAAGGGAAGCGGAGGGATGAGATAATACCGTGCCGTGATGTCATCCTCATCGACGTAAATTATGTAGAGAATAGTGTGTATTATAATGCATAACAGAAAACGAAACAAAAAATAAAAAAAAAAAAAAGAGAGAGAGAGAGAACCAAAATTGGATTTATATTTAATGAGGAGATACTATAAAAATATCTTGTCCTAGCTCCCATTTGCAAAAGTATTTTTCAGCTGGAGGGATATCTATTATTTTTTTCTCTTTTCTTTCTTTCTTAAAAAAAAAAAAAAAATCTCCATACATACAAAGGCTCAGACTGTTACTATTGTGAACCTCTTAAATCAAAATGCTCCAACCTGTTTATTTGGTATTTGAAGGGTTTATTTTGATGCATTTACTGGTGTTTTTTAAAGAGAGAGAGAGGAGGGAAAAAAAGATTAAGATTTTAAAATTAGAACATTTCTTTATAATTTAATATTCTATTTTAATAAATGCATTTATTACATGTAAATGTAGCAAGGAACTGGGCTAATAAAAATACTTTTTATTAGGTAATTTATTATAAGAAAAAAGGATATTTTATTTTATGATAAAGTGATCCTTAAAAGTTTAGAAGGTTTAGAATATATGTAGGTTAAAAAATACATTTGTATCCAGAGTATTGCTTAAAAAGTGTTTTTAATATATGTTTCCTTTTTCGTGTGTGCGTGTGTGTATGTAAAAGGTGATAGTTATGGTGCAGATAGCCCTTTCCAGGAATAAGAAATTAACACAGTTGGATGTATTTAAAAATGGAAAAAAAAAAAAAAGAAAAAAAATGAAAAAAAAAAATGAAAAGAAATTACAAACCGGAGAAGTGAAATAGACAAAACCACTACGACTCGGAGCCGCGTGGTCGGTTCCCAGGCCCTGTCCTGAGGTCACTCGGTGCCGTCCGTCCCCGCGCCCGCCGCTGGGTGACCTCGCTTTGCTCTGACGGTGGCAGCTTCGGGGAGAAAAAGGGCTTTTTTTTGGAGCAGGCTGGGCACGCTCAGAAAGCCAAACTCACCTTTCTCGCCCCTTCCGCCCTCCTTTCTCGCTCGTTTTCCTGCAGACCCCAGCCTGCCCCAGATTGCCAACGGGGCAATGTTGCCATTGAGGCGTTTGGAAGCAGGATTTGGGGCGATCCCAGCGTAAAACCGCTTCTCCCCCAGCACTGGGAGGCTCCGCGGGGCCCTTGGGTGCGCGGGGCCGCTCGGCGCTGGGGCAGCTCCGGCCCCTGCCTCCCCTGGGCCAAATTTGGCTCCGTCTCCGCAGCCGGCACGGCCCTGGGTGCACCAAACTCGAACCCGTCCCCCAACCAGGAGGGCACCGGGACACGTAGCGAGCTGTGCCCGTCCCCACCGGGCTGGCAGGGCCCAGGCCCCGTGGCCACCCCATGGATGGGAGCCCACCGGGGGTCTCGTCCCGCATCCCACAGTCGCGAGGTGGCGGGGGGGATGCTTCTGCTCTGTTGCCTTTCAAAGAAGCATGTTAAAATAAGATTTTTTTTTTTTTCTGTTTGTTTGTTTTTAACCAAAAAGGAGAAGAAAAAAAAAAAAAAGTTTGCGTTGATGGGTATTAAAAAAAAAAAAGTTAAAATAATAATAATAAACGCTCAAATTTATTTCATATAATCCTAGAGTAAAGATTAAAATAAAATTAACTAGTTCAAATAGTAGATGCTATCCATATTGTTTAATCTATAGTAGATCCAAGTGATCCCAGACAGAGCAGAATGTAAAGTAAACTTGTAAACAAGATCAGTTATCATTTTTAACTTCCCCAGAAATTCCATCTTTTTTTGGTACTATTTTTCTGAAGCAAACACATCGACGAACGAAAAGCCTAACAAAATAACAGACCACCGACTGGTACCTTCTGTCAAAGTCCTGAAGTTATTTTTATAGAGGGGAAAAAAAAAAATGGGATCTAATAATATGTATTTTTTTAAAAAGATGTGTTTGGGTTTTTATGTTGCTTTTTTAATAAAAAGTATAAGGATTTGGCTAGTCACTGAGCAAAATAAGAAAGTTTTAGGCCATTATTTTTGCCTTATTCTGACCTCCAGCCTCGGGCCTGGAGCACGGAAATGGAAATTCCAGAAAAAAAACGCTAAAAGTCAGAATCTCGTTGCTGTTAACGTTTCTCGCGCCGGTTGTGCTTTTGGAGCTCCTCCAGGCACTCGAGGTGTTGGCGGGTCCCTGTGACGGCGGCGGGACCGTCCCTGGGTGGGTGGAAAGGAAAATTGGGCGCGGGTGAAGTCCCCTCTGTAAGGTGACGGCCAGAGCTGGCGGCAGCGAGGTGCCGGTGCCGAGCGCGGAGCCGTGCCGAGACGCGCCCTGCTCCGCGCTCGGAGCACGGGCCGTTAGGGTTTGGTTCGTTCCCTTTGGTTTTCGGGCTTTTTTTGCTTGCTTTCTTGGTTATATCTCGACCCAGCAAGGGGAAGGGTTGTGCCGGGAGCGGGCGGCGTACGGCTTGGGTTGAGGGTGCTTCGTGAGCAGCTGGCAGCTTGCAGGATGCCAGCTCCGGCTCGGTGGCTTTTTTTCGGTGCTGGAGGCTGTGGTGAGGGAGCCAAGGCTCAGCCCTTGAGCGCTGGGACTGCGGCGAGATATTCGCCCTCTCCTTAGCTTGTGCCAGGAAAGACGAGCCCTGGCTGGTCGGACCCTGCTCCGTGCGCGCCCAGCCAAGCGCTCGGGCCCCTCGGAGGCTGCTTTTCGCTGCACTGACCCCCTGTTTACACGCGATGATGCTAAAATAAACGACCTAGTGCAAGCTCCGTTGTTCGCGGAGGGAGTGGAGCATTGCCAAGGAAACACCCTCGCAAGGTGGCTGGTTACCTCCGGGTTTAGCTCTTGCTCCTCTCCTCGGTGTCGTGGCTCAGCCGGAGTGAGCCCTGGCTGTCCCGCGGTTCAGGAGCATCCGCCAGGATCCCAAAGCCTTCGACAACCACAGCGGCCACCCCGGCGCCCGCACCCGGGGCGGGACAAGGCAGCCGCTTACCAGCATTCAGCAAAGCCATGCAATAGGTTAGGACAGGAAGCGAAGACAGTTCTCATTCGGTTTCTGCGTATAGCACTGTGAATCCGAGATCGCTCGCTGCGCCCGCCCCGTCAGCCCAGCGCCGGTTCGGGAACGCGGAGGCACGACCCCTCCACCCGGTCCTTCCCCGCGGGGCAGCGAGCGGCCTGTTTGCTCTTTCATTTTCGTTTTACCTCATTTATTTTTATTTTTTTTTTTCGGTTTTGATACTTGAAGAAGAGTCAGTGCTTGACATTGTGCAGCGGCGCCCTGGAGCGGAGAGCGGATGCACTTTCGCTTGTCCACGGCTCGTAGGGTCCCATCCTGCCTCTGCCGCGTCCCCGCAAAGGTTTCCCTCGGTGTCAGCACCGCAGAGCCAGGATGGGCAGGTTCTTCCAAAAAAAAAAAAAGAAAACCTTTCTATGGTGTTCATGAGCAGTCTGTGGTGTGTTGCGGGTCAAAACTCGGAGCCGTGTTCTGCTGTCAGCCTCAGCCTTGGTCCCTGCGCCGCTCGCCCGCTTCGGTGGGGTTCCTCCCCGGGAAACCAAAGTCCCTTCGGCCCTGGCAGGCTGCGGTGTCCCTGCTGGACCCGAGCCAGCATCGCTCCAGGGCTGCTAATGGAGCAAATTGAAAGTCACCCCCGGTAAAGTGACACTAATGTGAAATCTGGAGTTGTTCCACCGCTGTCTGCGCAGCTACGCAGGGATAAAAAAAAAGAAAAATAAAAAGGAAATCGTGTCCCCACCCTGCCCGGCGGTGGCGGTGCCAGTTCACCGGGCGGCTGATGGCAGAACACGTCCTGGTCTCACGGCGATGCTTGGGGACAGCTCGCTGAGGACCGGGGCAGGGGCAGAGCAGCGCCGCGTGGCTGCGGGGTCTTCCCTCGGCTCCCAGCAGCTGCTTTGCTCAGCTGTGAGACCATCGGCCCTTTTGGATTTATTTATTTTTCCTTTTTCTTTATGAATTCCCTTCAAGAGAATTGTAAAGAAAAGGGAAAAAAAATCAAATAAAAAAGCCAGGGCCAGATCCTGTCTTGCAATTGAGGGTTTGCTCCTGGGTTAAGCAGGCGTGAAAGGCAGTGGGATTTGACGGCCGGGCGCGTGGTGCTGGCTGATCCCAGCATCGGCTGCAATTTCCTCCAGCTCTTCCCAGTATTGGAGGTCCCAGCTCCAGCTTTCTGCTGCTGGGGCTCTGGCAAAGCATTTCTGGGGCCATTTTCCCCATTTCTCGAGCAAAGCCTCAGCCCCAGGGAGCTTCCAGGGGAGCTCAGCCCCGCGCAGCCCTCCCTCGCCAAGTGCCACTGAACTTTCTCTCGCCCTCGCTCCAAAATGCCCAACAAGCCCACGTGCATCCGCTTTTATCCACGGAGCTGCCGGTGTCGGCCTCGGCGTCCCGACCGTGGCCCCTCCGCTCAAAGTCCATTCCCTGTTACGTTGTGTTTTCCCTTTTTTTTTTTTTTTTTTTTTTTTTCCTTTTCTTTTAACGTCATAGGAAACCTGTAGTCGGGATTGTTACTATTGGAAACCGATCACATGTTCCATCCAGGTATTTTCATCTCTCCGGCATTACGCAAAAATAAAGGCCTGAGAGAGAGATATAACCGAACATAGAAGTAGAGTTAGGCTCGTTGTCTGAGTTTTGAGGCATATAGTATAAGGGGAGAAGGAAAAAAAAATTAAAATAAAAAATTAAAATAATGATGTTGCACAACTTGTAGAAAAACAAAGAAGGGAAAGGGTTAATGTATTAAATGTGCTAAATTACATTAAGAACTTAATTTTATTAAAGTATTATTACTTAAGAAACTTGGTATCTGCTCTTGTTTTCTGTCTGTTCACGCTCTGGGAAGGGCTCCAGCAGCGGCGGGTGGGAGCGGGGCCCTGCTCAGAGCAAAGGGATTTCACTTCCACGGCGATCCCATGCCCTGAACCCACTGTCACCCTCAGCCCTGGCGACGAGTTCCCGTCGCTGTGAGCTTTGGGTCACCCTCTCTGCCACGTCCTAGCAGGAATTGTGTAAAAACGGGGGAATCGGAGCAAAATGGAGCTAAAAGCCGCGACACCTTGGGAACGTGGCGGTGCCCGGGGGCACGCTGTGCCAGGGGGGCTCCAGCCAAGGGTCAGGTGCTGCCACGGTGGCTGCTCAAAAAGGGGTAAAATCAAGCCAAAATGGGGCTGGCCCCACATTTCCTTTGTACCCTGCTCCTCTTTGTGCCCTTCCTTGCCTGGGGATGCCGCCGAGCTGCCGTGTGCCAAGGCAGGGGGAACAACGGGGCCGGAGCTGGCGCAGGTCCTGGGCTCAAGCAATGACCCCCAACAGGCAGAAAAAGCCTCCAGCAGCAACTTTATTTTAGGATTCTGTCCAAATTCCCGTTTTGTCAATAAAACGTGCCCCAAGGCAAAATCCTGCCAAGTGGGACGGGGTGACCGTGGGCAGATGTGGAAAGAGAACCCCACACACACCGGGGGATGCGCTCCTGGGGTGACGGGATGGGATGGGATGGGATGGGGATGGGATGGGATGGGATGGGATGGGATGGGATGGGATGGGATGACCCCTGCATTGCCCCCTGCCCATCACACCAGTGGCACCGGCTCTGTCCCAGCTCTGGGGGGCCCGGCTCTGTCCCCTGGGCAGGGGGATCGGGGCTGGCAGCCCCCCGTGAGCGCAGCACACGCTCCATCTAGCGGCAGCCTCATCCCCAGGCTGCGCCCTGCTGTCACCAAGTCCCTCGCCCTCATCCCACAGCCACAAAAGTGGCAAAATCTTCCCAAATCCCCCCACCCTGGGAGCCCCCTTTCCCCTCCTCGTGCATCCTAGCACCCAGCCGAAGGACAGGGCAGCTTTTTCCTCTGTGCTGGCCGTGCTGCAGGGGCTCAGGGCACAAAAACGGGGTCCAAGGAAGGAATCACCCCCTGCACCCCCCAGCAGGGCGCCCCATCCTCACCCAGAGCCGTGCCCGGGGCTGGGTGCACCCAGTCTCTTGCCAGGCAGAAAGAAAGGTGCACCCTGCCCCCCCACCATCCCAAAAACCTTCCCCAAAGGGCTGCACCCACAGGTGCCACAAAAACCCAAGTACCAGCCAAGGGATGGGCTGCGCTTGGGCTTGTTCGGTGTCACCCTAAGGTGACTTCGGGGCTGGAGAAAGCAAGGAGGTGAAGGGTGGCACGTCCCGAGCCCTGGGGAAGAGAGGCACTGGTGGGGTCACGCGGCTCAGGGAGAGCTTTTCCTCTCCATTCCTGTAGGTCCTACATAAACACGGGGAGAGCAGCACAAGGCAGCACGGAGCGGCCGTGCAGGTGAAGCGGCCGCCAGCCCCATCCCGTTCCCAGGGGGGCTGCAGCGAGCAGAGGTAGAGGGTGAGAAAGGCGATGGCTCCGTGCGCAGGGCAGGGGGGGGGGCTCAGATGTTTTGGCAGCAGGGCGCCTGGTGGCCCTCCTGCTGCGTGGGCAGCACCCGGACGGGCTCGATGGTGGTGCTGGGGCCGAACTCGGACTCGGGCTGCCCGGCGATCTGCCGCTGCGACACGAGGCGGTAGATCTCTGCCGAGAAAAGGGGAGAAGGAGGGAAAGCTTTTTTTAAAAAAAATGTGGATTTCAGTGGTTTTTCCCAAAAGCTCAAGAGGCTGGGAGCACCCACCCGTCACGGGGAGCAGGATCCCACCCCCAGAGCTTAAAGAGGTCCCGGGAGGACGCAACCCCAAAGCCCCTCCTGGCCACCCCTTACCCGTGAGGATGTTGTGGAAAGCCGTCTCCACGTTGGTGGAGTCCAGAGCCGACGTCTCGAGGAAGGAGAGCCCGTTCTTCTCTGCGAGGACAGCCTGAGCTCAGGCAGGAGTCATAGGGGATGGGGTGGGATGGGGTGGGATGGGGTTCAGGGGATACCTGCAAAGCTCCTGGCCTCGTCGGTGGGCACGGCCCGCAGGTGCCGCAGGTCGCTCTTGTTGCCCACCAGCATGATGACGATGTTGGCGTCGGCGTGGTCCTGCAGCTCCTTCAGCCAGCGCTCGGCGTTCTCGTACGTCAGGTACTTGGCGATGTCGTAGACCAGCAGAGCTCCCACGGCCCCCCGGTAATACCTGGGGGACAGCGAGGGGACGGGCTCACGGCGGATTCCCAGGGAAAGGACGTGGGATTTGAGGGTCAAGGGGGGGGACACTCACGCCGAGGTGATGGCCCGGTACCGCTCCTGCCCGGCCGTGTCCCAGATCTGAGCTTTCACGGTCTTGTTGTCCACCTGGATGCTCCTCGTGGCGAACTCCACCCCGATGGTGCTCTTGCTCTCCAGGTTGAACTCATTGCGGGTGAAGCGGGACAGGAGGTTGCTCTTCCCCACGCCGGAGTCCCCGATGAGCACAACTGGATTGGGGGGGGGGGGGAACAAGCACAGCATCAGCCCCCGGCCCCCCAGCACCAGGCAGCACCGATTGTCCCCAGCCCTGCATGGACTTGGACGTCCCCATCAGCCCCCACCTCCTTTTCATCCTGAGGGAATTGGGGCATAACCAGGGATTTAAAGAGCTGGTCCCAAAGCGAGTACCAGCCGAGGAGGAGGAGGAGGTGAAGAGGAAGAGGAGGAGGAGGAGGAAAGTCCCTGGGTGTGGGCCGGGTGATGCATTTTCTTCCTAGTTCCTGTCAAACCTGGCGCAACAGGCTGCGGGGAGGCTCCGTCACACGGCTCCCCTGTCCAGTTTGTTGGGTTTGTGACTCAACAGCTTTGGATTTCTTTTCTTTTTCATTGCTGCTGGCTCAGTCCGTTCCCCGGGGCAATGAGGACTCTGGGGGGGGGGCTTCACCTTGCCCTCCCCAGCTGGGACAAAACCCTGCGAGGGACCAGCAGGAGCTCGGGGCTGGGCCAGCAGCAGAGGGAGGGAGGCTCCCGATGCCGCGGGGCGCTGCGTGGATGCCTGGGGAGACCACGATGGGCTGGGCTGCCCTCGACGAACCACTGGAGACGCAGCGGCCAGCAATGTGCCAGGTTCATTAACGAGCCTCAGCGCTTTGATCCAGGCTCGGTGTTTAATTAACGGCAAGGTGCCACTTCCCTTGGCTCAAGCACAAGGTCTCCGGTGCCAGCAGAGCTGCTGCAATTTGGCTTCCACTGGCCCCGTGCACGCCCCCGGCAGTGCCAAATCCAGCTGGGGAAACTGAGGCACGCGTATGCCATGCCCCTGGAAGCCTTAGGAGCAGGATGTTCCCTCATAAAGAAAGTCAGAAGAACGCTGCTTCAAACCGAAACCAGCACCCGTTTGGGGGAAAAAAAGCCCCAGCAGAGCCCCAGGGACCCAGCGAGCGCTGTCCCAGCTCCGTGCCCCTAAACACCGCGTCTCCCTTGGACTTTGCCCCTGGTTTGGGTGGAACCGACGAGTTCTGGACTCAAAGCCGGGTTCTCTTGTTTTTAAGGAGAAGAAGAAAAGAATTGGGAAGGAAAAGCAGAGCCCAACCTCCAGCTGCCCTCAGCCCCAGCTCCTTTAGGAACCCGGCACCACAGGGGGATGCTGCTGGGCCCCCCCCAGAGCTGTGCTGCCGGCGTAGCAGCGGGCAAGACGCAGGAGACGCCCCTCGCTGAGTCCCAGGAGAGCTCCGGGGAGGATTTTTGAGCCACCTGCTCGGCAGGAGGGGTCCCTGCCCACGGCAGGGGGTTGCAGCGAGGAGATTTTTAAGGTCCCTTCCGACCCAAAGCAACTCCCGAGATTGATTTCCTGGGCGGGGGCCGGGGGAGGTGCTGGCAGCTGACTCACAGCAAGGTCATCCCTGGCTCCTATCGCGACTTTTGGACGTCCTGTCACGACTTGGCGACGTTCTGTCGCCACTTTGCTCCAGCCAAAAGCACTGGGACCCCGTGCTGGTGGCTGGGGAGAAGATCCCGAGGCTCCCGGCTCCCTTCCCGGGGGGGGCAGCGGGGCTTTTCCCCACTCCTCCCACTGCCCACGGCTCCCCCCCAGCCTCCTGGGAGCACCCCCCACCCATGGGTGCTGCCCTCCCCCAGCACTAATGAGGAGCCAGGGCCAGGAAGAGCTGCTCGCACCCTTGGGTGCGGGGGCACCCAGCACCTGCCCAGCACCGGGAGCTGGGCCCAGTCCCCGGTTCAGGTCCTGGGCCCCAGTCCTGGGTTCAGGTCCCACGTCCCAGGTCCCGATCCCGGTCTCTGTCCCCGGTCTCGGTTCCTGGTTCGGGACCCAGTCTCCATCCCCGGTCCCCAGTCCCGGTCCCTGGTTCCCAGCCCGGTTCCCAGTTCAGGTCCCGGGTCCTGGTTCCCAGTCTCTGTCCCCTGTCCTAGTTCAGGTTCAGGTCCTGGTCCCCGGTCCCAATCCCGATCCCCAGTTCCCAGTCCCCAGTCCCGGGCCTGGGTTCAGGTCCCCGGTTCAGGACCCCAGTCCTGGCCCCGATACCGTTCCCGGGTTCAGGTCCAGGTTCCCGGTCCCCGCTCCCCGGTTGCCGACCCTGGTCCCTGGTTCCCGGTTCCGATCCCAATCCCGATTCCGGGTTCAGATCTCAGTCCCCGGTCCCCGGTTCCTGGTCCCGATTCCGATCCTGATCCCGATCCCGGTCCTGATCCTGGATTCAGGTCTCGGTCCCTGGTTCCCAATCCCGATCCCGATCCCGGGTTCAGGTCCCGGTCCCCAATTCCCGGTCCCCGGTTCCCGGTCCCCGATTCCAATCCCGATCCCGTCTTCAGGTCCCGGTTCCCGGTCCCCGATCCCAGTCCCGGTCCCGGTCCCGATCCGGGTTCAGGTCCCGGTTCCCGATCCCGGTCCCGATCCAATCCCGGTCCCGCTCCCGCTCCCGATCCCGGTCCCGGTCCCGCTCCCGCTCCCGGGTTCAGGTCCCAGTTCCCGATCCCGTTCCCGATCCCGATCCCGGTGCCGGTGCCGGTCCCGTACCCTTGAAGAGGCAGTCGTACTCCTCGTCCCGGCCCCGCATCCTGCCCCTGCCCCGACCCCGGCCCCGGCCCCGGCCCCGCCGCCGAGTTCCGGACCGGGGCGTGGGGGGGGGGGGGGGGTGGGGAGGCGGGACGGGGCCACCCCTCGCGATCCCATTGGTCCCCCTCCCGCCCTCCCCCGCTGCCATTGGCGGACGGGGCTGTCCGTCACCGCCCGGCGGCTCACCTGGGCCAGGTGAATGGGGGCGGCGGGACCCCGGGACCCCCAGCCCCCCGGCCCCAGCCCCCTTCTTCCCACCTTCCCCTTCCCCCCTCTTCCCCTTCTTCCTCTCTTTTCCCCCATTCCCCTATTCTCCTTTTTCCCCTTCCCCCCCTTTTCCCCATTCCCCTTTTTCCCCTATTTCCCATTTCCCCTATTCCCCTTTCCCTCTTTTCGTCCCCCCCCTCCTCTATTCCCCTTCTCCCTTCCTTCTCCTATTCCCCTATTCCCCTTTACCCCCTTCCCCTATTCCCCTTTTCCCATATTCCCCTTCTTCCTCCCCTTCCCTATTCCCCTTTTCCCCCTATTTCCCTTTCCCCCTACTCCTCCTTTCCCTCTATTACCCCTTTTCCCCTATGCCCCCTTTCCCTCTCTCCCCCCTTTTCCCCTATTCCCCCTTTTCCCCTATTTTCCCTTTCCCCCTTCCCCCCACCTTCCTCTATTCCCCTTCTCCCTCCCTTCCCCTATTCCCCCTTCCCCTATTCCCCCTTCCCCTATTCCCCCTAGTCCCCCCTTTCCCCTTTTCCCCTTTTCCTCTATCCCCACCCCTTCCCCCCTCCCCTATTCCCCTTTTTCCCTACTCCCCCCTTCCCCTATTCCCCTTTTTCCCTATTCCCCCCTTCCCCTATTCCCCTTTTCCCCTAATCCCCTATTCCCCTTTTCCCCTTTTCCCCTATTCCCCCCTTCCCCTGCCACAGCACAACCCCACTCCCCATGCAGAGCCTCCAGCCCTGGTCCCACACCCGGGGGAAGACCCTGGGAACCCACCAACATCCCCCCATTTCCCAGGGGAGTCGGCAGAGGCCCCTTTTTTGGGGCCGATCACCTGCCGGGCATCCCCCCGGGGGCCATCGGGGCAACGGGACAAGGGAAGGGGCGCAGGGACCCCCATGGGGACGCACCCCATGGGTATGGGGTTGGGGGGCCCAGGGCTGAGGCCAGGAGGGTTGAGGGATTCCAGCAGAGCGGAGCCGCCTTTCGCAAGTCCTTTAATGGTGGCAGCACCACATTTTGGGATGCGGTGACCCCGAAGCTGTCCCCACTGGGGACGCGGAGCTGTGGGGACAGGCAGGTCCCCAGCGCGTGGCGCAGACCCCACAGCAGGATCGTGGCAGCTCCCGTGGGTGGCACGGCGCCGGCGAGAAGCACCAGCAGCACCCTAGGGTGTCTCAGTCCTCTGCACGGCGGGGCTGGAGGGACCGGGATCGGGATCCGGGGCAGCTCGGGTGCTGGTGTTAATTGATCAAGACCCGATTAAAACGAGGCGGATGGAGCAGAGCTGCCGGCACTGAGGCTTTTCACCATTTCTGGCAGAATTTGCCCGCTCTCCGGGCTCCCCACCACATCAGGGCGGGGGGTGGCACCGCAGGCTGCTTGCCCCCAGCCCGTGTTGGTGGCCCAAAGGGGTCGGCACGGAGGGAGCCCCAGCCCCTTGGCATGTCCCGGACCCCCCCCGAGCTGCCCGGGGTGGGGGGGGTCTCAGATGGCCACGCAGCACGGGCGCTTCTCCCCCTGCGCCGGGGCCGAGCTCTCCGGGCTCTCGCTGCCGAGCGACACCGTGCTGCTTTGGCTGCTCCTCTGCTTCTGCTTCTGCACTTTGTGGAAGATCTCTGCAAAACACAAAAGGGTCCGGGGGGGGGGGGGGGGAAAGGGGGGCAGATTGGTGTCCTGTGGGGGACAGACACCTCTGAAGGCTCCCCGTCGTGTTCGGGAGGATGCTTTGAGGGGTAGGGGAGCAGCTCGCTGCGGTTGCGTCCCCGTGGGTGGCGGGGAACACCTTGTGGTTTCCTCTTGCCCAATTTGGGTTAGGGCTTCGAATGCTGGGGCTGGCATGGCACAAATGGCACCACGGCACTAAGGGCATGGCACAAATGGCACCATGGAACAAATGGCACCAATGGCACCACGGCACCAATGGCACCACGGCACGGCACGGCACGGCACACCTCGCCCTCCTTCCTGGAGAGGTGCTCCAGGTCCCGCATCGCCCCTCTCCATCCCCCCAGGCCCCTGCGGGTGGTTCAGCAGGATGCCGGAGACGTTGAGTCAGGAGCCTCCCCCCCGCGGGATTTTTGCCCCCCAGGGGAGCGTGGATTAAAAGGGGAGAAGGAGCCCCCGGGGCTCTGAGAACAAAGCCAGCGGGTGACAGGGAGCGAAGCGCCCAGCGCAAAAGGCCGGAAACCAAACCAGCCAGAAAGACGGCACCGAAACCAGCCCCAAAACTGCTGGGGTGGAGCAGGGCGGAGGAGAAACGCGCTGGGAATCCTCCGCCCAGCCCCGGCTCCCCACGAGGGACCCCACGAGGGACAGGACCCCACGAGGGACCCCACGAGGGACCCCGCACCCCTCCTCCCCCGTCGCCCCGCGGTGCCGGAGCGCGCACCCTTCAGGATGGTCTCGAAAGCCTGCTCGACGTTGGTGGAGTCCAGCGCCGAGGTCTCCAAGAAGAGCAGCCCGTTGTTCTCTGCAAGGACAGCGGGACCCCGTGATGATGGGGACCCCAGCGAGGCCACGGCTCATTTTTGGGGCCCCTACCGGCATTTTCGGGACCCCTTTTTGGTGCGAGAACCCGCTAGCTTGGAGGCTTGGAGGCTCCCCGCTCGTTTTTGGGGCGGCAGGAGCAGCGAGCGCCCGTACCTGAGAACATTTTCGCCTCCTCCGTGGGCACCTCCCGAGCCTGCGCCAGGTCGGTTTTGTTCCCCACCAGCATCACCACGATGCTGGGCTCGGCGTGGTCGTACAGCTCCTTCAGCCAGCGGTCCACCACGTCGTAGGTCTGGTGCTTGGTGATGTCGAAGACCACCAGGGCCCCCACGGCGCCCCGATAATACCTGGGGAAGAGCCCCACCGTCACCCCGAGCTGTGATACCCCACAACGGCCTCGTTTATGGGGTTAGGGGGGGCGCGGGGAGCCCGTCCTTACGCGGAGGTGATGGCTCGGTACCGCTCCAGCCCGGCCGTGTCCCAAATCTGCGCCTTGACCGTGGCGTCGCCCACCACGATGGTGCGGGTGGAGAAC